>CM065682.1:55109517-55119517 GCA_017654935.2 Phymorhynchus buccinoides
ACCCTGTCTTCCCCTACTGATGTACAGACATGGATGTCGATACAAAGAGTCATTACTTTGCTGTTGGAGGCTGCGGTGTTTCGGTGATGTTTTGCAATCGGAATCAATGTACGCCTACAAAAGAAAGAAATGAAAGCTGTACAGTCATTCTTCGCATATAGCGATACATAAAAACGATCAAAGTATTGATAACCTTTTACAGATGGAAAACAATCACCGAAACATGACAGGTTCTGAACTAAAACAGATGAGAAACCACCATTCCCGCGTGCGTGTGTGTGTGTGTGTGTGTGTGTGTGTGTGTGTGTGTGTGTGTGTGTGTGTGTGTGTGTGTGTGTGTGTGCGTGTGTGTGTGTGTGTGTGTGTGTGTGTGTGTGTGTGTGTGTGTGTGTGTGCGTGCGTGCGTGTGCGTGTGCGTGTGCGTGTGCGTGCGTGTGTGTGCGTGTGTATGTATGTATGTATGTATGTGTGTGTGTGTATGTGTATATAATGTGTGTGTGTGTGTGTGTGTGTGAATGCGCGCGTGCGCGCTCGCGTGTGTGTGTGTATATATATATATGTGTGTGTGTCTGTTTGTCTGTCTGTGTCTGTGTGCTTGTGTGTGTGAGAGAGAGAGAGAGAGAGAGAGAGAGAGAGAGAGAGAGAGAGAGAGAGAGAGAGAGAGAGAGAGAGAGAGAGAGAGAGAGAGAGAGAGAGAGAGAGAGAGAGAGAGATGTAGCTTTCGTCCAACATTGATATGTTCTACTAGGACCTGTTGATGAAATCTGCATTTATTCTAATTTACATGCTGAAATTAGATCTTACCAGAAAGGCATTAACCTAGTTTCTCGTGCTATATCTTAGGGATAATGAAATTCACATTTCTTCCGAAGTCGGAGTGTGGCTGCCCACGTGGCGAGGTGATCAAAAACGGTCACACACGTAATGTTCTCATCCCTAGCTGGCGTATTTGTACCATGGTGTTCAGGTGCTTCGGCTGTTGGGATGATCCCTGGAGTCGCTAAGCCAGGGTACAACAACAACATGAAATCCACACACATAAACACACACGTACACGCGCACGCGCACACGCTCACACCCCCATACCCACATACACATAAAGTGGTTTTGACACCACTTTCATTACTTGGTTGGCACCTGTACACACCTATGTAGGAAGAGAGGATATAGAAATGGTTCAAGTTATTAACTCTTTCCGAGCTCACAAATCAGTGGTGGCAAGTGTCTCAAGTGATCACCACAGTTGTGTAGAGTTTCTTAGTTTGAAAGCCGTTAATACAATGTTCTCTCTCAACAGTATTCTTTACCTGCCAGAGAAAATATGTCTCTAAACACTCTCTCTCTCTCTCTCTCTCTCTCTCTCTCTCTCTCTCTCTCTCTCTCTCTCTCTCTCTCTCTCTCTCTCTCTCTCTCTCTCTCTCTCTCTCTCTCTCTCTCTCTCTCTCTCTCTCTCTCTCTTCTCTCCTCTCTCTCTCTCTCTCGAATCATGAATCATTATGCGTGCCCCTATCTGATTTTTTGTTTATTAATATTCTAGTCTTGACAGATTGGAAGAATAGGCTTGGACTAAAATCTCTCTCTCTCTCTCTCTCTCTCTCTCTCTCTCTCTCTCTCTCTCTCTCTCTCTCTCTCTCTCTACTCTCTCTCTCTCTCTCTCTCTCTCTCTCTCTCTCTCTCTCTCTCTCTCTCTCTCTCTCTCTCTCTCTCTCTCTCTCTCTCTCTCTCTCTCTCTCTCTCTCTCTCTCTCTCTCTTCAAATGTTAAGACAAGAAGAACTTTGCCAGAGAAATGTCTGCAACAAAGAGTGATTTCTTCGCTGCCTAAGATTGAAGCCGACTTTCTCACTTCCCACCTGGAAGGTGAAAAGGTGGACGGTGAAAAGTGTTACGTATGGTAACAATAGGCAGCGAATGAGTTCACAATGATCCCCACCTGTAGTGGTAGGTGAAAAGGTGGGAGTAAACAAAAAACCCGGCTTCAGTCATCAGCGGAGTAATCACTCTTTGTCTGTTCAGACGTTTTGCTTTTACCATGCCTGTTAAGCAATGTATGGCAAGCATTAAACTGTCATTAGTTGTGGATGTGTGTTTGGGGCATTTTGACTTTTGTTGTTCTTTCTCACTTCTTGGTACGATTTGTTTATTGCTCTGCAGATGCCTGTCTGTCTACCTTAGCATTTTGAGATTTTGGTGAAGCTATGAATTGCTCAGAAGTTTCTTTTGTGTTTTTGATTTTTTTTTTTTGTCAGTCTGATTTGAGTTCTTTCTCTTGGACTTCGCCATTCTGATTCGTCGCCATTTTGTCAATCAGATCTCCCTGTTTGTTTCAACATTTTCTTCGCGTAGCATAGTAGTGTGCCGAAAATTAACTTTAATAATTTCGCCCAAGACAAGACACTAGCTCGATCACTCTTGACAAATAGAGTTACAAAGTGAAGTTTTGTTTGCATGTTCGTGGGCGTTTAGCTTTTGATTTTAGATAAGACACGCTAACGTTATTACGTAGATTGTCACTGACACATACAGCAAAATCAGATTATTGTGAAGTTTCTGTAGTTTTTGGAATACACTTTGTTAGAGGCTTCCTGAAAGTTCCAGAGACATGTTCTATGAATGTTCTTTGGATTTCGATTGGCCCTTCTTTGTAATGATTCTGGAATGTTCCAAGATGATTCAGAGACTGTTTATTAGTTGTGGTCCCCCAGTGTGTGTGTGTGTGGGGGGGGGGGGGGGGGGGCGTGTGCGTGCGTGCGTGCGTGCGTGCGTGCGTGCGTGCGTGTGTGTGTGTGTGTGTTGTTGTTGTTGTTGTAGATTTGGGGGGGGTTGGTTTTTATTCTTGGGTTTAGTGTGTGTGTGTGTGTGTTGTTGTTGTTTGTTTGTTTGTTTGTCTGTTGGTGGTGTTTAACATCAATTTCAAAATAAACTATCAACGAAGCAATAGTTTTGTTTTGAAAAAATATCACATCCCCTGTTCTTATTGTTGTTATTGTCGCTGTTGTTGTTGTTGTTGTTGTTGTTGTTGTATCTAAAAAAAACCATTAACCATAGAAAATCTTTGCTATAAATCTTTGTGGTAATCTTAAACTAATCATTGCGAGTCGACGTTTTGGTTTTGTTTTGTTTTAGGGATGGGACTGTGACTCAACACATCAATCAATTATGATCGATCAATCTGTATTACACTTATGTGCAAACGTGGACGAAAAGCAGGCATAAGGCTATAATTTCCCAGTCCTTGTTATATAATAAACTATATAAATGGAAGACATGTGACAAAAATAACAATTATTTGGATGACGGGTGTAGAATGGTTCTTTGCATCAGTAAACAAAATCTTTCAACTATGAACTGGTTAAGGTCGAAATACACGTTGTTAGTGTTCACCCTTTCCCCATGGCATCACAGGGATATTCCAGTGATGATATTACTTGTCTATCACTGTGTTGCCATGGAGAAAATATTAAAACTAACAACCTGTATTTCGACCTCATATGTTATTTCGCAGCGGCGTACAGCACACTACTATTCCTTCACATAATATTTTATCAAATAAATTAATAAGTGTGATTGTTGTTATTCACGTGGAAGAAATAAGTCTTACGATAACTTGAAACTTATATTTTGATTTTCACGATCAGTAGGAAAACACAAAGGACTAGGCTACGAGTATGAGTTTATTACTGAATAACTATTTCTTCAATTCATATTAATGTACTAATGTGTTGATCCTTGTTTGTCTGCGTGTGATTGAATGTGTATTGCTATATTTGATGTTTATATCATATGTGTTTATGCCTACGGATGTACTGTATTAATGCTGGTATTTATTGTAGCTTTTGTGCATTACCTTAGTGGAGCTTATTTATGCATCTTATTTTAATCATGTGTAAAGCGCAAAGAGCTCCAGTTTAACTGAGAGGTGTTGCGCTATATACAAAAATCATTATTATTATTAACTGCCTTTGATATAATTATATCAATAAAATATTGTATCCAACGAGGTTTCTCGTCATGTCGTCATTGGGTTTTTTGTCACCATACATAATATGATCCTCCTCGATCTGTTGGAACGCATTGGGTAATATTACTCATGAAACTACTATGAACAGTTGAGTTCATATATTAACCCCTTTCATCGCCACTGTCGCCTCTTGGCACCACAATGATTTAACACCCATGTCACTAAAAGGCGTCAAATGAGGATCTGTTAACCAATGACCTTAAGTTCTTAATAATTTTTATTGGGAGGGAAGAATAGGCTCTATTTTATGCATGTTACAGAGGAATCCACAATATTGCAAACAAAATCTTTTCTCTACCCAGGTAAGTTTAATGGTAAATGTTGGCTGAAAAATTGCTGGCGTTGAAAGGGTTAAATTAATGTAGCGTTCATGTATACCTCGGTCCTCTTGGCTTGTTAGTAAATTACTCTGATCCCCTAAAAAAACCGTAATGTTAATAACCAGCCGCGTGGCGAATGCTGGTTAACCTTTTGCTTTCTAATTTTATTTCAGATGCGTGTTTATGTCTCGTTCGTTGCTTCACATAAAACACATAAAACTGTATTAATTACCTATTCTATGATTTTACACAAGAAGTGTTGGCATTGCTGTTTGTATCTCATATAAATTTGTTGGGCAAAGTTGTTGTTTATTAGGTATTAGGTATTGGGTATTTAATAGTCACAGAGGCGTCTCTGTGAAATTCGGGTTGCTCCCACCTGGAGAGCGCGTCGCAGCCAGAGGATTAGGATTTTACACAAAAAGTGTTGGCATCGCTTTTTGTATCTCATATAATTTTTTTTTTTTTTTTTTTTTTTTGGGGGGGGCAAAGTTATTGTTTAGTCACCTACCTCATAGTTACAACTCTCGATCTCAAAAGTCTGGTTCGTTCAGTTTCATAACAACAATAACCCTAGGCTGATCCTAACCCTATCCCTTTCCCGAGGGTGGTAGAATGTTGCTTCTCCGTTTAAAGAAAAAATTCAATGCAAAACTTTTTATGGGGGATGGGAAAGAAAATCCGATTAACGTCCTCCGGCCTGGAACTGGCGCCTGTGGAACATTAATAAATATATAAAGATGGTGGGACGATCCTGGAGGTACTGCAATACCATGACAGTCCCGAATGTTTAATCGATGAAGATATAACCGAGGATGGGGGGGCTGTATAAAGTACGATTTTTAAGCCTTTTTGCTACTGCATGCGAACGACTTATAAACCAAAAAGCTACGCAGAGGAGGGTAGGTCCAAAATGTCACCTAGATGTCTGTCTGTTTGTTGTAGGTCTGATAGGAAAAGAAGGGGAAGTCCTCCGGCCCATCGAGTCACCCGTGTCCTGCAACCAGGCTGACACCACGCCACGCTCTGCAGGGGGTTTGTCCTCCCCCTCTCTCCAGGCTGTCCCCAGTCGATCGGTAAGTCAGGTCGAGTCAAGCTGTATTTACCGTTCGGCCCAGAGGACTTTGGAGATTATAGGCCACTTTTAGGCTCGGTGTCCATCTGTGTTCTACAGAGGACCCAGCATGTTTAACAATCGTGTGAAAGGTAGCACACGCCTTGTTACTTTTGACTCGCTGGCAGGTTATGCACACAAGCGGGTCTGCTTCTTTTTGGTCTCCCTTCCTCAAGACCCAAACAACATGGGCAACAGCGGACCACATGCGTACACACCGCACGCCAGTAGGTGTGAATGGCATGGCAGCAGGTGTGAGAAAAACACAGAATGAAACAAAACGGATGCTTTGTATTAGCCAGGACACGAGATGTACACCGACCCTTACCTGCTGTCTCCTTCAACCTACCTTCCTCCTTCCTCCTCTCCTCCTGTCTTCTAGGTCCTCTCCTCTGTCAGTCAACCTCTCCCACCCCAACCCCAACCCCGTCTTTGCCATACCCCCCAAGTCCTGCTAACTTCATGTCAAACCCATATCATCATCGGTTAAGCTTCTCGCTGGGGGGTCAAGGGGAAATGCCTTTGCTGGGGGCATTCTCTTTATCACCTAATAAACTGGTCTGTCTGCCTCTTCCTCTACTTTTCTTTTCTTTGTTCTTTTCTTGTCTGTCTGTCTTTCTGTCTTTCTGTCCGACCGACTGTTTATCTGTCTCTCTCTCTCTCTCTCTCTCTCTCTCTCTCTCTCTCTCTCTCTCTCTCTCTCTCTCTCTCTCTCTCTCCCTCTCCCTCTCTCTCTCTCTCTCTCTCTCTCTCTCTCTCTCTCTCTCTCTCTCTCTCTCTCTCTCTTCACCTCTCTCTCTCACTCACGCAAACATACACACACTGACCCCCCCCCCACACCCACACACACACACACACACGCACACACATTCACAGTGAGACAGACAAAGAGACAGAGATTGAAATATAGTGCAAGACACAATTAATGACAATGAAAGAAAGTAAAGGAAGCACCTGGGTATAGAAGCTAATACGTTCTCAATGCACCATCAGAACCTGTTCAGGTCATTATCGGATGGTTGAGTCCTTCTTCTTCTTCTGTGTTCCAAAAATGCTGATGGCTGGTTGATCAAACCCGAATTTGGATGGTTTTGATGAAATGGGCGGTTTGTTGAAGGTCGTTTTCTGTTCCCCACAACTTCGTCTGCATGTCTGTCGAAACTGGCCATACAGTCGACCTGGGGCCGGCATAGTTCGGACAGTACTGTAGAATGTGTTCGGGGTCTTGGCGATGGTTGAGTCCAAAGGATGCGACTTTCTGCATAAATAATTAGAATTATTGAAATGAAATCAAACAGGGGGTGAGAGAGAGAGAGAGAGAGAGAGAGAGAGAGAGAGAGAGAGAGAGAGAGAGAGAGAGAGAGAGAGAGAGAGAGAGAGAGAGAGAGAGAGAGAGAGGGGGGGGGGCGGAGGGAGAGAGAGAGGGGGGAGGGGGATGGAAGGAGGGAGGGGGAGAGAAAGTCAAGGAGGAGGTAAGGGTTGGGGGCTGAAATTTTAGTTTTAGCAACAGGTATGCTGTATGCTAGTCAGTCGTTTCCGACTATGACTGCCAGATAGCAGAGGGGGCAGATGCTATTCTGGCGGGCTGGGCTAGAATTTGTTTATAGTGGAGATGCCTTGCCCAGGGTACATCTCCACTCTCTCGGCCAAAGGGATTTGAGGACAGCTGGCGTCGGGGAGGGTCCCCAAAGGCCAAACCGTCCCTTTGGCTGCAGCACCAGAGCCGGTGCATAGGCCCCCTCGTTTGAGAGTCATATTAGTCTTCAACAAGAGACTAAACTGTACTGTGATTTTCGATGACTGTAGAAAACCACCAAGTGTACAGCTCTCATGTTACTGTTGGCCCCTACTACAGGCTAATGTCATTAATTAGAATAGGTAAATTGGCAACTCTTCACGTTTGTTTCATTTCGTCACACCCCAATCCCTAATCCCACATCCTTTCTCCTCCGCTCATCCACCAGAGTACCCCCTCCTCCTAGTTGATGGGCGAACTTTCATTTTACACCCCCCCCCCCCCCCCCCACACACACACACACACCCCCCCACACACCCCACACACACACACAAACACTTTATTTTCACCTATCTTCCCCTTCTCCCCCTCCCCCTCCTCCCCCTTCCCCTTTCGTGGTAAACGTTGACATGGTTTCCATTACACAACGTGCCACGTGTCACATTGTTTGTTTTGGCTGCCACCTGTAACCGCTCTACTAACACAGCCGTAGCCTTCTCTGTCTGTCTGTACTTCTGACTCTGTGTGTCTGTGTGTCTGTCTGTCTGTCTTGTCTGTCTGTATCTCTCTGTCTCTCTCTCTCTCTCTCTCTCTCTCTCTCTCTCTCTCTCTCTCTCTCTCTCTCTCTCTCTCTCTCTCTCTCTCTCTCTCTCACTCAGATGTGTTTGCAGGAGTGTGTGTATGTGTGCGTGTGTGTGTGCGTGCGTGTGTGCGTGCATGCATGTGTATGTGTGCATGTGTGTGTGTGTGTGTGTGTGTGTGTGTATGTCTGTCTATACGTGTATCCACAACAATGTGAGATCGCCCATGCTCCCTGCGAGCAGAATGATGCAAGATTATTTCCCTTGTCCTTTTTCGAACATTCACTATATATAATTATTACCAGGCATAGCTGCTGGTATGACAAAATATTTTCCAAGGCTATGCCATTCTGGAATAAATGTTGATTTGATTGTACACAATTCTCTCCACCATTGTTGTGTACTGTGTGGGTGAGGGTCATAATAGGCAAACCGGACACATCCTTTATTGAGGATGATGTCTTGCTTGCTTCCCTTTGGCTGTCATCCGTACTTTGCTAGGCGGTGAAGTCGTAAGTAACTTTGGTGGAGGGAGTTAATTAATAGGGAGTTCCTCCCCCTTATTCATTTCACTACGTTCAAACAATAACTGAGGGTTTTCGTGTGTGTTTGTTTTTGTTTGTTTTTGCTTTATTAAAACAACCGAACATAATCATCCAGCTATTTCAAATTAATGCATGCAAGTTAACTCGCAGCTAAATACGAACCGCCGTAGCTCAGTGGTTAGAGTTGCGGACTAGTGGCTGGGAGGTCATTGGTTCGAATCCCATCAGGGTCTTAATTGTGGGGGTTTCGGCCCAGACCGGCTCCTACCCAGACTACGTGTGCTGTGGACTCAATGGGAAGACTGGGACCACACAGTCGAGCTTCATCCACTTTACGGATGTGTATTTGAGAGTGTTTCTCTAATTTCCTGACCAACACTGCAGGTGTCTGTTCCTCCCGGGCCTGGTTGACGCCAGGATACATTTGATAGGGAGCGTGGAGGACAGCCCTGTCGTGGTGTCTCAAATCTTTAAAGGCAGGACCGGGATATAAAAGGAGGGAGTCGAGCCAAAAACGGCAATTTTATCGATTCTGATCGCTTCTCGGCCTTTTGGCTAAGACAGTGATTCAGGAACATAAATTTTTGTTTATATCCTGGTTGGTTTGTTCAGCCCGTCGTACATGGCGAAAGCCGATACGCGACGTTAAACTGAACTTCCACCCAAAAACGGCAGTTTTCGCCACACGCTGCGAGCAAACCCTTCTTTTCTCCTCTTGCTGGTAGACATGTGTCTAAGAATAGCCACCCGATTCCTGGAATCGGGAGCTACGGCTTTAACCCTTTCGCCGCCAACCATATTTCAAACAAAAATTTCCATTCAATTGACCTGGGTAGAGAACAAAATCCATCAGCAGTATTGGGGGATTCTTCTGTGACATATTTAGAGTAAGGTCTATCCTTACTCCCCAAAACTAAGACAACGGGGTCTTTGGATAATATAGACCCCAATTTTATGCCTTTTAGTGACATATGTGTTAAATCATTGTGGTGCTAAAATGTTGGCGGTGAAAGGGTTAATGGACCCCACAGCATCATCTTCATCAGGACTCCTTATCATCATCATCATCAGTCATAAAAAGGATCACAATTTTTTTTAATAATTAAAATGAAACGGAAAAAAAAAAAAAAAAATAAAGAGGAAGAAGAAAAGACGAAAGAAGAAAAACAAAGAGAGAAAGACTAAGGAAAAACTAATACGAAGAAGACAGACAGGAAAACGAAAAGAGGAGTAAAAAAAGAAAGAGAAAAAAAGAAAAAAAAGGAGAAGAAAAGGAAAAACAACACAAAAGAAGAAAAATGGATAATGAAAAAGAAAAAAAGAAAAGAAATAAGAAGAAGGGAAAAAGACAGGACGGGGAAAAAGGAAGATGGAAATGGAAAAAAAAAGAAGAAATAATAATATGAAAGAAAAAGAAGAAAAAAGGAAGACAAGGGGGAGACAACAACAAAAATGAAGAAAAGAAGAAATAATAATATGAAAGAAAAAGAAGAAAAAAGGAAGACAAGGGGGAGACAACAACAAAAATGAAGAAAAGAAGAAATAATAATATGAAAGAAAAAGAAGAAAAAAGGAAGACAAGGGGGAGACAACAACAAAAATGAAGAAAAGAAGCCAGAAACAAGAAGAAAGGGGAACAAGGAAGAAGAGGGAGGAGGAACAGAAAGCAAGGTGAGGAAGAAGAGA
>CM065682.1:55127017-55137017 GCA_017654935.2 Phymorhynchus buccinoides
CACGGGCACGGACGACACCACGCGCTAGCTGCACACACACGCACGCAGACAGGCTCGCACGAGACTGCACGTACGCACACGCGCGCACACCACAACACACTCACACAACACACACATACAACGCGCGCGCGCGCTTCTTCTTCTTCGTCTGTTTCTTTTCTCACCCCACTCTCCCACCCCGTTCATTAGGATAAATTGTAAGGGTACTTGGGACGCTCTGTGCAAAATGTTATGGGTCCTTTTCAAACTTTTAAGGGTGCCCAAGCAACATTTAATAATCTTCCCCAAATAATTAAGGTAAGTATGCAAAAAAAAACAAGCTACACGCATACCTTGTCAAATAGAACATTTTTCTTAGTCCGAATCCCATTAGTTTGTCGGTTTTTAGTTTTTTACACACACGCACGTGTATTGGCCACTGCAACTAGGGTTATTAACGCCCTTGACGGCAAGAGTTAAGCCCTTGTTGGTTAGTATCCAAAAGGGCATTCACTCTTGCAAAAGGCAGCCATTCAGTGGCCTCAAATAGGGTTATTGACAACGAGAGTTATACCTTTGTTTGGTCAGTACTCAAGCATCTTCCCCCACCCACCAAGGGCATTCACTCTTGCAAAAGGTGGTCGTTGCAGTGGCCAATGGAGGGGAACAGATTTAACGTAAGGGATTTTTTGTGGGGAAAAACCACGAGTCAGTATTACCAACAGTCGAAAAGCGCACAATATTGCTTTTTCCCAAACGCGCACAGCCGTCAAAAGGCGCACATATTTATGGTAGAAAAGACGGTCAAATTGGACAGAAAAATTGTGCGCCTTTTGCCGTGCGCCTTTGGATAGTGTGCGTTTTTTGTGTGCCCCCATCGACACATGGATTGTTTTTTACACAAAGCAAACACCATGATCCAAGAGTCATAAATTACCGTTTCTCCCCCGACTTTCATTAGTGGGTCATAATGAAAATGCTCGTAGTTGTAAATTTCAAGTTGGCTCCCTTGATTTTCACCAAGTGAGCCCACTTGAAATTTACAACTAGGAGCATTTTTGTTGTTGTTAGTAAATCATGACATAATTGGTTTTATTTTTGATTGTCGGTTAGATCTTTATATCGAATTGGGAGTAATTTATACGGCTCTACAATCTTCTTGTCTGTTATTACTGGTTCAATTTCTCCTCCCACATTCCGACTTAAAATATGTTTTCAGCTGTGTGCCTATTTCTTCTCCTCTACGTTTCTTTTCTTTTTTGTTTGTTTGTTTTTTTGTTTCGATCGTGTTATTTTTGCGTGCAAACATTAATTGTAGCATAACTGATCCATGTATTGATACGTACCAAGTCCACGTATCTTCTTCTCTGACGCCATAATATCTTTCATCTCCTCCTTTTACCCATTTTTTTTATCACTGCTTCCTGTTTCCGGTCTAGTCAATAAGTATCTATAGATCTGTTAGTTAAATACGCTGGTATTTTAAAAGTCAGTAGCGTATGTTTGCATATTTTCTCCAAAGCACACACACACGCGCGCGTGCACACACACACACCTACCCACCCACACACACACCCACACACACACACACACACACACACACACACACACACACACACACAACACACACACACACACACACACAATTTCGTATTCCATCAAAATCAAGGAAACAAAATACCTCGTGTCGTCTCCTTTCAGACTCTATATTTTATTTATAGACACGCAGGTCACAATATCTGTTTATACAATGTTTGCTTCCTGTTTGCGTTGATCGCTTCTGCTACTGATAGGGCATCTGCATGATAAATGCCAACAGAAATGTTATCTCGTAAAAATTAAAAAAACGTCTTGGCAAACTTTGCATTCCACACAAAATAGTATTATAATGTACTCAGTCTTTCTTGAATCGCATCCATGAGAGAGAGAGAGAGAGAGAGAGAGGAGAGAGAGAGAGAGAGAGAGAGAGAGAGAGAGAGAGAGAGAGAGAGATAGATGAGAGAGAGGAGAGAGAGAGAATAGAGAGGGCGAGAGAGGGAGAGGAGAGGGAGAGAGAGGGGGAGAGAGAGAGAAGAGATAGAGAGAGAGAGAGAGAGAGAGAGCTATTGGGGGGGAGAGAGGGAGGGAGAGAGAGAGAGGGGGGAGAGAGAGAGAGAGAGGGGTTCGCTCTTCTCTCTCTCTTCTTTTTTTTTTTCTTTCTCTTCTCTTCTTCTTCTTCTCTCTCGAGAGAGAGAGATAGAGAGAGAGAGAGAGAGAGAGAGAGAGAGAGAGAGAGATAGAACGTTGAAGGGTATGTGAGTTCTCAATGGCAGAGAGTTCAGGCAATGGAGGATTCCACCTTCAAGTATACAGTGAAAAATATCTCAAGTCAAAATTGAAGGGACTTACATTTTATTTTGAGATATGTTAGCATAAAGATTGTTAAACTGGGACCCAAAACTTATTGTGACTTATCCAGTGTTTTTGAGTTATCCGTTTTTGGAGTTCTTTTTTTTTTAAAGTTATCAGGATTCCGCTGTATTTTATTTTCCTAGTGCTGCCACACACCTGCATGCACAGCCTACCATTCACAAACTGACAAAGTGGTCAGAACACATTATCTGCAGGCCTAGCTTGTGTTAGAATCAAAGGTAGGCCTAATATCTTTCAGCCGAAGCTGTGATGCTTTACTTTCGTTTCCACACGATACTGTAGTATCTCCTGTGTGTTTCTCGGTTCGGTTTGTTCAATTTGTTGTGACATGATCATCCTTGCACACAACTATTTTAGTTATAACAACAGAACTATCAAAACGATGGTAGCGGTTTCAGTTGAAATAATGGTCAGAACTGACTTTGTCAACTATATTGGAAGAAGAAGAAGAAGAAACGGTCTAGTCTTGTTCACCCTGCGACTCGGACAGCCTCCATTTCACAGGTCAATTATCGACTACATCGTCTTTAATAAAGTTAAATTATTCACTATCTATTAGTCATTAATAATAAAATGATGACAGAATTATTTACCGCACTTTGTGACTGTCAATTCGTCATTTGTAAGGAGGCAATTAAAGAAACAAAAACCATCGAAGAGAAAACCGCACACATTCGACGCCATTTTGCTTCGCAAGCTAGAATGCTCCCAACTAGGCTAGCAAGCGCTTTAAGCAGTTTGCACCAAGCGATGCGTACCGTACACAAAGCGGCCAAGCGCAAGGCGAGCGCTCGCTCTACGGTACACGCTGCTGTACACACTGTCCCTTTCTGCTGCTGCCTATTCCTGCTCCGGAACTAATGTTTTCCAACACATAGCATATCTTCCCACCCCCCACCCCGTCTCCCTCCCCCCTTACAACATACCCACTTTTTCACACCGACCAGTTCATTAATAGACGATTTTCGGGAGAAGAAAAATAAAACAACATACCCACTCCACTTTTTTTCTTTTTACACACACCTAGGGGAGAGCACTTCGTTTCCGGGAAAAAAAATCAGAGTTGCTTACCTCCATTACTCGGTCAAATACCATAGCAGCAATGCAACAATGGCGTTGAAGCTTGAAACCGCAGGATGCCAGTCCGCGACTTGCAAACATTTTTTTTAAAGAAAAATAAGGGCTGGACCAGTTGCTACAAAGTGATATAACTTGCAATCTGTGACGTAAAAATATGAATTACATCACATTTAGAATGACGCACTGCGTTCTACATGCTGTGTGTCTCCTCAAACACACGAAGCGAGGGCTGGGGATTTACCTGATGGTAGAGTAACTTCCCCTGTTTGACCGATTGAATTAGGCGAGATCACTCCCACACACCATGAAATGACTCCCCTTAGTTATTTCCGAACAATTCCTATTGTGTCCTTACCTCGTTTTAAGCCATGCTCCCAAGTACTGCAAGTGAAGGGTGTAGAAACAAATCATAATTATTATAAAACGCCAACTGTCCGTGTGGAACACAGAACGGGCCTTATAACTCCGCCGTTTTTCGACCGAATCGCTTCAAATTTGCTATGAGCCCTAACGGGGCGGTGGCAACGGCAACCGAGGCGGCCGTGTCATTTGCGCGGTTTGGCAAATGCGCGAAATTATCTTGATAATTCAAAACATCGTGATATTCCTGGTATTACAGTATTGATTAAGGTATTGATGTCCCATCATTATGTGTCTGTTCCGGGCCGGATTACGTTAAATGGACTTTCATCATCAGCGGCGAAAGACATAATCTCATTCTGCCCCTCGCCGACACTTTTATTTCTTTCGTCACTTTCTAATGAGCGCTTCTTTCCGTTCCATGGGGGTGGGGGGTTGGCTGGGGGCCGGGGAGGGGGGAGGTGTCCATCTTTCAGTTTATATAATTATCTTCCCTTAGTCAAAATTGATAAGAGGCCAAATCTACATTTTTCCCACGCACTTTCGAGAGAGAGCAAGACAGAGAGAGACCCCCCAAAAAAGAGAGACTGAGGTTTCGTGTTGCTTAGAAACAGCTTCTAATAGAGCATTTGCCACGCGCCGGTGAACTTGAATTTCACTGAGTTGAATTAAGAAAGTTGAATTAGAGAGGTCAGCGCAACTCGGGCAGAACGAGCTCGGGCAAGTTAGTAGTCTAGTATAGTGAACGAACACTCGTGGCAAACGCCCTCACCAGGTGTCAAGGACTAAGGACGATAACTCCACATAAAGAACCCATTACCTCCCTTGCGCAGATAATGGCGGGTTGGTTTGTTTTTTCTGTCAGGTTGTTTTTCTGTCGTTCTGTTTCTCTCAACTCTTCCCCTCCCCCCCACCCCCCCCCACCCCCGCCGCTTCGTCTCTCCGCTCTCTCTCTCTCTCTCTCTCTCTCTCTCTCTCTCCTCTCTCTCTCCTCACTTCCTCTCTCTCTCTCTCTCTCCTCTCTCCTCTCTCTCTCTCTCTTCTCTCTCTCTCTCTCTCTCTCTCTCTCTTTCTTATCTCTCTCTCGCTCAAAATAGCTCAAATCTATATCCTTGGAAAATAAAGTTGAAGTTTTCAAATTTCCACCACACACACACCTCTCTCTCCCTCTCTCTCTCTCTCTCCTCTCTCTCTCTCTCTCTCTCTCTCTCCTCTCAATCTCTCTCAATCTCTCTCTCTCTCTCTGTCGCTGCGGAAGTTGATGCCGAAAATAGACCCAACACTTATTGTTGTTCCAGAAAAGTGCCTTTCTCAATGTCTCTTTACTAGAATAGTACCAGCAGTGGGGACAAAAAACACTCGCAGAGAGACACGCATGACTTGTCAACCTGTCATGTGCAGAAATAGTGCTGACGACACTGACCCCCCCCCCCCCCCCCCCCCCCCCCCCCAAATCTACGTGTGGAAAAAGGGCGGGTGGTGGGGGGAGAAAGGTTATTAGGCTGTGAGTGTCACAGTGAGTGCTCGCAACCGGTTTCCTGGTATTGAACACGCGAGGATTATCTCTCTCTCTCTCTCTCTCTCTCTCTCTCTCTCTCTCTCTCTCTCGTCTTCTCTTCTCTCTCTCTCTCTCTCTCTTCTCTCTCTCTCTCTCTCTCTCTGGAAAATAAATGTTCAAAGTAGTCCAAGTTATCTCTCTCTCATCTCATCTCTCTCTCTCTCTCTCTCTCTCTCTCTCTCTCTCTCTCTCTCTCTCTCTCTCTCTCTCTCTCTGGAAAATAAATTTTAAGTTTTCAAGTTTTCAAAGTTTTCAAGTTCTCTCTCTCTCTCTCTCTCTCTCTCTCTCTCTCTCTCTCTCTCTCTCTCTCTCTCTCTCTCTCCCATGTTTCTTTCTATATTCGGAATGCTTGGGAGGCTTGGGAAAAGGCGCAACCCAAAAAAGTTGCTGGTGATGACTAAATCATGTTTGGGGCTGGGTCTTTGGTTTCCTGCTACCTGATTGGATTTACTTGTCCTTTTTTCTGTGGTCGATCAAGCGGTCAACGAATCTTTCTGGCTACCCGACTGGAGATCACACTACTGGCTTATGTTGCTTCCTTTGGTTAAATAAGAGACAACATCTATTTTTGTCGCACATCACAGAGAGAGAGAGAGAGGGGGGGAGAGAGAGAGAGAGAGAGAGAGAGAGAGAGAGAGAGAGAGGAGAGAGAGAGAGAGAGAGAGACGAGAGGAGGAGGAGAGGAGGAGGAGAGAGCGGTCCTGGGACGGAGAGAGAGAGAGAGGAGAGAGAGAGAGAGAGAGAGAGAGAGAGAGAGAGAGACGAACGAACGAACGAACGAAATTTTATCTACACAGAGTAATGAGATAAGTATACATACTTTTTTGCACCCAGCCCTGAGATGAGAGAGAGAGAGTAAGTTTCCTGTTGCTGAGAAAGGGCCTATAAATTAAACAACACCTGGCTAATGACAATAATTCCACCTAAACAGCCCATTGTGTGCTGGGTGTGTGGGCTGGCGTCGAATTGTTCTTCCTTTATCTAAAGACCAAGCGTGGGCGGCTCTCTTTTTTGTCCCGCTCTTCTTACCTTGATATCCCTTCACCTAAAGCCCATGCCACACGGTGTACATTGCGCACTGCACTTGCACTCGCATTTGAACTCCCAACTGTGACACTTGAGGCAAGCGAGTAATGGCGTGTGCACATAATTATACGCAGGAACCCAATTTGCATATCCCATCCGCAATCCGCAAAAAAATAATAATCTGGAAGCAAGAAACTTGAAGGTGTGTACACATAATACGCGGAAATCCATCTGCATTCTCAGCGCGGAAACCCATCTGCATTCTCAGCGCAGAAACCCACCTGCATTATCAGCGCCGAAACCCATCTGCATTATTAGCGCGGAAACCCACCTGCATTATCAACGCGGAAACCCACTTGCATTCTCAGCGCGGAAACCCATCTGCATTCTCAGCACAGAAATGCATCTGCATTCTCAGCGCGTAAATCCATCTGCATTCTCACCTGCATTCTCAGCGCGGAAACCCATCTGCATTCTCAGCGCGAAAACTCACCTACATTCTCAGCGCAGAAACCCATCTGCATTCTCAGCGCAGAAACCCACCTGCATTCTCATCGCCGAAACCCACCTACATTCTCAGCACGGAAACCCACCTACATTCTCAGCACGGAAACCCATCTGCATTCTCACCGCCGAAACCCATCTGCATTCTCAGCGCCGAAACCCACCTGCATTCTCAGCGCCGAAACGCATACACCCATCCGCATTTGCCGCATATATGTGCACACACCCTGTAGACATCGCACAAGTATGGAAAGTTCAACTTCTCCAATTTGGGCAAATTCTGGAGTGAGAGATTGCTGACTACAGTCTTAGTTTAGCTTAGTCACAGAGACTCGTGTCTGTTGAATAGGGCGTTTGCCACGAGTGTTCGTTCACTATGCTAAACTACTAATTTGCCCGAGCTCGTTCTGCCCGAGTTACGCTGACCTCTCTTATTCAACTCTCTAAATTCAACTCAGTGAAATTCAAGGTCGCCGGCGCGTGGCAAATGCCCTATTCGGGCTGCCCACACCTTGAGACTTCAGAGCGCATCGCCGCAATGCAACGCCACCCGTGTGTGGGTGTATGTGTGTGTGTGTGTGTGTGTGTGTGTGAGAAGAGCGTTGTAAAACCTTCGAGCAGAAAGGACTCGATTCTGGTTCTCGCGAGTCGCTCGCCTAATGTGAAGGGGTCTTAAAGATTTCGTCAACGCCAGGATGACTAATATAAAAGTTGTTTTTATTCTGCCAGAAATGAGAGAGGGTCCAGACTGGTTCATTTCACTGATTGCTGATTCATTGCACGTTCATGCAATATTCAGAAGGAAAAAACAACAGTATTAGTGGAACTGTTTTATTTTATCCTCGGATCAATGCTCCGACAGGACTCACTGAGGTCCGGTGGGGTTTTTTTTTTTAAAAATAGGGACGTCTCTCTCTCTCTCTCTCTCTCTCTCTCTCTCTCTCTCTCTCTCTCTCTCTCTCTCTCTCTCTCTCTCTCTCTCTCTCTCTCTCTCTCTCTCTCTCTCTCTCTCTCTCTCTCTCTCTCTCTCTCTCTCTCTCTCTCTCTCTCTCTCTCTCTCTCTCTCTCTCTCTCTCTCTCTCTCTCTCTCTCTCTCTCTCTCTCGTCCATGAAGAATCATTAGTTCGGATTGTCTACCTGTCTGAGAATACATCAAAAGTCAATTTTAGCGAAAACGAAACCGTAAATGTGTACTGGACAGTGGCGTAGGAACAGGGGGGGGGGAGGAGGGGGAGGGGGTGCAGGTATATGAGGTATTTGTACAGCCTCTTAAGGCTCGGCTACACGTCAGCTAAAAACGTACGACTGTACGATAGGATTCGATAACGTGGTCTCGAAGCGCGAATCACATATGTTCTACGGGACCACGTGATCGATCGTATCGTATAGTCGTACGATTTTAGCTGACGTGTAGCCGAGCCTTTAGTGCTGCAGCAAAGGGAGTTATTTGACCTTTAAAGACCTCCCCCCAACTGTCTACAGAGAGAGAGAGTGGGGATACATTTAGGCAAGACTTCTCCAGTTTAAACACTATGCTTAGTTCTCCCGAATTGTAGTGGCCTCCTGTGTGCTATCTGGAAGTCATGGCTAGTCAGACAGGACTTGACTGGCACACTCATTTTGAAGTTTTAGATTTATTGGTGTAGATTTCAGTATGCTTTGTTTTATTAGATGGCCGACAGTGATAATGATTTATTTATTTTGTAGAAGTAACATGGATCATTACTCTTTCTTAATCACAATATTTGACAACACCATGGCTTGGTTTGATTTCTAATAATAATGTGTTCAATTTACCATGAAGTATTATCTGAGGTAGACCTACCCACGTCTTATATTTCCTGCCTTGCTTATAGATACGAGTAACGTGAGTAAGCTTCTTCTTTTGTGTTTTGGGCTATTCTTAAAAACTCCATTATCCCCAAACAAAGACATGTGTTTCTTTAGCCTTGGGTACTTCATCAAAGATGGGTTAGAGGGAGGCTACAGGGGTTCCATCCACCTAAAAAGTAAAAGAAAGAAGGAAATAAAAATTAAAAAAAGAGGGAGAAATGTTGTCCCATGCTATAGATTTAGCTTATTCTCCCAAGAGAAGCCCTGATTGCATCTTTCACATTCAAATAATCGTCAGCTTCTGGGGGGTGGGTGGGAGCAGCCCTGCCTGGACCCCCCCCCCCCCCCTACACACACACACACACCACCACCACCACCACCACCACCACCATCCAACGGAGTACTCGGAACTACCTCACCGTCCCTCTTCCATGACTGACTGATCTGCCCCTGTACATGGTTGCATTTTTATGTTTATATGTTGTCTCTTTTCATTTTACATAACGTTTTCTTTCATCCCTACACTTTTAGAGATGATTGTGGTTACAAATACCAATTATAAAGTGTTTCTGTAGCATGTACTAAGACGCGTAACTTAACCTATCCATCCACCAATGCGCCCTCACTGCCCCCCTCCCAGTTTGCTGGAAATTCCTGCCCCCACCCCCTCAACATCTTCCTACGCCACTGCTGGAAGGAACACATAAAAGCTTGATTTCATTGATAAACTCTTATACCGAGACTTTTTGAGAGCATCTCCAGAAAAAAAAGCGTCAAAAGTGGGTGAATACTTTATAGATAAGAAAGCTGAGATGGACAGGTCATGTGTTCGCCTACATATCGTTCTGGCCAAGGGTTGATCTCTCTCCTGCAAAGACTCCAAAACCAGGACGGCCAAGCCATACCAAGATTTCATCATTTAAGTTTGACGCCTAAAAATTGTAATTCGGTAAATAATTAGACATTCAAGGAACAAAATATAATGATTAAAAGAAAAACATATCATTGATCATAATCAACATAAAAACACACATCTTTCATCATCTGCACCTCCCCTTTTCATCGCATGCACACTTTAGATTTCGTTCCGCGTTTTTTGTTACTTTCAAAAGGAATATCCTATGTTTTGCTATGGGGATGATTGACACGAGCTTTAGCTAATTGCGCCCATACCTTTGTCATTTTCAGACTTAATTCTCATGAAAGTTGGGAGAAAAAAATAAAAATAAAGAAATAAAAGGGAGATAA
>CM065682.1:55144517-55147017 GCA_017654935.2 Phymorhynchus buccinoides
ATTGTCAACTCGCCCCAAGCAATTCGCCACAAAACCAACTCGACCCTATTGTCAACTCGCCCCAAGCAATTCGCCCCAAAACCAACTCGATCCGAAACCAACTCGACCCTATTGTCAACTCGCCCCAAAACCAACTCGACCCTATTGTCAACTCGCCCCAAGCAATTCGCCCCAAACCAACTCGACCCTATTGTCAACTCGCCCCAAGCAATTCGCCCCCAAACCAACTCGA
This sequence comes from Phymorhynchus buccinoides, assembly GCA_017654935.2. Classification (NCBI taxonomy): domain Eukaryota; kingdom Metazoa; phylum Mollusca; class Gastropoda; order Neogastropoda; family Raphitomidae; genus Phymorhynchus; species Phymorhynchus buccinoides. The sequence continues at coordinate 55,144,750 of CM065682.1, forward strand.
TCCGAAACCAACTCGACCCTATTGTCAACTCGCCCCCAAACCAACTCGACCCTATTGTCAACTCGCCCCAAGCAATTCGCCCCAAACCAACTCGACCCTATTGTCAACTCGCCCCAAGCAATTCGCCCCAAACCAACTCGACCCTATTGTCAACTCGCCCCAAACCAACTCGACCCTATTGTCAACTCGCCCCAAGCAATTCGCCCCAAACCAACTCGACCCTATTGTCAACTCGCCCCAAACCAACTCGACCCTATTGTCAACTCGCCCCAAGCAATTCGCCCCCAAACCAACAGGGAAGCAGAAAAGTGTGAGTAAACTCTGCTGCGTCTTTTCTTTCTTTACCCAACTACACAAAACCTTCCCTATTTCAATAATTTAAAAAAATTGTATAGTGATAGCATCCGATTTAATCAGGTTTTAATCTGGCTTCGGTTTCCTTTTTACTTCTTCTTGTTTTGTTTTAACTTACTTTTTGCGTTCAGCGAATTTATCTTTCGGTACAACCAATAGGGGAAGACGGGGTAAAAAGCGCATGGGCGTGTAAGAAGCCCACCCCAATTATCTCATGAAATGAAGCAAATTTCAGTCTCATTTTGCCCATGAGACGAGCGTTAATGTCTAGCATTCGTCTCATGGGCAAATTTGACTGAAATTTTCTTTATTTCATGAGATAATTGGGGTTGGCTTCTTAACCGCCCATGCGCTTTTTACCCCGTCTTCCCCTAGTGTTTGTTCATTTCCAATTCCAGTAATGCACAGAGGGTGTAAAACGGATGGAACAAGGTGTCCTAAAACAAGAAAATCAATATTTTTTAAAAAAATGTCCTGTCTCCTGCAGAAACAAACAGAACAGTGTCTGACAATGATTCATTTTAATAGGACATTTTGTCCTGGTGGCGGCAAGGGGAGAGGGGGGGGGGAGGTGTCTAAAAAAAAGACCCGATTAAAAAAAAGATTAAAAAGAGTTATAAGCTATTCCTTTTTGTTTTTTATTCTTGTGCTTTGTGTCTGAGTGAGCAACCTGGCAGTGATTTTAAACGTGGTGTTATTTCGTTCTTTTTTTCTTTTTCTTTTTTAATCCTTTTCGCTCACAAAAAAAAATCAGTTACCTTCGCCGAAAATTCCATCCATCCTGGATCTGTATTAATCCACGCAAGCATGCCACGACAAGCAAACCAAAAAGGGGGGGGGGGGGGGAGGGTGAGCACGCGTGATTACAATGCAAGTTTGCAAGTACATGTACTAGCCTATTGCAGGACACTACTATTTTAGTTGGACTGAGGCTTTCTGGCCGCCCAACTGGAGATCACTCTCCCGGCTTGATTCACTCCCCTTCGTCAAATAACAGGCAACATTTTTTTTAACCGCATACCAACGAAAGAGAACGAGAGAGAGAGAACAAAACAAAAACAAAAATGTGAGTTTTCCGTTGCTAGGAAACTGTCTCTAAATGAAACGCAACCCAGTGTCAATAGCTAAGGACAACAACTCCACCCAAACATCCCGTTCTCCCCGTGATGGCACCATTTACCAGGAAGCGCACTAGACTCTGCATTAGCTAACACAGAAACCTGTTGTTTGTCACGTCAGCAATTAATAACCTTCATGACAAGGTCATTAAACAAATCTCAACCCCCTTTGTGCGCGTCTTGTCTGGGTTACAGTCACCCTGTGACTCATGTTCATAATAAGCACGAGATTATGACTACATGACCGCATTAAGCTTAAAGTACACGTACTTTTCTTTGGTGTGATTCGACATTGTAATCTTGCAGTTATGTTTTCTTACTTTCTACGGCAGTTCTTTTTCCTTATGGAGGTTTCCACTGGAGGTTGAAAATGCCTCCAGTTGCTTGCCTTACTGATCCAAAGGAAACAAATCTTGCTTTGAAACAAGCCAAGAGCATCTTGTAGTGACGTCCCTTTGTTTGTCTTCAAAGGCAGTGGTTTTGGGGTGCTGCTCGGCTCTCACTCTGTCTGTTTCTCATTGGCGTGGTCGAGTGCTTAGAGCGCTCGGCTGCGGTGCGGAAGGTTGCGGGTTCGAGTCCAGCTTGGAGTCGGATTTTTCTGGCCTGAAAACCCTATCTGTCCACCCAGCAGTGAACGGGTACCTGATTCGTTCAGGAAGGTTAAAAGGCAGCCGAAGGAGAGGGAGGGGCTCCGCCTTCCATGATGCCATGCCCTTGACACGGTGAACCTCTAACAGTTCACTGTCCCTATTTATTAAGAACATTTCTATAGCGCATACAAGCCCTACGGCCGATA
>CM065682.1:55152017-55167017 GCA_017654935.2 Phymorhynchus buccinoides
TTGTTGTTGTTTTTCTTCACATTATATTATTTTACTTTACAAGAAAATAAAGAACACAAACATTTTGTAAGAAAGTAAAGTAATGTATAGAAGAAAATGAAGAACACAAACGCCCATATTCTAGTTTGCAGCGATTTCTGCAGCGTCTTACACACTTTTCTTCAGGCCCTGTTGTGATGTTTAATAGTAGAGGGAGAAACAGAGAGGCCCTGTGTTTGACAACAGGGCCTGAAGAAAAGTGGGTAAGACGCTTGAAAAAATCGCTGCAAACTAGAATATGGGCGTTTGTGTTCTTTATTTTCTTCTATACATTACTTTACTTTCTTTCAAAATGCATCGCACAGAACTCTTCACATTACTGTCTTCTCCAGGTAGGTCTCCTCCTCCTCCTTACATTTACTAGTATTCTTTTTTTCTTCTCTTTTTTTTTAGACAGTGTGTTTAATCTCTCATTTACATATATACCCTATGACCAACAACTTGGAAAAAAGAATACTACTACTAATTAAAAAAAAAAAAATAACAATAAACAAACAAACAAAGGACGACAGCAACAAAGAGACATCTCTAACAATAGCATAATATCTTAAATTCTTATCTTTAGTTAACTATTTTCCACTTAACACCACACACACATACACACTTGAGTTTGAATCTCGGGGGAAAATCCACCAATGCAATTATTTTATAAAGCATGACAACAATGCTGCGAAAATAGACCATTCTTGGTCAAAGAGGATTATTTTACCTTTAATAACACTACAATAGCATTCTACTCTGTATCTGTATTTCAATAACCCAATAAATGCATCAATACACGGTTTATTATTTTTCCATTTACATTTATAGATATAAAACTTAGCTAGTAGGATAATAAAGTCGAGTGTTTTATCAGTAATAATGTTTTCCTTCACTCCGAATAATATAAAACTTTCTGAAAAAAAACAACACAACTAAATTGGAATAAATGTCACAAACGTTCTTTTATAAGTCTTTCAAAGCTACGCCAGAAAGTTTGAGTGGCGCTGCATTCCCAGAATAAATGTGTTATAGTTTCGTATTCATCACCACAGAAGAAGATGAAGATGGTGTTGTGGTTTTTTTTAAAAAGGAACTCGAAAAGAAAAGGAGAGAGAGTCATAAACAGGGAATGGGGAGAAAGGAGAGGTAAAACTTAGGGGACTCGAGTACAGAATTGAAGGGCGGGCTTCCACCTTGTCGTGGTGGAGGGGCTTTAAGCTAAGAGTAGCCCCTCATCTCCATTCGTCTTTTAAATCTACCCGTCTTTAACAAAATCCAAAAGATAAAATAAGTGTCCCACATTATCCTTAGTCGGTTAGGAGGACGCTAAAGCAAATCAAACAAACAACAGAATTGAAGGGGAGGGGGTGGTGATCTTTCGTCTTCGTTTGTTTTTATAAATAAATAAATAAAGTAATCGAAAAGAAAAGACGAGAGAGACAAACAGGGATTGGGGAGAAAGGAGAGGTAAAACTCAGGGGACTCGAGAACAGGGAAAGGGGTGGGGGTGGGGGCTTTGCAAGTCTAATCTCGTGTACCTTGAAACTGTGTAATTCGTCTAAACGCCTACAAGGTCATTGCCCGAGTTTTGCGTTTGCCAAACGCGCCGTCTCACTCCGCTATACCGCCATCGTTAATTCCCACAATGCCGACGCGCTGCAATGTTGCTGCATCCTTTTCCCCTCCGTGCGTTTTTGTTGAAGGGGCACCCTGACGGATGAGTTTTTGTAAGAAACACGTCGAGATCACCAGGAAAACACCCTTTACAGGTATTTCAACACTCATTTTCCTCTGTTTTCCGAAAAATCAAACAGTCAAATCGGTGATTTTTCCTTGGCGGAGGTGCTGGAAGCCAAATGGTCGACTTATGGCGATTTTTTTCACGCCAGAGGGCAGTCAATGCACTATGGGCTTATCACGCGATTTTCTTAGTTGGGCGTAATAAGAGAGAGAGAGATGGTGGGACACCTCCCTCTCTCTCTCTCTTTCTTTATCCCCAACTAAGAATATAGAGAGGATTAGCCCCACACGAGCGTCATGCCCTCTGGCGTGAAAAAAAATCCCACTAAGTCTCTCATTCTTTCACCCAAACAGAAGGCGTTTGCCGTCTCTTTTTTAATGGCCGCCAAATCGTTTGCACGAAATTTTCGCAAGACAAGCTTCTTCTTTTTTTATACACTCTATCTAAAGGAGCTTCGCTCACAACAAAAGACATCTCCCTTCTTTTTTTTTTTTACTGCACTACAATAAAAAAAAAAGAAAACGCTTCAACCACAATGAGTGACCTCCACCCACCCCATCCAAAATGGCTACTCTCTCCGGCATCTCCGCCAAGGATGAATCGAAATTTTGACGGTTTAATTTCTAGGAAACCAGAGCAAAGTGAGTGTTCCGATCCTTGAAAAGGCTGTCTTTCTGGTGATCTCGACGTGTTTCTTGCAACAACTCATCCGTCAGGGTGCACCTTTAAAGACCCACCAGATCACGTGTCAAAATCACGGGTTTCACGTGTTTTGGCTTAAACAAGAATTTATTCAAGAATAGAAAATCATAACAAAGCAGCAATACATTTATGAACTTCGAGTACAACAAGCTAAGAGCTTATAAAGCGTACTCTAATATTTAAGTTGCACAGTAAGGACTGCACACGCAAAACTAATCTAACATTGAAAAAATAATAACATAAAAGCAACAACAGTAGTAAACACTTATATACAAAAAGGAAAAAAAAAAAAAAAAAAAAAAAAAAAAAATACAACAAAATTAAGTAAATCTAAACTACATGAATTTTAGGGGCAATATAAAACATAATGTCAGCTTGCATTGAATCAGAGTCATCACAAAGCTATACCTACCAGGGCTAAAAAAAAACCCCAACAACAACAACAACAAAAACAAATGGGATTGTAAAGTCATGTCAAGAGCAGAATAAATATTTGTTTATGCAAGCTTGCGCCCCTACGTGTTTTCCCTCTTATAGCTGGTAAGAAATCTTGATTTGACCAGGCTTGAGCCCCATACAAATGCCCCCAAATTCAAACCGAAACATCATTTTAAAGAGCAGACTCAATTTGAAGTTGGGGACATTTGTGTGTGGGTCACAGCTACCCAGAAAGAACCGAGGGACTTAATCGTGGTGCGTCAGTGTGTCTTTGACTCCTCTGTATCTCCACATTTCTGCTATCATTGGAATGATTGTATTGCTATTAATATCAACAATTCTTTGTCTCCTGGGTAGAACAATGCGTTATGTTGTTATTGTGTTTTGTTTTTATTCTTTCAATCTATAAATATCAGGGCTAGAGTAATAATTTTGTTTAAAAACATACAAACTGAAAAAACAAAACAAAGATCTTGATGGATGGAATTCAGCTTAACCTCCGGTCTGGAACAGACACATAAGGGACATTAGTAGATATAAAGATGGTGGGAACGATCCTGGAGGCAATGCCCAAGAAAGTCCCGATTTTTTAACAATACAGATGTGTGTTAAAGATCTTGGAATGAAAATCCGTTTAACGTCCTCCGGTCTGAAGCAGACACATATGGGACATTAGTAGATATAAAGATGGTGGGAACGATCCTGGAGACAATGCCCGGAGGCAGTGCAACTCCAGGAAAGTCCCGAAGTTTTAACGATACATATGTATGTATATAAGGGTGGTTAAAGATCTTGACTTTACTGTTCCTTTTCATACTCTCAGTTCTAACAGAACGCTTCGTGATCACACCCTTATTTAAGCAATCCTCAAACTGTGCAAGTGGGAGTTGTTGTTGTTGTCATACCCTGACTAAAAGACTCCAGGGATCATCCCAACTGCCGAAGCACTTCAACACTATCGTACAAGTGTGCATCAGCTACGGATGAGAACATTACGTGAGTGACCGTTTGTGATTATTCTGCCACGTAGGCAGCCACACTCCGACTTCGGGGATAGAAGTGGGAGTATATAAGATACATTATTCTGATTTTACGGATTGATCAGAATGACTATAAAACAAACAAAAAATTAACCCAGGGACTATCATTGTAAATAATGAAGACAATCGGTATTGCCATCACGCTACTGGGAACTTTTAATGACAATTTTCATAGTTACTTCCTTTTGTGTTTTTGCTAGGTTGGCCTAATCTTTGTAATTTAGTTCAATAATGTCTCACCCGCACCCACACCCGGCTGGCTCTCTCTCTCTCTCTCCCCCTCTCTCTCTCTCTCCTCTCTCTCTCTCTCTCTCTCTCTCTCTCTCTTTGTTTCTCTGTTTCTTTTATCTTAGTCACCTTTCTGGTCACGCTTTATTGCCTGAATTTAGTGTCCTATGATTCATGATTACTGAGATCGATGGCCCAATTTGTCATCATCGATGACTAACGGAATCGTCATCCCATCCCACTCCACCACCCCTCTCATTTCTCTTCCACTCTAATATTACGTGTTCTCAGTTTCCACTCTCCCATAACATTCGTTGACTTACCTGTATGAACACCATTCTCTCTGTATATCTCTGTTTCTGTCTGTCTCTGTCTCTGTCTCTCTCTCTCTCTCTCTCTCTCTCTCTCTCTCTCTCTCTCTCTCTCTCTCTCTCTCTCTCTCTCTCTCTCTCTCTCTCTCTCTCTCTCTCTCTCTCTCTCTCTCCCTCTCTCTCTCTGTGTGTGGTTTAAACGTGTTTTTATTCAACAATTTCAAATTATAAACAATAACGAGGTAACTGGGTAACAACAAGCATATAGCTTATAACATACCCGTACACAATACATTACATATAATTCAAATGACGGAAGTGTGTGTTCTCTCTCTCTCTCTCTCTCTCTCTCTCTCTCTCTCTCTCTCTCTCTCTCTCTCTCTCTCTCTCTCTCTCTCTCTCTCTCTCTCTCTCTCTCTCTCTCTCTCTCTCTCTCTCTCTCTCTCTCTCTCTCTCTCTCTCTCTCTCTCTCTCTCTCTCCTGAACACATAAAAAAACTGAACAAATCATCAATTAAAAGATGCTTCCGTGTTGTTGTTGTTGTTTTGAAAAGTTGTAATATAAATGTTTTTCTTTTTGTGTTTTTATTATATGGTTAATACACGAAAAGACCCAACTATGTGCTCTTAGCTTTTCATCCTCAACCCTATCATTGCCGTGTGTCATGAGTGTAGAGAAGTAAATTGATGGGGCTATCGTAATGCATGTCTCTTGCCTTAATTGTTGTGTTTGTTTTAACAATAATGAGTTTGCTTGTTACCAGCCGCGAACGAAGAGAGCGAAGCTGGTCATGTTTTCAGTGGATTCTGTTCCTGACTGACTATCTGACTATCTATGTTAACACGAGAACGTTTGAACGTTTTCAAAGTTTGCATGCGGATTGCATGCGGATAGGTACTAATAATATCTAGGCCATGTTCGAAAATGAATGCCATAGGTCAAAGGTCAAGGTCACTAGAGCCGAAAATGCTGCCAAACACCTGGCACGATAACGGAGGGACCTAGGACGCTCAAATTGTGCACGCAGATAGGTACTAAAGATATCCAGGCCAAGTTCAAAAATGAAGGTCATAGGTCAAAAGTCAATGTCACTTTCGCCGAAAATGCTGCCGAGCACATGGCACAATAACGATTGAACGGAGGGACCTATGACGCTCACATTTTGCATGAGAATAGGTACCAAGAATATATCAGCCAAATTAAAAAATTAAAGTTGTAGGTTAAAGGTCAAGGTCATTTGAGCCGAAAATGCTACCGAACACCTGGCACGATAACGGGGCAACCTAGGATGCTCAAATGTACTAAAGATGTCCAGGCCAAGTGAAAGGAAGAGATCTCGAATAATCCTGAATAACTCGAAAACGGCTGCTTGGAATGTGTTTATATTGTCTGTATTTATTAAAGAATCACTTTTCAACATATTCGGTATTAAGCCGAACCTGTAGTGGGGAGGGTAGGGGTGGATAGGGAGAATCCTCCCATGTTTGCTCTGAAAGGCAAACGTATTCATGGGCCCTCTAGTATTATGTTTCTATTCTGAAAAGTCAGACTTTGACTTCATCCGGAAACAAGAGTGTCTGTCGCCAAGCGGTAGAAAATAATATATGAAAGTCCCCGACCGGTTTTTCCCATACGTAGGAAACATTGCACTGATACGACTTAGTACTACAGCCCGTGTTTCTGTCGCCAAAGCTTAAACTACTGGTCTGGTCATGATGAAGTTGTCATGTCATGATAGTTCCTTGTGTGTCGTAGGTTATGCCCGATAATTTGTCACCCGAAAACTCAATTAATTAGCAGCTTCTACACACACACAAAACGAAAGTTGGTGGGGTGTTTTTTTTCATATGGAGTTTTAGATTGATAATTAGCGAATTCCAGTGTCCAATCCGTAAACGTTATGTATTATGTTAAACCGACTTGATTGATGTAGTGGATAGTAATCCCCTCCCCGCCGTAGTCTAATAACTCGAGACTTCCAGAAATGAAACAACCGGACTAGGGGCGTGTGCGTTTGTTTGTTCGTTCGTTTGTTTGTTTGTTTCTTTTGTTTGTTTGCAAGTCCAGTAATAAACGTGGGTGTTGATAGTGAAATAACATTATATAGCCTATCAACCCTTTTGACAGTAGAAGAAATCGATTTTTTTTCCAGGGTTAATTTCTTTGATGTAAACTGACTCACACTTGTCAGGGATGAGTCAGCAGACCATTGATTGGCCCCAGAGGCAGCAAACATGTGGGTGGGCGAAGAGAGGTCAGGGAGGATTGAAGAGTGGTGAGGGAAGGAGGGGGGAGGGGTTCGCTTTGAGCTAAAAGCCAAGAGCAGCCATAATCCTATGTCTACCGCCATCAAACAACCCACGCTTCCAAACATGTGCAAGGATAGGGCAATTTGAGGACGCGGCAAAAATGCATAATAAGATTCCTTGCAATTATGATGTGGAAGAAGCTGTCATTCCTCCCGCAGAAAGTGAGTTTCTGGGCGTTTATAGAGGGTAGGGTCATCGAGAGGAGCACTTATCCAGGTTTGCTGCTGTCAAATTACACGCCTACACTCATACGCACACGCACACACACACACACGCATGCGGGCGCGCGCACACATGCGCTCGCGCGCGCACATACACACACACACACACACACACACACACACACACACACACACACACACACACACACACACACACACACACGCGCGCGCGCGCGCCCATCTACATGGCAGCATGCAAAAAGCGCGACTCTCTGAATATTCCCATTTGCGCGACCGTACGAAAAGAGCGAATGTCACTGACAGAAAGAGCGAATGTCACTGACAGAAAGAGCGAATGTGACTGACAGAAAGCGAGAGGGTCGTTGAGGATTGGGATGGGGCAAGAAGTACCTTACAAGAAAAAATGTCTGTTACTTTCTTACTATCCCTAACCCTATCCCTAACCCTATCCCTAACCCTATCCCTAACCATATCCCTAACCCTAACCCTATCCCTAACTTTCTGAGTTTTATGCGACTCTTTGAAATTCGCTCTTTTTGTCATTACTGTTCGCTCTTTTCGGCATCTTGTAGTTCGCGCATTTCGTATCGCGATTTTCGAAAAAGTCGCGCTTTTCGAATGCTCCGATCACCCATATTTCAGCCAAAAAATTCAATTAATTGTACCTGGGTAGAGAACAAAATCCATCTGTAGTATTGGGGATTCTTCTGTAACATAATATAAAATAAGGTCTATCCTTACTTAGACAATAGGGTCTTTGGATAATAGACCCCAATTTGATGCCTTTTAGTTACATAGAAGTTAAATCATTGTGGTGCTAAAATGCGACTTTGGTGGTGAAAGGGTTAACGAAGTTATTTGGTGTTTCTTAGGCCTCTTTCGGCGCAAACGTAATTCGCGCGGCGAGCGACCTCTAGTGAAATTCGACCTTAGCTTGCTGTATCGGCGACGAATATTGCATCATAGCTACATGTCTGATTGCATATTCCTCCCACGCAAGAGAGTGCCGGTTTCCGGTCATCGATTATGTTTGGAAACATGTCTGTGGAGTTGTTGGTTGTTTCCCCTCTACCCCAATTTTCCTCTCGACCGTTCACCTGCGTGTATTTTGAAGCAATCTTTACTCTTTTCGTCTTATCATTATCTTTCTTCTTTTTTTGTCACATGTCTCCATGGAGCTTTTTCAAAGAGTAGGCCTGTTTACAAAGGGGGGTAGCAGATCGTTACAAACAGTAGATAATGCTGAAGACATTAAAAGAATGTGCGGTGTCTGCGGTTTCTCCCGACCAGATGATTGTTGTCTGGGGAAATGAAAAGGAGGGTTTGCGAGTTAAGGGCGGTAATACTGGTTAACAATAAAGGATGCGAACGGTAATGGTCAACCTATGGCGATATTTTACACGCCAGATGGCAGTCCATGCACTAGGGGCTTATCATGCGATTTTCTTACTTGGGCGTAGTGAGAGAGAGAGAGTGATGGTAGGACCACTCACTGTCTCTCTCTCTTTCTTTATCCCCAACTATTAATAGAGAGAGGATTAGCCCCACACGAGCGTCATGCCCTCTGGCGTGAGAAAAATCGCACTAAGTCTCTCAATGTGTCGTATCTATATCTGTACTATTTAATAAAGTTTCCTTTCTCCCTGTGTGTCTGTCTATCTCGGTGGCTGTGTTGCTGTCCGTAGACCCCTATGACCATAAACGTCTTTCACCCAAGGACTGGAGTGCTGCAGCATGTTGCATGTACCATTTGTATTTGTGTGTTGAGTGCCTTGGCTTGTTGTGCCCAGGTCTAAAACAATGTTGCTGCAAAAGTGTGTCAATAAAACGTGTGTTTAATTTAATAGACCAAGAACCGGGATAGATTACATTTTGACCCTCCAATGGAAATCTCCCCAAATTTGTTTGATCAGAATCACCTAAGGATGTCGGGGGAGGAAATGTTGATCCTCCAGTGCAAACCTCTGCCAGTCGGTAGCATAACTGGCCATGCACAGATCCCTGGACCTTTTCTTGAACAACATCTATCAAGGTTGTTTAAAGGTGGACCCTGACGGATGAGTTTTTGCAAGAAACAAGTCGAGATCACCAGAAAGACAGCCTTTTCAAGGATCGGAACACTCACTCTGCTCTGGTTTCTAGAAAATAAACCGTCAGAACGGCAATTCCTCCTTGGCGGAGATGCCGGAGAGAGTAGCCATTTTGGATGGGGTGGGTGGAGGCCAATCCAATTGTGGTTGAAGCGTTTTCCTGTTTTTGTAGTGCAGTAAAAAAGAAATTGGAGCTATTTCCTTTGTTGTGAGCGAAACGCCTTTAGATAAACTATAACATTTTAAAAAAAAGAAAACAAAAGGCTTGTATTGCAAACATTTCGTGCAAACGATTTGCTCAAAACTCAGGCGGCCATTAGAAAAGACACGGCACACGCCTTCTCTTTGGGTGAAAACATTTGACTTCCAGCACCTCCGCCAAGGAAGAATCGCCGATTTGACGATTTGATTTCTGGAAACCAGAGCAAAGTGAGTGTTGCAATCCCTGGTAAGGGTGTTTTCCTGGTGATCTCGACGTGTTTCTTACAAAATCTCATCCATCAGGGTCCACCTTTAAATAGTTCCTGACTTTGTAACATCACATCATTGACGTAAGATATGTATCGGTAATATGTTTATAAATGCATTCGATTATTGGAAAACCTTTGTAAACATACATAATTCTGCATTGTTTATAAGGATTGAAATTGCCGTGCAAATCACGTTTTAATGTCGGCTTACACTAAACAAGCCCAAAGATGAATTCTGCCATGCGAGAACCGCAGATTAAACCCCAAATCCGAGGTCAAGACAACGGAATACAATGCTAAGCAATAAATGGAAAACGTAAACGCAAACCTGCAATCCCAATAGCTTTAATCAAACAATCTAACTCCTAAATACACTCTTAATGTTTACCAGTATTAGGAGCTTTGGTAACATATTAAGTTAGCTTTGTAACTTTTATGTTTTTCTGTAAGGATTTAAAGTAACTCTTTCGTTACACTAACGTTTAAAAAAACGTTAGTCTTTCTACCGAATATTATGTTTGCATGTATTGTTTACGGAATATATTTCCTATTCAGGTTTTTTTGTTTTTCTTATTCAGCTTTGTTACTTTATTTTTCTATTTCTTTTCATTTAGTTTCCAGATGGCTTGGTTGAAAAAAAGCAATTTCTTGCTTGTTCAATGTCTATATTTAAATAAAATTTGATCTTTGACTTTGACGCACACGCGCGCGCGCTCGTACACACGCGCGCGTGCGCGCACACACACACACACACACAAACATACATATAGAAACCACGTGCGCACACAATTGCCCATGCACACGCATACGCACACACATATGCACGTACGCACGCACGTGAGCACACACATATACTCATACATAGACTACACGCGCGCACGAGCGCAAGCGCACATTCGCACGCACATTTCGGTCGCATGTACTCTTGTTCTTACATAGCCTAAATAGGGTTACAACAGCAACAACAACAAAAACAATCGGAGAGAAACAGCTACAACAAAGTTGACGAAGAAAGATTAGAAGAGCAGCCATGAGGATGGTATGGCGAAAACAGAGCGAAAAGATAAAACGCAGAGATGCCAAGGTGTCGACTCCACGTGCGAAAGTGATCTAGTTATTCGCCTGTGCCAATACCTGTGTTCCGCAGGGATCAGTGCGTTGTGCACCCGTCTCTATAGGTCCCCGTCTCTACGTGTCCCCGTCATTGTGCCCCCGTCTCTACGTGTCTCCGTCTCTACGTGTCCCCGTCTCTATGTGTCCCCGTCTCGGTGTGTCCCCGTCTCTACGTGTCCCCGTCAGTGTGCCCCCCCCCCCCCCCCTCTATATGTCCCCGTCTCAGTATGTCCCCATAATTGTGCCCCCGTTTCTATATGTCCCCGTGACAGTCCGTCTCTATGTGTCCCCATCATTGTGCCTCCGTTTCTATATGTCCCCGTCTCTATGTGTCCCCATCACTGTGCCCCCTCATTATATGTCCCCGACTCTATGTGTCCCCATCATTGTGCCCCCGTCTCATATATGTCCCCGTCTCTACGTGTCCCCGTCATTGTGCCCCCGTCTCTATATGTCCCCGTCTCTATGCGTCCCCGTCTCTATGTGTCCCCGTCTCTATGTGTCCCCGTCTCTATGCGTCCCCGTCATTGTGCCCCCGTCACTGTGCCCCCGTCTCTATGTGTCCCTGTCATTGTGCCCCCGTCTCTATGTGTCCCCGCCTCTATGTGTCCCCGTCTCTATGTGTCCCCGTCTCTATGTGTCCCCGTCTATATGTGTCCCCGTCTCTATGCGTCCCCGTCATTGTGTCCCCGTCTCTATATGTCCCCGTCTCTATTATGTCCCCGTCATTGTGTCCCCGTCTCTATATGTCCCCGTCTCTATGTGTCCCCGTCATTGTGCCCCCGTCTCTATATGTCCCCGTCTCTATATGTCCCCGTCATTGTGTCCCCATCTCTTATGTCCCCGTCTCTATTATGTCCCCGTCATTGTGCCCCCGTCTCTATATGTCCCCGTCTCTATGCGTCCCCGTCATTGTGTCCCCATCTCTTATGTCCCCGTCTCTATTATGTCCCCGTCATTGTGTCCACGTCTCTATATGTCCCCGTCTCTGTGCGTCCCCGTCATTGTGTCCCCGTCTCTATATGTCCCCGTCTCTATTATGTCCCCGTCATTGTGCCCCCGTTTCTATATGTCCCCGTCTCTATGTGTCCCCGTCATTGTGCCCCCGTCTCTATATGTCCCCGTCTCTATATGTCCCCGTCATTGTGTCCCCATCTCTTATGTCCCCGTCTCTATTATGTCCCCGTCATTGTGCCCCCGTCTCTATATGTCCCCGTCTCTATGCGTCCCCGTCATTGTGTCCCCGTCTCTATATGTCCCCGTCTCTATTATGTCCCCGTCATTGTGTCCCCGTCTCTATGTGTCCCCGTCTCTATGTGTCCCCGTCTCTTATGCCCCCGTCTCTATATGTCCCCGTCTCTATGTGTCCTCGTCTCGGTGTGTCCCCGTCTCTGTGCGTCCCCGTCATTGTGTCCCCGTCTCTATATGTCTCCGTCTCTATTATGTCCCCGTCATTGTGCCCCCGTTTCTGTATGTCCCCGTCTCTATATGTCCCCGTCATTGTGCCCCCGTCTCTATATGTCCCCGTCTCTATGTGTCCCCGTCTCGGTATGTCCCCGTCTCTATGTGTCCCCGTCATTGTGCCCCCGTCTCTATGTGTCCCCGTCTCTATATGTCCCCGTCTCTATGTGTCCCCGTCTCGGTATGTCCCCGTCTCTATGTGTCCCCGTCATTGTGTCCCCGTCTCTATATGTCTCCGTCTCTATTATGTCCCCGTCATTGTGTCTCCGTCATTGTGCCCCCGTTTCTGTATGTCCACGTCTCTATATGTCCCCGTCATTGTGCCCCCGTCTCTCTGTGTCCCTGTCTCTGCGTGTCCCCGTCTCTATGTGACCCCGTCTCTATGCGTCCCCGTCTCTATATGTCCCCGTCTCTATGTGCCCTCGTCTATTTTAGGGTAAGGGTAAGGGTTTGGGATATTATTAAGGGTTACGGTTAGTTTTTGGGTTAGGGTTAGGATAAACGAAGAGACGGTGACACATAGAGACGGGGACAAATAGAGACGGGGACACGCAGAGCTACGTTTCCACCATGTTCCTTGGCAAGACAGACAGGCAACGATGAGCGAAGACAGACAGAGAGAGAGAGAGAGAGAGAGAGAGAGAGAGAGAGAGAGAGAGAGAGAGAGAGAGAGAGAGAGAGAGACAGACAGACAGACAGACAGACAGACAGACAGACAGAGATAGAGACAGACAGAGAGACACAGAGAGAGAGAGAGTACGGGGCTCACTGCCAAGGCCAAGTCATTTTGTTGTCCCCACTTCAGGACAAAATGATAATAATAATAATAATAATAATAATAATAATAATAATAATAATAATAATAATAATAATAATAATAATAATTTATTAATAATAAACAGTATGTTATGATTTCATGATCTCATAGCTTAGTGGGTTTGGATTTTCTTGAATGTTGTCATACTTGGCGACTAGCTGGGTTTTGTAAAAGCCTCTGGAAACCCATACTTTTTTTTTTTTAATAAGGAAATGGGAACCGTCCGTGGCAATTAACAATCAACAAAATCCAATAAATACATCGGGAAGAGTGTTAGGTAGTGTATGGGACAACTTTCGTGTTATTTGACAAGTGTTAACCTTTGCGCAAAAAGTGATTACACCGTAGATGCGCTAACTGTTAATTATGAGTAAATTATTGATTGCAAAACCAAAATACTGAAGAAACAATTGGCATGTCAGTCCCAGGGACTGATTTTTTGTTGTTGCTAGGACTGAAAAATGGTCTTAAAAGAGGCTTTGATATTGTGAATTTCTGTGGTTTTCACTGTGAGTGGGTGTTTTTTTCCCTGGGACTGGTTGTTTGTGGAATTTGTCGGTAATGGGACTGGTTTTCAAAATTCATAGCGCAATCACTGGCTACAGCTATGTTGGCTCTATTGGCCACTGCAAGTAGGGTTATTAACGCCCTTGACGGCAAGAGTTAAGCCCTTGTTGATCAGTATCCAAAAGGGCATTCACTCTTGCAAAAGGTAGCCATTAAGTGGCCTAAAATAGGGCTATTGGCGAGAGTTATTCCCTTGTTTGGTCAGTACTCAACCATCTCACCCCACCCACCAAGGGCATTCACTCCGAGATACAAACTTGACTAACACCGCTCGTGGACCCTTCCCCCCCCCTTCCCCGCTCTGTGACATGCAGCGATGTCCGCTTCTTCAACTTTAACTCCAGCATCCTTCATTACTTCAAACGCCTTCTTTTCAACTTGATCAGCAGTCTCACCCTGCAGACGATCATTTTCGATCATTTTTTGGGTGACATGCCACTCAAAACAATGTCCTTATGGTGCACACGCTAATCATAAACACACATGCAGATATTCATAGAGTTCCATCAACCACAACTACTAATATTTCGTAATTTTAACAGCACAAATTAAATCACGTCCGCACTCCTGCAGGGACCATAACTCTCCAGTTCAATTTTTTTTTTTTTAATACCTTGACCTTATCTATTACAGCGGTAGCTTTGGTGACCATCCCCACCTCACCTATCGTTTTACGATTATTCTTTTTTTTGTATTTGTACATAAAGCCATACCTTTTTGTCTCTTTCCTTCCCATCCCTCCTTCTCCATACAGTTACACTTTTACTCTTTTACTTGGAACCAGGGGGAGTGAGAAGCATAGACGAAAATATTTTCACACTTAGTTCCCGAGCGGCTGAACCCCGAGCAGCAGACATGTCCTTTGCCCGTTATTCCCCCTACCTCCCCTTCCCTTCACATCTTAACCCCGGTCCTGCTTGCGTCCTTTGGGTGACATACCTACTTTCACTTTAAAATCGTGATTACTTGCCTTAAAACCGGAATTAAAGGCTGATCCAGATTGTTCAGGAGGGTGATCCAGGGTGGTCCTTGGAGGTGGATCACCTGGATCACCCTCAGGAACGCCCTCGATCATCCTCAGGCAGATCCAGGTTGTTCCTGGGGGTGATCCAGGGTGGTCCTTGGTGGTGGATCACCTGGATCAATTTCAGGAACAACCTAGGTCACCCTCAGGAACACCCTCGATCGCCCTCAGACCGATCCAGGTTGTTCATGAGAATGATCCAGGGTGGTCCTTTGTGGTGGATCACATGGAACACCCCCAGGAACACCCTCGATCACCCTCAGGCTGATCCTTTGTGGTGGATCACCCTCAAGAAGACCCTGGATCACTCTCAGGATCACGCTGGATCACCTGGATTTAACCCAGGAATCTATCCCACCACAAAAACCGGGACCCTGCCCAGGGTGATCCACCACTAAGGGCATCACGGTTTAGGCTCAAAACGCCTTGGATGTAACCCAGGAACCCATCCCACCATAGAAACCGGGACCCTGCCCAGGGTGATCC
>CM065682.1:55169517-55184517 GCA_017654935.2 Phymorhynchus buccinoides
CCATATGCGTTTCTAGTTATATTATATTGAGGAGATGAAAAGAAATGACTCCAGGACAAATCCACGTGATTGTTGAATATTTTTTATAAGTTTCTATAAGATCTCCCCTTGTTCCCCTTCCTTTAAAGTGCAAATAAATTAAGGTACTGTAATGTGTGGTCATAACCCATGTTTTCGCATGCTTTAACAAGTTTGGCAGCTATACGCCGAACCTTTTCAATTGCTACTGACTGAGTCTAGTGCGGGAATCGGGTTGATTCAGCTGTTTTTGCTTTAACCCTTTCACCGCCAGCCATATTTCAGCCCAAAATTTCCATTAAATTTACCTGGGTAGAGAACAAAATCCATCTGCAGTATTGTGGATTCTTCTGTGACATATATAAAATAAGATCTATCCTTACTTCCCCAAACTAAGACAACAGGGTCTTTGGATAATAGACCCCAATTTGATGCCTTTTAGTGACATGGGTGTTAAATCACTGTGGTGCTAAAATGCGACTTTGGCGGTGAAAGGGTTCAACTGTTAGTGCCTTTATACCACGGTCTCTTTTGATATATATATATCACCATTGAGAGACTGAGAGTTGGACGGGTGTGGGGTGTGGGGAGAAACGTTATCGTACACCTGTTGCAAGGTAAGAGAGAGATAAGAGGATGTGTTGGAGATGCATACTACATAGCAACATTCGCTAGGGATCACATGATAGAATCAGTCGAGTAAAGAACAATCGTCATACTTTGAACGTTACAAAGGACCGTTTCTTTCCGTGGTGAATTGATGTGACAAATTGACCTTAGATTGTGTAATGACGGCTGAATGAACCACTAGGCGTTCAAAACTCACTTGGTCATCTCCAAACATGGAACACTCAATATTTAGTAACATTGTATTTTTTGTTGTGTATTTGGTTTAAACAAATCTTTATTCACTCACTCGGAAACGATCAAACAAAAAGACAATTAGAGCAACAACAAGCTCGAAGCTTATACCGTGCTCCTTAAATTAACGTCATAATTGCACAATTGATTGAACAGATGGAGACTGCGTTTAAACCAATATAAACTGTGAATAACTTGTTGTGTATTTGACGGTTTAAAGTTTGGTTAGGGTTAGGGTTAGGGTTAGAGTCAGTTTAATTTCAGATTGAATGGTTAAAAGATACACATTCTAAAGTTTCGCTGAAAACCGACATTGTCACGCGAATGGCGTCACTTTCCATATTCGGAGATGACCAAGTGCAGCATTGAACGTCTTGTGAATGAACCGTTCTATCCAAGCATCATCAGCCATCATGGCTGCTATGGTGGAGGGTCGATTTTGGTGTATGCAAAACTGATTTGTTTGTGCTGGAAAACAACACCATGTGAGCAGACAAATATTGGTACGAGAGTCTCCACCCCATAGTCCGTCCCTACACGGGCATCATTGGCGCGGACTTCATTTTCATGGATGACAATGACCGCCATCATCGTGCACGTCATGCCAGCCAGCACCTGCAGGATGAGGGAAAGTGTGTGTATGCAATGGTCAGCATACTCTCTGGAATTGAATCCGATTGAACATGTCTGTGACATTATCGGACAAGCCGTACAAGCACAAGAGCAGCATCCTCGTACAGTCCATGAGCTGGGGATGGCTCTCCAGGAGGAGTGGGTCAGGATCCCCCAGCAGCGGATCAGAAACTCGACAATGCAGCATGAGGCGACGTTGTAGGGCAGTGATTGATGTCCGTGGTGGTCACAGTCGTTATCGACAGACCATTAATTGTGATTTTTGCGCCACTGATTTCATATGGTGACTTTTTACTCCCATGCCCTGTTTCAGGTGGATTTCAGGGCTATTCTCGGTTGTCCGTTCAATGGTGTTCTTTACGCGATACGTTGGATTTTGTATCAGTTAAATGATGTTCAAAGAACTTGATTTGACCGTATCTGGGCGAATAAAATATTTATTTTGTACGTCACATTGTGCGGAAAATGTGATCCCTAGCGAGTGTTGCTACGGATATGTTACGTGTATAATTATTGTAAAATTCAGAGTGTGTGCGTCTGTCTGTCTTGTCTGTTCGGGATGCAGGACCAGTGAGAGCGTGGTGGGTGAAAACAGGACGGATAAGCACTCTTTATTGAAAGGGGGAAGGAAGGCAGTTGTAGTAGTAGCAGCAGCAGCAGCAGCAGCAATAGTAGTAGTAGAAGCAGCAGCAGTGATCGTGTTTACTGGTAATTATCAGTAAAATACTGATTGCAAAACCAAAATACTGAAAAACAATTTGACCTGTCAGTCTCATGAACTGACTGATACATTTTTGCTAGGACTGATAAATCACGTTGTTTTAACAGAGGCTTTAATATTGTGCTTTTCACCGGTTGTCGTTTCCCTGGAACTGGTTTTGACACCGGTTGTTGGGGGACATTATCGCTGACGCTGATGGGACTGGTTTTCAACATTCCTAGCGTGATCACTGGTAGTAGTTGTAGTGGTAGTAGTAGTAGTCGTAGTAGAAGTAGTAGTAGTAGTAGTAGTAGTAGTAGTAGTAGTAGTAGTAGTAGTAGTAGTAGTAGTAGTAGTAGTAGTAGTAGTAGTAGTAGTAGTTCCGGCTGGTGGTGATGGTGGTGGTGGAGGTAATGGTAGCAGTAGTAGTTGTTGCTTTTGTTGTCGCTTGTCGTTGCTGTCGTTGTTGTTTAGGAAACTGTTACACGGCAACATTTCAGACCTCATGTATCCCTCAACCTGCAAAGTATCTCCCATTACATTCCTTTGATTTGGGGACTGTAGCCACTGGTCAATAAACAGTAAACAATACATAACACCACTCTTAATCTTGAGCCATTCTACCAAACTACCAAATTTGAAACCTGTAACTGTATGCGGCTTTACCGTGCATCTTAATATAATTCCGCGCGCGCGCGCGTGTGTGTGCATAGGTATATGTGTATGTGTGACTGTGTGTGTGTGTGTGTGTGTGTGTGTGTGTGTGTGTGTGTGTGTGTGTGTGTGTGTGTGTGTGTGTGTGTGTGTGTGTGTGTGTGAGAGAGCGAGAGAGAGAGAGAGAGAGAGAGAGAGAGTCTGCATGTGTGTGTGTATGTGTGTGTGTATGTGTGTGAGTGAGTGTGTAGTGTGAGAGAAGAGACGAGATTGAGAGCGAGAGTGTAGGCGAGAGGAGAGAGAGAGAGAGAGAGAGAGAGAGAGTCTGCATGTCTGTGTGTCTGTATGTGTGTATGTGTATATGTGCATGCGTGAGTGAGTGTGTGTGTGAGAGAGAGAGAGAGAGAGAGAGAGAGAGAGAGAGAGAGAGAGAGAGAGAGAGAGAGAGAGAGAGAGAGAGAGAGAGTATGCATGTCTGTGTGTCTGTATGTGCGTAACGTTGCTTCACTCACTACACGTGTAAAACATGTTCAGTGATCACGGGGAGCGATAAAAAAAACCTAAAAAAACCTCGGCAGATTAGGTTAGTTGTGAGTGTGTCTGTACACAGTAGCGCCATGCGTCGTTCGTTCTCCAGCACCCTCCCATCTATCCATCCACCCATCCACACATCCATCCATCACGGTAGCATCTTCATTGCCGCTTCTCAGCTGTTGGGCACGTCAGGCACGTCAGTCAGACCTATTGTCACTTCGCCAGAGGACTCGGCTACAATAGCTGTAGTAGAGTAGAGCTAGCAATGCAAGGGCGGATTATGCTGTTGATAAAGGAGGAAGAGGGGGGGGGGGGGGGGGGGGGGTTAACAATGACTTTCGCTTCTCGGCCTTTTGACTAATTTATGTAATAAGCATTGCTAAATATTCGGGCTAGCGTTGCACTGCCTCCGGGCGTTGCCTCCAGGATCGTTCCCACCATCTCTATGATATCTACTGATGTCCCATATGTGTCTGTTCCAGACCAGAGGACGTTAAACAGATGTTTTTATCTTTTGGCTAAGGTCAAAGTGTAGTATCTGTTCTTATCAGCTTATTGTCTGATACGCCCCCTATCTGGGGGCTTCGATATTAAACTGATTGTTGAACCTCAGCGAAGTGTCAGGGGCTTGCTCCACCGTCGCCACAGGTTGGTATGGTATTGCATTTTGAATGTAATCAGAACGGATTACTATCACCATACTGTGTCAGACCTGGTATTGTCGTACCTCCAGGATCTGCTCGGATCTTTGAATGATGATTCGTTGATGGTTAGTCATATATGTGCTGTTTTGCAGCCGAGTGGACGTGAAACCTAACTTTCATTCAGTTTGTATCAAAGAATACATACACACTTTGACTGATTAAGTAAGACAAATGCATCACCCAGTTATCACACTATTTAATTTTCTCAAAGTAACGAAACCAAGTCTGTGCGGAGCTTCGCCGGATTTCTACATCTTCTCTCAAACTGCTTGAGGCAGCTGTTGGGAGTCCTTACCAGATTCTGCTCGGTGAGACCCCCACCCCCCAGTCATCGTTAAAGGCACAATTGGGGTATTTAAGAGCCGATCCCAGGAATCGGGTAGTCAGTTGAGAGTGGGAGAGAGAGAGAGAAACAAGCCAGCGACACTCCTTGCTGCGGGCTTTCGCCTGCGCCAGCTTAGTTTTCCCCTCCTTTTGCGTTTGAAAAAGGATGCTTTCTCTGCGAGCGCCAAGCAGAAACTGACATTTTTTATGAAAATTAAATTATGTTTTACGTCCTCTCGGTCATAGACACATATGGGACATTTGTAAATACAAACATGGTGGAAACAATACTGGCTGCAATACCCAGAGGCAGTGCAACACCGGTAAAGTCCCGAGTTTTATAGATAGGTGTAGCGGTAACCACGCCTCGGTTAAACCTCATCGGCTTTGGTACCGCCACATTAGATCACGACATTTTAGCCTACTGCTTGCTTATATAGTGCTGCACTGGCTTTAAGGGTGGCGTTTACATGAAATTTACATTTCCAGTGGGAGACAAATGGAACAGCCGCCGTGACAGCACGTGCGGAGCACGGGTATAGCTAGTTGTATATTATTAGGCTGTTTTTCCCGACCTTTGCCATCCGTCTGTCTCCACGTTAGTGTGTGTGTGTGTGTGTGTGTGTGTGCGTGTGCGTGTGTGCGTGCGTGCATGCGTGTGTGCATGTGCGTGCGTGCGTGCGTGTGTGTGTGCGTGTGTGTGTGTGTGTATGTGCGTGCGTGTGTGTGTGTGTGTGTGCGTGTGTATGTATCTGTTGAGGGAAAAAAGAGGGACGAGGTGGGGGGAGAAGGAGGGGAGGAGGAGGGGGAAGGAAGGTAGGCATAGACATACACACTTTATGTAGTACGTCTGTGAAGGTAGTAGGTGGCCAAGAGAATGGGGAAACTGGAAGGGGGTAAACTTAAGAAATAGCGAGAGGAAAGGGAGCGCAAAGAGAAAGAATCTCACGTTGTAATATGCGCCACAACTCCATGCTACGTCAGGCCTAGCGTGGGAACTCTGCGCCCTGGTTTTTTTGGCAGGGTCTGCGCCTCGAGCTATCATCAACAAGACTGGCACCTCGTGGCGAGACCTTCGTTTACTACTACTAGTACTAGTAGGCCTGGGCCCAGGACAGTAACAACACTCAAAGTTATGTCTTGCTACTTCTGGTTATGTCGCTTGCTCTACGAGGGAAATATGTTGTTGCTGCTGCTGTTTAGCTTGTTACCTTCACACTGGCCAATGTCAAGGCTGCCAGCTTGAATGTAGGCCTGCTAGTAGGCCTAGGCCTAATGATAAGTAAAGCTATTAGCCACTAGGCTACCTAGCAGCAGCCCCAATAATGATGCCGTGATGTTCCTCTTTCATCTTCCTAGTCGGTTAGGCTATACTCGCCTTGTCCTCGGGAGCCCAAGCCTAAGTTGCAGACGGATGGATAATAAACGTGCGGAAATTTGTGGTGGAAGACGGCTGGGATAATAAAAGGAAGGGTGGGAGAGTGGCGGGGCTCTGGAACCAACAATACTATAGGCCTACTACAACGGGATTTGGGGGCCCCCAGGAACTAAACCAACGGGGCGGAGGAGGAGGGTGCAGGGGGGTGGGGGTGGTAGGGGCAAGGAATGGGGAGGGGGAGGGGGGAGACGAGCTGTGCGACAGTGAGGAGGGGTGTAGTGACTAATGCCCCCTTGTAGATGATTTCTAGTGCTAGGCCTACTACTACTTCATTTTCTACTGTTTAGCTGTGTTCGGTGCTACTACTACTTCTGGTGCCAGTCGTTTGTCAGGGATCCTCCGTGTGGCTGTGTTGTGGCGGATGGATGGATCACCGAGGTGTGTCAGTGAAGAACGGTTTAGCAGTAGTAGTAGTAGTAGTAGTAGTAGTAGTTGTAAGGGTGGGCGTCTGTCCTTTGTCAGCTCCGACACTATCACGAGCACGCCC
Organism: Phymorhynchus buccinoides; assembly: GCA_017654935.2. Taxonomy (NCBI): domain Eukaryota; kingdom Metazoa; phylum Mollusca; class Gastropoda; order Neogastropoda; family Raphitomidae; genus Phymorhynchus; species Phymorhynchus buccinoides. Next base: position 55,175,871 of record CM065682.1, read on the forward strand.
GCTACCGCCGTGGCTGTGGACGTTGTGTAACTCGCGTGTGTTGTTGATGACGAGGTGTGCTGCCGGAGCATGCCCACAGTGACCGCCGTGCTAGTGGCTGTTGTCAACTTGATCTTTGTGGCAGATCTGTTGCGGACCAAGCTAGCAATCTACCCTACCACCACCACCACCACCACCACTTCCACCACCATCATCACCTCCACCACCACCACCACCACCACCACCACCACACCCTTTCCTTCTCCTTCTTCTTCTTTCTCCCCTCCCACCTCCTCCTCCTCTTCTTCCCCCTTCCCGTCTTTCTCCCCCTCCTCCTCCTCCTTCACCTTGGACGGCGTGATGCACGGTGGGCCGCGGGTCCAAGGTCAAGGTCATGGACTGAGGGAGGTTCTGCTAGGACGCACCACCTCCAGCAGCGTGCTGTCTGCTGACCTCAGTGATGACGAGGAGTTCAGTCTGGGCTCGGGGAGCGGCATGGAACTCACGCCGGATCGGGAGGCGACGTCTGGGACATCGCCACGCGTGGAGCATTCACTGACAGGTAAGGGTCGGTGTACATCTCGTGTGCTGGCTAATACAAAGCATCTGTTTTGTGTTTTGTTCACACCTGCTGCCATGTCATTCACAGCGACTGGCGTGCATTGTGTACGCATTTGGTCCGGTCCGCTGTCACCCATGTTGTTTGGGTGTTGGGGAAGGGAGATCAAAAGAAACAGACCTGCTTGTGTGTATAACCTGTCAGCGAGTCAAAAGCAACAAGGCGTGTGCTACCTGTCACACGATTGTCAAGCATGCTGGGTCCTCGGTAGAACACAGATGGACACCGAGCATAAGAGGGTCATTTCTTTGCTTCAGTTTGCTTACCCTGTGCGATTTTGTAAGTGTAGATTATTTTAATAAGGATTCTCTGCTAATTGTCGGTAAGGTGTACTTTAGGCCTACTTTACACTACATCCCCCCCCCCCCCCCCCCCCCCCCCCGCCCTTGCTGTGGCTGAGTTGGTTGAGTCGCTGGCTCGTAATCCGTCAGGTTTGCGAAGTGTGCGGGTTCGAATCCAGCTCGGGTCGCAGTGGTGTGTCCTTGGGAAAGGCACTTTACTCCTATTTTCCTCACTCCACCCAGGTGTAAATGGGTACCTGACGTCAGTTGGGGGAACAGTCCTTCGGGTGAGACTTAAAACCGATGTCCCTTGTGCGAACGCATGCACAAAGATCTTGCGCGCACGTTAAAGCCCATTCCGATAGGAGTAGGCCATGTTGTGCCGGTGGAATGGATGACACGAACTCACATAGCATGCATCCGGTACGCCAGTTGCAGTCTAAACGAAGACTTTGGGCGTGAGGCAGGATAATCACCCTGAGCTTTAGCGTTTAACTCATTCATTTATTTAAATTCAGTTCATTTATTTTCTTCTAACTTCTTTGGTGACCTGGCGCTGCGCGTGACCTTCGCTTTTCTTCTTTTTTTTCAATATCGGCAAAATCTTCAACCTGATGAAGGTGGCCGATTGACGAGAAGAAGAAGAAGAACTTCTGTTTCTTTTTCTGTCCCCAAGTGAACCATGTGACCCACATTCAATGGAACCAGGAATTCTTATTCTGTGTGGAACTGATGGACTAGCACTGACCAGTAGCTATCTTCATAGCAAAATCATCAAAGGGGGCCACTTTGAAGCACAACAAAATTGTACAGTGCTTTGTACCAATTCATTGATTTTATTAACTACATTTTGAAGCACGACTTATGGGACCACACTGTCAAAGGTATAACCAGCCTGGTCTGTCAGTATGCGTGCATCAAAGAGCTGGTGCTTTGAATTCCGCACGTGCACCTATGATAGGCCTGTCGCATAAAAAAAGGTAGCTCGTAAAAATAAGTAGCTCGCTACTATGAGAGTCTGTATTTGCGACAACCACAAATTTCACTTTTTCTGTACTTTAACCATTTACCTAACCCTAAGCCTAACCATAACCATAACCCTAAGCCTAACCCTATCCCTAGAAAAAAGTGAAATGTGTGGTTCATGCTCAATGTCGCAAATACACACTGTCATAGGTAGCGAGCTACTTATTTTTACGAGCTACCTTTTTTCATGCGACAAGGCCTACTATGCACGTGTATGACGGTCTACCCTATTCCTGCACGCAGTCTAGGGGTAGGTGTATACGGCGGGGCAATGTAACTTGATGCCCGACCTAGAAAGACAGTCAGACACACAGATAGTGTAGAGCGAATACGCAGTCGTACTTCCCTTGCGGGTGCGATGTTCTGGAAATGTGAAGGCGAATGTTTTTGTGAAATGTCCTTTTAATTTAGAGGATGACACACGCTGTTCCGCGCTGTTTCCCCTTGTTAAAATAACACAAACATAACGGACTCGTGAAGGGAGACGACGGATATAGCTTATTCTCGTAATCCAATAACATTCAAGGAAAATGCGCGTGCGTGTCTCGCGTGCGTGGAGAGAGAGAGAGAGAGAGAGAGAGGTGTCTGTGCGTGTGTTTTCCATTGGCTTTCTATTTAAAATTTTGTTTGAGAAAGAAATTTTATTGGACGTGCTTCTCAATCTAAATGGGTCAAAAGGTGATTGAGCAATCCGTTTGAGATTCTTTCGACTTCTCATAGAGTCCTCTACTTTTGAGTTAGTTGAACAACGGACACATCGTCGAACAGCGTGCGTCATCCTCTAAAATTGAAGATTATCTTGCAAAATATTTGCCTTCAAATGTTCGTAACATCGTACCAAAATGGAACTCACTCCCTACAGCCTTGACAGACACCATCAGTCCAGAAGTTTTCAGGGCCGGCCTCGGTGGCATCACCACCAAGCCACCTGGCCTCTTTCTGCTAAAACTCCATGCAGAAATGTAAATAGTTTGAACGCAAGACTTTTAGTGCAGTACTGCACTGTTTTATAATCCTGTTTTTAATGCCGCCTGCCTAATGTGACCAGTTAGTTGGACTTCAAACGCTGACGATAGGGCCCTGTCCAGTAATTAGAAGAACAAGAAGAAGGGACGCATTTCCGTGGAAGTAGTCCTATAGTAATGTGTATGATTCGCCCTACAGTATACTTATGGCACACAGACTAGCAGTGGGTGGATGTGTCGAGCTCAGTTGCGTCTATCTGTGGTGCAGCCAGCTTTCTGACTACACACATTCATCGTTGCATATACTTTTTTTTTTTAACTGTTCCATCAAGGCCTATCTTACAGGTTTTGATTCCATCTGCCTAGTACTCTCCTAGTAGGCCTAGCATAAGCTACTACACAAATCTCTCTAGAAAGAAGTATATTAAGCTTCTTCTTCTGCGGCTGCTTCCTCTTTCTTTTTAACAAACTTGTACTTTAGCCTCCGCCCAGCCAACTAGGCGTTCAATACTGCACTTGGTCATCTCCAAACACGGAACACTCAATTTTGTTTAGTACAGTTTTATTTTTTGATGTATTTGACGGGTTTAAGGTTTTGGTTAGGGTTAGGGCTAGAGTCAGTTTAATTTCACATTGAATGGTTAAAAGATACACATTCAAAAGTTTTGCTGAAAACCGACATTGTCACGCGAATGTCGTCACTTTCCATATTTGGAGAAGACGAAGTGCAGCATTGAACATCTTGTCTCCCGCCACTCAAATTTTCTCATTGACATTTTTCACTGAAAACCAACATTCCGCTAATTTTGGGAAAGGGATAGTGTTATGATCGATCAGCTTTTGGATTTTCATGAAAATGAAAGAAGCAGGGACTTTGAGGCTGAGGGCCATAAACGTGTGATGAGGAGGGTGCCTAAAGTGCAACATAACTGCCTTTTTCCCGCCTTGTCTGCTTTTTCCGTTCCTTTCTTATCTCTCTTGTTACCTTCTCACTTTCACACACAAGCTGTTAGGTTGTTGTTGGGTTTTTTTTGGGGGGGTTAAAAAATAAATTCCCTTTCTTCCCTATGCCTATCCTTTCTTTCAACTGCCTCTCGTTCACTCTCATTCAATTCAGTAGGCCTAATCGTTAAAAAGGAAGAACATGTTATTTGATGTGGCTATCAATTTCTATAAAACAAAATCAGCTGAATCGCCAGAACATGCGTTATTACTGACCCTACCATTAAGAACACCGGGAAGCTGACGGATCTAAAATCAGTGATTCTCATAAGGATAAATTGTGAGGGTCCCACGGACCCTCTGTGCAAAATGTTAAGGGTCCTTTTCAAATTGTTGAGGGTCCCCTAGTAACATTTTATTTTCAATCTGTGTAAAACGTGTGTTCCTGGGATGCACTGGCACAGAAATGTACGAGTCCTTTCCTGGTTTTAGTGCTTCAGGGAAGCACAAATGTGCGTTAGGCCTATGGGAAACACCTCTTCACACTGATTTCCTCAATCCGGGATCAGCAGTAGGGTTAGGACTGAATTTGGACTATTTTCATCACACGGAAAGAAGCATGCATTGAAATGAACCCGAGCAACGGTCTCTTGAAGCATTACAAGCATTATGTTGTAAAATAATGCTCATCATGCCATCTCGTACGTCTTACTTCCGGTCGCGTTTGATTATGATAGGAATTTGTGGCGTAGGACCACCAACATCTTGCTAAAGGCAGCTATTACACTCTGAATGAATTGGGGGAGCAATGGCGACAGTTGAGCCATGAGGATTTGATTTCAATTTTCCTTGCTGATTACTGAAGGGTGAGATTAATTTGTGTTTTCATTTGCGCGCTTTTTATCTGTTTTTCTTCCCCCCTTTTTTCTGTCTGATGCGCGATAACTTATGACCCCCAACACAGAATGATGTCACGTTTTATAATATGACATAATAGACTCTGATTTCAGGGGTTTTAATGACTTGGGGGTTAAATCATTGTGGTGCAAAAATGTGACATTGGCGGTGAAATGGTTAAAATGATACGGCTGTGCCCAATGGAAGCTGTCTTTACCAGTGGTAGTTCTCCCTACACACCGTAACTAATTGTTGGTTGTTGTCACTCCTCGGGTGGAGTGAATGTGAGGGTGGCTCCATGAATGGAGCGAAGTCCCCTGAGGTCGGAGTACGTGGTGGGGCCCTTTAAAAGCAGCCATACACGTAATCTTCTCACCCAAGGCACTGGGTGTGCCCCCTGACTGTTTAAGCTGGGCAACGAAAACGACAACAGTACGGCAGCAAGTCCTCTGCCACCTTTCCCTAACCGCGCGATATCTCTTGAACCGTTGCACAGAATCACTTAAATGTGTATTTGTACCATAATTTACATAACGTCGATGGTTTCTGTCATGTAACTAGAACCCAGAGAGGTTGTCGGATACGGCAACAATTAGCTCTCCGCCAGTTTTCGTCACCTGCACAATATCTCGTGAACCGATACAAAGAATCGTTTCAAATGTTACATGGTCGCACACTACCTAAGATGTATTATGAAGTGTTGTGAGGTGTTACTGTAACCAAGGCGTGTCGGCAAGTACGGCAGCAAGTCATCCGTTGCTGTTCCTCACTCAATAACTCGAGAACCATTAGCCTGAAGCTTGAGCCCAAACAAAAGAGCTGAAGAAAAACTGATAATCTACACTACAGTTTTAGAAAATCGTGGTACAGCTGTGTCAGTTTGTGAAAGACTGTGACTTTCAAACTAGTAGGTATTCGCCTTGGCTCTTAGTACTGCAGCCAAGGGGATTAGTTGGCCTTTGGGGACTTTCCCCCATCGTCAGCTGTCCTAAAACATCTCTTGGCTGAGAGAGTAGAGAATCTGCTATTATTTAGACATGATGAAATTCTGCTTAACGGCCTCCGGTCTGTAACAGACACATATGGGACGTTAGTAGACATAAAGATGGTGGGAACTATCCTGGAGGCAATTATGCCCGGAGGCAGTGCAACACCAGCTAAGTCCCGAATTTGTTTAACAATACAGATGTAAGGCTACAATATAACAACGATATTATTTAGACACCCTGCTTGGCTTATAATGCTAGCCCCAGGGCATGTATTCACATTGAGATAGTATGAGACTTATCATCATGATATCTTAGAAGTCCTTCTAAAGTAGTAGGAGTTAATAGGACATTAGTAGGACTTCTAAGATATCACGATGATAAGTCTCATACTATCTCAATGTGAATACAGGCCCTGCTAGATTTGTGCTTTCGCTTTCTGTCTCACGTACAACTAACACTATAACCCGGGTGGACTTTCAAGGTTGGTTTCAACTCTGTAGGTACATGACAAAACAAACAACGCAATAATAATATGCACTATCGATATTGTTTTCTGTAGAACCGGTGTGGCGTTCTCAAAATGGATTTGTTCTCAACATGTCTGCGCATGTGCAAAATTATTTTTTGTGTATTTGACGGTTTCAGGTTAGGGTTAGGAAAAAGCTTAGGGATAGGCTTAGGGTCAATTTAGTGTCTAATACACAAAAGATAAAATTTGATGGTACGTCATGATCGATTTCGCACATGCGCAGACATGTTGAGAACAAATCCATTTTGAGAACGCCACACCGGCACCACGGCGACACAGCTGCGGTGCACCGATTGTCTCTCGGGCAATCCCCACATTCTCTCCAAATTATGACGTTGCCAGAAGTAATTTTCTCATTAGCTAAAAATATCCCTCCCACCCACAAAACCGCTCATTCCTCTCCTCTCCCTTGCCCCTGCTATGTACTACCTACCTGTCGTGCTCGGGATTCCAGTGGTTAATTTCTGCCCCAGAGTCATGCACTCACGGTATGTAATCCGATTAGGGAGGGGGGGGGCCTCATGGTTTGCCATGTATTCTGGACGCAGCAGGAAGCCACCGCAAACCTCTCCCGCGACCAGTTCTTTGCGCAGTAAACTTGTTTTCCTCTTCCACGCTAACGATGCACCCACACATACTTTTCAACTCGTTTCTGATAGCTTTTTTGTGTGTGTACCAGTCTTAGTCGTTTAGTCTTTGTGTGTGTGTGCATGCTTGAAAAAAAAAAGCTACACCACGCATTTTTCTTCTTCTTCTTCTTCTTCTTCTTCGATCGCTCAGACAGTTTATGAGCGCAGATGCGTTATGCTGCCGTTATGCGCCTAACTAAGAAATAGTTAAGCCCAGCTAGCAAGTCCGACTTCGGCTGGAGGAGGAAATCTTTTTTTAAAGTGTTTCTTGAAAAAAAGAAAAGAAAGAAAAGCCAGGAGAATGGACCGGTAAGGCTGAAAGATAAGTAGATGAGAGCAAGCACAGGGAAAAGGCAGAGTCAAAGAGAGTGACAGATTATTAGAGGAATTTACAAGCATAGAAATTCCAGAAGGTGGGATAACTATTTATACAAAAGACCCCCCCCCCCCCCCCCCCCCCCGGTATCCCCACGGAGGGAGACACCACGCGTTTTGATTGTTAAAGCTTTGTACCTGTCAGCGTGAGTTTTATGAACATGATTATTTCCCCTGAGCGCGTTGCTCGCATTGACACTTGCTGTATTACAGTGATTTATGTGTTGCCGTTTGCTGCTTTGAGGGCAGAGCACACAGCACATCTGGAAAGAACGCAACGCTAAACATTCCCAAAGGATAGTATTAGATTAACCCAAAATAACTTTTTTAAAGCTGCTGTTTAAGCGAGAATCACGGGTGTTGTTAGTTAGGCTTGTTGTTATAATTATACTGTATTTTCAATATCCTCCGTTGAAGACTCCATTATTGGCAGCTAATAAGCTGTTGAAATATTTCAAACGCATCAAAGAGTTATTGTCAAAAGCATGAGAAAAACAATGGTTAAAAAAAAAAGTCAAACGAGGAAGGGTGCGGAGAAATAAGAGGGGGGAAAAAGCAGAAAAGGGAAAGTGACGAAAGAAAGAGAGGAATGAGGAAGGGGGGTATGAAAAGGGAAGGTGGAAGATATGTGTGTATAAAAGCAGAAATAATGATATATATACATATATTATTTGTCCTTTAGTAAGCCCTGTCCCTCATATGATTCATAAAGGAGAAACCACAAGCAAAAATATTAACAAGTTAATATGAGAATGCAATATATGAGCTTTTTTTTTTTTTTTTTTTTTTTTAGCGCTGTGTGACATTGGGTGGCAATGGAATGGAGTAAAATTCTTTTCTTTGTCAAAATGAATGGTGAGCTTGAATTGAAAGCAAAAATAAATTATTCTCTCTACCCCTCTGCACTCCAAGACAAACACAACAGACTCTCTCTCTCTCTCCTCTCTCTCTCTCTCTCTCTCTCTCTCTCTCTCTCTCTCTCTCTCTCTCTCTCTCTCTCTCTCTCTCTCTCTCTCTCTCTCTCTCTCTCTCTCTCTCTCTCTCTCTCCCTCTCTCTCTTTCTCTGTGTATGTGTGTGTGTGTGTGTGTGTCTGTCTGTCTGTCTGTCTGTCTACATACACGCAACCAACCTCAAATTCGTCTGATGTCCCTTTTACTGGGGAGATGTTACACAGAGAGAACCATGATCAACAAGTTTTCGCACTGGCAGTTTCGGTTGATTTTTAGTCCCCGAGCCGAAGGTTCGGGGAACTATTGTTTTTGGTCTGGTCCGTCCGGCGTCCGGCGTCCGGCGTGCCTCCGTCCGTCCGGTTATTCGTCCGTTTTTCTCAAAAACTATTCAGTCTATCATCATCAAATTTAGTATACTAGTTTGCCAAGATGCAAGCTATCCACTGATACATTTAGTTTTACATT
>CM065682.1:55189517-55204517 GCA_017654935.2 Phymorhynchus buccinoides
GTGTGTGTGTGTGTGTGTGTGTGTGTGTGTGTGTGTGTGTGTGTGTGTGTACGCATGCGTGCGCGTGTATGTGTGTGTGTGTGCACGCGTGTCTGTGTGTATGTGTGTGTGTGTGCACGCGTGTCTGTGTGTGTGCGCGCGCGTGTAAGGGTGTGTGTGTATGTGTGTATGTACGCGCACGCGTGTCTGTGTGTATGTGTACGTGCGTGCGTACGTGTGTGTGTTTTTCTGTGGGCAGACGCTAACCATGGGCGCCACTACAGCGGGCCACGCTCCAGCTGCTGCTTCATCGGCAAGCTGGCCGCCTCCAGGCACCTCCACTGCGTGGCTCAGTACCACGTGCGCCATCTCCACCACCACCAACGCCAACACCAACACCAACACCTCAAAACAACAACACCGGAACCGGAAGGCGCGCCTCCGCCGAATCGGCTCGCGCACGGCACGCGCAGCCCCCCGTCATATCCGCCACCACCACCTCCCGGCAGTCAACAGCTTCCCGAGATCTGGGCCCGGGGCTTCCGGCGGTGCGTGCTGCAGAAGCCTCTGGTGTTTCAAAAGTGCTGCTACGGGTATGCCACGACCCGAAGTGACCGACTCCGATGGTACCACCATCGCAAATCAAGGACCCGTTCCTTCTCGCAGAGCCGCTACCATACGTGGAGATACATTTACAGCTAGTGACTGCTTTGCCGGTTGACAGTCCGTCCCGGTAGTGTTTGTTTGGGGTTTTTCTTGTTGGTTTTTCTTGTCTTTGTTCTCCCTGACGATGATGACTTTCAGCGTCGAATTTTTTTTCTTTCTTCTCCCTGACAATGATGACTTTCTTGAGCGTCGACTTTTTTTCTTTTTATTAAATCTTTTGCAGCGGATGATCATGATTTATGTGATAAGAGAAAGAGAACAGTTACCGACCGAATCAGGAAATCCATTCTTGCAGCAGTTCGAATACTGAGCCTAAAACATTTTTGTATGGCGTGGGTTCTTTTGTTGTTGTTGTTGTTTTGTTTCGTCGGTTGGTTAGGTCGAATTCCGTCAAAATAACGTCTAACTGTGTTCTTTTTGTCAAGCTCAAACGTTTTGTTACATGCTTGTAGACTTCAGACATTTTGAGTTGTTGTTGATCAAACCGGACTATCTCAGTGGTATTTGTTGTTGTTTTCCTCTTGATGGCAAACGAGTTGGTTCAAGAGTTGATGATCACAATACACGTTGTTAATTTTCGCTCTTTCCTCATGGCAAGTCATATCATTACTAGCGTATCACTGTGTTGCCATGGGGAAAGGGCGAAAAGTAACAACGTGTATTGCGACCGCTACGGTTTACGTATCTCATATCATATCATAATTACTTTAATGTGTTCATCTCATCTTCAAATATCATTGTACGTTATGGACAGTTCCATTTCAATAATGTAAAAGCAGAGTGGTTTTTTTGTTTTTTTGTTGCTTTTTTTTTTAAAAATATGTTTATTAATCTTTAGAAGCATAAACTTTGCTGGTTGTCAACAGAAGAGTTTGGGTCATAATTACTAAACGGATTTGATTGTCGATTGATTGTTCAATTTCTTATACATACGGGTGTTCTTGGTTGTTGTTGGTTGTTGTTGGGTTGTTGTTGGGTTGTTTTGTCTTTAATGAAACTCCTAATGAATTGATGAAATGCGCCGGTGCGCGTTCATTGCTTTTCTATAGCGTCCGCAAATATTGGATGATTCCATGGCATTCAAAATATATGTGTGTGTGTGTGTGTGTGTGTGTGTGTGTGTGTGTGTGTGTGTGTGTGTGTGTGTGCGCGTGTGCGTGCGTGTGCGTGCGTGCGTGTGTGTGTGTGTGTGTGTGTGTGTGTGTGTATGTGTGTGTGTGTGTGTGTGTGTGTGTGTGTGTGTGTGTGTGTGTGTTTACGTGTTTGCGCAAGCAAACAAGCTCGCGCGCGTGTGTGTGTGTGTGTGTGTGTGTCTGTCTGTGTGTGCGCGCGCGCTCGTGCGTTTATGCATGTGGGTTGTAATGTAATATGTTGTGTATGGTGATATACGTCGAAAACAAAATACAAAACGTAAGCTCAAACGTCAGTCTGTCGCATTTTTTCTCTCTCCAGATATCAGCTGCTTAATTTCCACTTCATATTCTTAGAATGTTATTGTTTTGTGTAAACAAATTCAGCTGTCGTCTTACATATGTTTAGATCTGGATTCAAGGGACAAGCGTTCGCACATATTTGTTTCAACATCTCTTGTGTCTTACATACATCAAATGATTTCGTGCCATGTTTCCTGGTCTGTGATCTTACAGATTCCTATGTATCTTTTCATTCTTCAGACTTTCATTATTCAAAGTGACATTCCGCTCTCTCTCTCTCTCTCTCTCTCTCTCTCTCTCTCTCTCTCTCTCTCTCTCTCTCTCTCTCTCTCTCTCTCTCTCTCTCTCTCTCTCTCTCTCTCTCTCTCTCTCTCTCTCTCTCTCTCTCTCTCTCTCTCTCTCTCTCTCTCTCTCTCTCTCTCTCTCTCTCTCTCTCTCTCTCTCTCTCTCTCTCTCTCTCTCTCTCTCTCTCTCTCTCTCTCTCTCTCTCTCTCTCTCTCTCTCTCTCTCTCTCTCTCTCTCTCTCTCTCTCTCTCTCTCTCTCTCTCTCTCTCTCTCTCTCTCTCTCTCTCTCTCTCTCTCTCTCTCTCTCTCTCTCTCTCTCTCTCTCTCTCTCTCTCTCTCTCTCTCTCGCGTTTTCTCTTGGTCTTCTTATTTCCATATAACATTTTGTTATGAAAACATTTTAGAATTTAAGCATCAATACACCCCAACGTCATGTGTAACGGGTGAAACTCCAATCTTGGGGAATTTCAAATTCCCCCGGGAACAAGTCCAATTGGAGTTTCCCCCGTTGAAATTGCACTTGGAGTTTCCCCTTAGGGAGATTTCAAATCCACCGAGGGGAAATTGCAATTGGAAGTTGTCCCGTAAGAATTTCAAATGCCCCCAACTTAACGATCCCACTCGAGTATTGCTTGCTTGAATTTCATAATAAACTGAAATTCGTGCCCATTACGTTTATTTATTTATTTATTTATTTTCTTATTCATTTACTTTATTTATTTTTATTTTTAATGTGTTAGATGATACTTATTGACAATATTTATTCTTAAAACTTATCCGTTTCGGTCTAAAAAAAAAAAAAAAAGCTAAATCAAAATAACTTTGATGTTCTTGTTGCTGCACTTTTCCAAATAATTGATCAAACAAGTACACAAAAGGAAAACATACCCCACCCCCACCCCCACCCACCACCCCCACCACCACCCCCACCACCACCCCCACCCCCCCCCTCTTGGCGGAGGTCCATACGGTTTCTTATACAGATCCGTTTTCGAACTGACGCACAATTGTTGCTCTGTGTGTGTGTGGGAGGGGGGGGGGGGGGCGTGCGTGCGTGCGTACATGCATGCATGCGTGCGCGCGCGCGCATGTATGTGTGCGCGCTTGTGCTGTTCTCGTGAAAAGGTGATACCCTAAGAATGTGTGAATGTAGTGTCGTTTGCGTTGTGCCTACTTTTGCACAGAAGTATCTCTGGGAAGGAAGGAAATGACCGTTCGAGCCACTCTGCCAATGTTAATCATTGACATGCCTATGCCACGTGCCATCAAGGACAATGAAACTGATAGCTGTGTTCCTGTGGGGTTTTTTGGGGGATTTTTGTTGTTCTTTTTGTTGCTATTATTGTTGTTGTTGCTTAATGACTTTTCTTGGTGCTTTCTTGCTTCGTATGCAATATTTTCGTTTGCTTTCTTTGGGTTTGTCCTTTTTTGGCCATTTGGGTTTGTCATTTTTGGGTCATACAACAACATACATATATACATACATGCATGCATGCATACATACATGCATGCATACATACATACATACATACATACATACATACATACATGCATACCATAATACATACATACATACATACATACATACATGCATGCATGCATACACACATACATACATGCATACATGCACACACACATACATACATACATACATACATACATACATACATACATACATACATACATACATACATACATACATACATACATACATACATACATACATACATACATACATACATACATACATACATACATACATACATACATACATACATACATACATACATACATGCATACATACATACATACATACATACATACATACATACATGCATACCATACATACATACATACATACATGCATACACGCATACATACATACATACATACATACATACATACATACATGCATACATACATACATGCATGCATACATACATACATACATACATACATACATACATACATACATACATACATACATACATACATACATACATACATACATACATGCGTGATGGTTTCGTGTGCGATGGGTTTGTTTGCTTGTATGTCTTCTGTTTATTATGATGGGGTAGGATTCATGTCTCTTCTGTTCGGTTATAATCAGGTTGTGTCATTTGTTGGGTGATAATCTGGTGGTTTTCTTGTGAGTTTTTTTTAAATTCTGTTACACATTGTGGTGTTTTGTGTTGTTGTGTCTTTTGTTGAATTGCTCTTTTTGTTGTTGTAAATTTTTATTATTCTTTTGAGTTATACATTGTGGTTTTCTTGTCTCCTGTTGAGTTATATGTGGTGTCTGTCTTGTCTCCTGTTGAGTTATACATTGTGGTTTTCTTGTCTCCTGTTGAGTTATATGTGGTGTCTGTCTTGTCTCCTGTTGAGTTATACATTGTGGTTTTCTTGTCTCCTGTTGAGTTATACGTGGTGTCTTTCTTGTCTCCTGTTGAGTTATAGGTGGTGTCTTTCTTGTGTCTTCTGTTGAGTTATGGTGGTGTCTTTCTTGTCTCCTGTTGAGTTATAGGTGGTGTCTTTCTTGTCTCCTGTTGAGTTATAGGTGGTGTCTTTCTTGTCTCCTGTTGAGTTATATGTGGTGTCTTTCTTGTCTCCTGTTGAGTTATAGGTGGTGTCTTTCTTGTCTCCTGTTGAGTTATACATGGTGTCTTTCTTGTCTCCTGTTGAGTTATACGTGGTGTCTTTCTTGTCTCCTGTTGAGTTATACATGGTGTCTTTCTTGTCTCCTGTTGAGTTATACATGGTGTCTTTCTTGTCTCCTGTTGAGTTATACATTGTGGCTTTCTTGTCTCCTGTTGAGTTATACATTGTGGCTTTCTTGTCTCCTGTTGAGTTATACATTGTGGTTTCTTTCTTGTCTCCTGTTGAGTTATACATTGTGGCTTTCTTGTCTCCTGTTGAGTTATACATGGTGTCTTTCTTGTCTCCTGTTGAGTTATACGTGGTGTCTTTCTTGTCTCCTGTTGAGTTATACGTGGTGTCTTTCTTGTCTCCTGTTGAGTTATACGTGGTGTCTTTCTGTTGAGTTATGGTGGTGTCTTTCTTGTCTTCTGTTGAGTTATACGTGGTGTCTTTCTTGTCTCCTGTTGAGTTATATGTGGTGTCTTTCTTGTCTCCTGTTGAGTTATATGTGGTGTCTTTCTTGTCTCTTCTGTTGAGTTATGTGTGGTGTCTTTCTTGTGTCTTCTGTTGAGTTATGGTGGTGTCTTTCTTGTCTCCTGTTGAGTTATGGTGGTGTCTTTCTTGTCTCCTGTTGAGTTATATGTGGTGTCTTTCTTGTCTCCTGTTGAGTTATAGTGGTGTCTTTCTTGTCTCCTGTTGAGTTATGGTGGTGTCTTTCTTGTCTCCTGTTGAGTTATATGTGGTGTCTTTCTTGTGTCTCCTGTTGAGTTATGGTGGTGTCTTTCTTGTCTTCTGTTGAGTTATACGTGGTGTCTTTCTTGTGTCTTCTGTTGAGTTATGGTGGTGTCTTTCTTGTCTCCTGTTGAGTTATACGTGGTGTCTTTCTTGTCTCCTGTTGAGTTATACGTGGTGGCTTTCTTGTGTCTTCTGTTGAGCTATGCGTGGTGTCTTCCTTGTGTCTTCTGTTGAGCTATGCGTGGTGTCTTCCTTGTGTCTTCTGTTGAGCTATGCGTGGTCTCTTCCTTGTGTCTTCTGTTGAGTCGCACGTGCTGCCTTTCTATTTCTTGTGTGCTTTCTGTCTTCCTGTCTCACCGGCCAGTGCACAGACGAAGGACCTGCATGATGGTGTCCTGACCAGGAATGAATGCAACCCGTGCAGACGGGGGTGTGGGTGTGGGTGGGGGTGGGGAGTTCTATTTATAAATCCTATAACCATTTCAATGCAAGCCCTTGAGCAAGTTACATGTCGTTGATTTACCTTTTAAGTTTGACTGGACGATCGTGTTACTTGCGTTTGTGTAATGGGTAATTTTGCTTATTTTGTTTGTTTGTTGGTTGTTTTTTGTGTGATTCTGATAGCCATGACGCGCAGAGCCATTGAATTAGTTCATAAAATATGGCGAGGAAAAAGATAAAAAGAGAATTGAAAGGGTATGAGAAGATATGACCCAAAATAAGGACTATTGAAGGAAGGAGCACATTTTGTTTATAGGTATAACTCTATGGTTGTCTGTATGTCGCAGTAAATGAACGCTGTATTATTTGTATATCACAAAAAATCAACGATGCATTATTCGAGGATGGAAATCTGTTTAACGTCCTCCTGTCTGGAACAGACACATATGGAACACTAGTAGATATAAAGATGGTGGGAACGATCCTGGAGGCAATGCCCGGAGGCAGTGCAACACCAGGAAAATCCCGAATTTTTATGAATATAGATATAGCTAACTTCTAAAATTGTGTGAGTGAAAATCCGTTTAACGTCCTTCGGTCTGGAACAGACACATATGGGACATTAGTAGATATAAAGATGGTGGGAACGATCCTGGAGGCAATGCCCGGTGGTAGTGCAACTCCAGGAAAGTCCCGAATTTTTATCGATACAGATGTATTTTTATGAACTTCTAAAATTATCCTAGCTTTGATTTGATATAACTTATTATCAACTCCCTTTTAGTATTAATTTGTTTTTGCAATGGGTTATTATTTTATTTTTAATGTGTTTGGTTGCTTAACAGGAAGGTGGCAGGAATGGAAGCAACCTGCGTTGTTGTTGATGATGATGTTGTTGTTGTTGTTGCTAGGGGTTATCGTTGTTTTCACAGTGCTTTTGTTATAATAGAAAACACAATCTAATGATTATGGTAATTTTTAAAAAGAGGGGTATTAGGGGCGGAGGGGTGGGGGTGGGGGGGGGGGGGGAAGGAGGTAGGCCCTAACTATGTAAACGATTCGCTCTTTTGCTTTGAATAGCTATTGTGTTTGTTCCTGCCAACAAGAAAGGAGGTGGGGGTGGGGTGGGGGGAGGAGGTAGGCCTTAACTATGTCAAAGATTCGCTCTTTTGCTTTGAATAGCTATTGTGTTTGTTCCTGCTAACAAGAAAGGAGGGTGGGGGGGTGGGGGGGAGGAGGTAGGCCCTAACTATGTAAAAGATTCGCTCTTTTGCTTTGAATAGCTATTGTGTTTGTTCCTGCTAACAAGAAAGGAGGTGGGGGGGGGGGGGAGGTAGGCCCTAACTATGTAAAAGATTCGCTCTTTTGCTTTGAATAGCTATTGTGTTTGTTCCTGCTAACGAAAGAAAGTGTAGGTGGGGGGAGGCGAGAGGGGGCGTGGATGGGGGGAGGAGGTAGGCCCTAACTATGTAAAAGATTCGCTCTTTTGCTTTGAATAGCCTATTGTGTTTGTTCCTGCTAACAAGAAAGGAGGTGGGGGGGGGGGGAGGGAGGAGGTAGGCCCTAACTATGTAAAAGATTTCGCTCTTTTGCTTTGAATAGCTATTGTGTTTGTTCCTGCTAACAAGAAAGGAGGGGGGGTGGGGGGGTGGGGGGGGGTTCGGTGGGGTGAAACTGGCTGCGTCTGCCGTGGGACTAGCTATTGTGTTTGTGGGGGCTAAACAAGAAAGGGGGTGGGGGGGGGGGGGGGAGGTAGGCCCTAACTATGTAAACGATTCGCTCTTTTGCTTTGAATAGCTATTGTGTTTGTTCCTGCTAACAAGAAAGGAGGTGGGGTGGGGGTGGGGGGGGGGGAGGTAGGCCCTAACTATGTAAAAGATTCGCTCTTTTGCTTTGAATAGCTATTGTGTTTGTTCCTGCTAACAAGAAAGGAGGTGGGGGTGGGGGGGGGGGGGGGAGGGTAGGCCCTAGCTTTGTAAAAGATTCGCTCTTTCGTAAACATTGAATAGCTATTGAGTTTGTTCCTGCTAACAAGAAAGGAGGTGGGTGGGGGTGGGGGAGAAAGCGCGGGTGCTGATTTGCTCGTTCCTGATAGCTAGGGCAGACTTGTCTTGTACGGGAGATATAGTGTAGAGAACTACCTCAAATCCGAACGGAAGGAAAGTGACGAAGATCTTTGTTTGTTTGTATGTTTGTTTTTTCAGGCAAATGTTAAGTATATCCCCCTCCTCTTCCCTTTCCATTCATTTCAGACGGTTTCGGTTAGGGTTAGGCCGGGTTCACATTACACGCGTAAGTTCCGTACGGAAAACCCCAAATAAGTGGAAGAAAGAAGGATAAAAGTTTACGCACTAAAATTCGGACACGTGCGCAAATATTTTCCTTTCTTTGTTTCACTTATTTATGAATTGCGCACGGGTTTCCCCATGGAATATCCGCTTATGTGTGTACGCGGCCTTAGGGTTGGGAATAGGGATAGGGTTAAGGTCAGTAAAGTGTCAATCTCATAACATACCTTTATTTTTTTTAAATTGTGGATTAGACGGCTTCAGGTTAGGGTTAGGAATAGGGTTTGGGATAGGGTTAAGGATAGGTTTAGGGTCAGTTTAGTGTCAAATACACCCAAAAAAATAAAAGTTGATGACTAATCTGACACTAAACCTATCCCTAACCCTATTCCTAACCCTAACCCTAACCTGAAACCGTCTGAAATGAATAGAAGGGGGGGGGGGGAGCTATTCTTAACATTTGCCGTTTTTTAATTAGTTGACTTTCTTTTCTATCTGATGTAGGGCCTGAGACTTGCATACGTCAAGTGATCAAGTTATTAACAACAGAACCGTCAAAATGATGACGGCGGTTGTTTAGTGAAAGACAATACGAAGAAGATGGCCAACATTACCCACCACACGATTTTGTTTTAAATTCTGCCTATGATTTTTTTTTTTTATCAATGGATGGATTTTAAATCAGATTTGTTTTAGTGCGTTGTATGACGTTAGTTTTCACTTAATTTTCATGCTTAGCGAAATTTCGTTAGGTTTTTTTTTTGGTGTTTTTTTTTTTGGGTGGTGGTGGTGGTGGTTTTGTTTATGACGTTAGTTTTCACTTAATTTTCATGCTTAGCGAAATTTCGTTAGGGGTTTTTTTTGGGTTGTTTTTTTTTGGGTGGTGGTGGTGGTGGTTTTGTTTATGACGTTAGTTTTCACTTAATTTTCATGCTTAGCGAAATTTCGTTAGGTTGGTTTTTTTGTGGGTTTTTTTTTGGGTGGTGGTGGTGGTGGTTTTGTTTATGACGTTAGTTTTCACTTCATTTTCATGCTTAGCGAAATTTCGTTAGGTTGGGGGGGTTTTTTTTTTTGGGGGGGGGTTGGGTGGTGGTGGTGGTGGTTTTGTTTATGACGTTAGTTTTCACTTAATTTTCATGCTTAGCGAAATTTGGTTTGGTTGGTTTTTTTGTGGGTTTTTTTTTGGGTGGTGGTGGTGGTTTTGTTTATGACGTTAGTTTTCACTTAATTTTCATGCTTAGCGAAATTTCGTTAGGTTTTTTTTTTTTGGGGGGGGGTGTTTGTTTTGGTGGTGGTGGTGGTGGTTTTGTTTATGACGTTAGTTTTCACTTAATTTTCATGCTTAGCGAAATTTCGTTAGGTTTTTTTTTTTTTTTTTTTTTTTTTTGGTGGTGGTGGTGGTGGTTTTGTTTATGACGTTAGTTTTCACTTAATTTTCATGCTTAGCGAAATTTGGTTAGGTTGGTTTTTTTGTGGGTTTTTTTTTGGGTGGTGGTGGTGGTGGTGGTTTTGTTTATGACGTTAGTTTTCACTTAATTTTCATGCTTAGCGAAATTTCGTTAGGTTTTTTTTTTTTTGGGGGGGGGGGGGTTTGGGTGGTGGTGGTGGTGGTTTTGTTGTTTTGTGTTGCTGTTATTTTATTTTTTATTTTTCTTCTTTTTTGTGGTGGGTTTTTCTGTAAATATTTGATTATGTTCTGACTATTTTCGTTTGGTTTTTCCGAAGGTGGATAATAATGTGAAAGAAGAAAATAAGTGACCACGTGTGTGCACGGATTCCACACGACGAGTCACTGTTCTGTTCTCTAGTAAATATTTGGAAGCTTGGCAGCGTGTGTTGCTGTCTTGTTTGTTTGGTTTGGCGTGTATGCCGTCTTCACTTACTCTACACACGTACGTGCGCACACCTCTATACCTACTACACGCACGCGCATACACATTCGCACGCGCGCGCGCGCACATTACGTATAGACACAATGGGCTCACAAGTGCGCGTGCCCATACCTCTGTCTCTCTCTCTCCTCTCTCTCTCTCTCTCTCTCTCTCTCTCTCTCTCTCTCTCTCTCTCTCTCTCCTCTCTCTCTCTCTCTCTCTCTCTCTCTCTCTCTCTCTCTCTCTCTCTCTCTCTCTCTCTCTCTCTCTCTCTCTCTCTCTCTCTCTCTCTCTCTCTCTCTCTCTCTCTCTCTCTCTCTCTCTCTCTCTCTCTCTCTCTCTCTCTCTCTCTCTCTCTCTCACACACACACAGAGTTCTGTTTGTTTGTTTGTTGACGTACCCTGGCTAACAGACTCCAGGGATCATCCCAACAGCCGAAGCACTTGAACAATATGGTACAAATGCATCAGCTAGGGATGGGAACATTACGTGTGTGACCGGTTTTTTTAATTATTACCCCGCCACGTGGACAGCCACACTCCGACTTGCTGGGGCTAACTATTTCTTAATTAGGCGCATAACGGCAGCATGACGCATCTGCGCTCATAATTGACAGGAAACTGTCTGAGCGATCGCAGAAGAAGAAGAAGAAGAAGAAGAAGAAGAAGAATCAGCCTAGTGTTATTGTCATAAAACCGAATGCATCACACTCTTGAGTTGGAGAATCGTTGGGGGTGTTTAAAGTACTAGTTTGTCTGGTTTAAATGATTTTTTATTGACAAGCAAAACATACACCAAATAAAATGAACATGAATGACGGCAGCAACAAGCTTAAAGCTTATAGTGTGCCTACTCAAAATAAGTCACACGGCTGGCAATCACAGACTGAAAAATCACACATTTAAGAAAAATAAACAAAGGTTAATTTTGAACATTAGAAGCATAACAACGAAACCAAATAGAAAAAAAATCATCTTCTTTGATAACAGAAACAATTTAAACATAAGAGAAAATACAACTTCATGAAGGGCTAGAAAAGAAAACGATAAAGATAAGAAAATAGAAATGCTAGTTTGTCTGGTTGATTTGTGAAGTGTACTCATAGGCAGACAGATTGACAGACATTTAACTCTTCTAGCACCTTGTATTTGTTGTTTGTTGACGTTTTAGGTTGCCCGTGGTATCTTAACCGACAAGAGGGGGGGGGGATAACTATTTTTCGAGTGCGCGTGCGTTGCTTTAACAGAAGAAGCATTGACACTGACAAGCTCTCAAGATGAACAAACACATGGCAGGGTGCTTGACAGTGAATGTCTTTGCATTTGGTGGGAGTGTAGAGTGATGTCCTGGGTGAATGTATTCGCCCATGGTGTAGCTAGAAGACGAAATTGAACAAAGGGTAATTACTCTCTTTTTCTAATTAACTCCCCTCCACCAAAGTTGATTACGATACCATCCACCTAGCAGTGCGTGGGTGAGAACCAAAGTGAGACAAGCAAAGCATCATTCTTAAAAAGAATGTGCCAAGCTCGCCTTTATGACCCTCACCCACACAGTACACATCAACAATGGTGGAGAGGACAACATACAAACAAATCCGTAGTTAGAAGAGTTAAGGACAGACTGACTGAGACAAAAACACTGTCGTTGGTAGAATGAGAGGCTACTTACTGCAAGAGGGCAAAGTCTACAAAAGCATAATCACAATACTCCACTCACGATGGGCCACTGCTATGCCAAGCAACAACAGTAAGCCTATTTCGTTCTTTATATTAAAGGTCATTAACCCTTTCGCCGCCAGCCTTTTTTCGGCACAAAAAAACAAAACATTAAACTTAACTGGGTAGATAACAAAAAAATATATGATCTGCAATATTGAGAATTCATCTGTGACATGTATAACATTAGGCTTATCCTTATCTCCCAAAATGAAAAAAAATAGGGTCTTCGGATAACAGGCCCTGATTTGATGCCTTTTAATGACATGGGTGTTGACATTGTGGTGCATAAATGCGACATTGACGGTGAAAGGGTTAATTTGACCTAATGTTGTAGGTAGCAATCTGGACAGCTATGGCAAGTGATATTTCATTTCGCATACACGCAGTTTCTCTCTCTCTCTCTCTCTCTCTCTCTCTCTCTCTCTCTCTCTCTCTCTCTCTCTCTCTCTCTCTCTCTCTCTCTCTCTCTCTCTCTCTCTCTCTCTCTCTCTCTCTCTCTCTCTCTCTCTCTCTCTCTCTCTCTCTCCTCTTTGGGTATGTGTGGCAAAACCAGGGAGTACAGAATGTAACTGGGTTCATATGTGCCTTTAGGCAAAGATTGATAGATTCTAATTGGCAGAGATGGAGTTCCCATATGCAGGCTAGTAATCGATTTGACTTCTACAAATTGCTAAGCCCGTTACATTGCATTCCAACTTATTTGATGATGAATATAAATAGGCAATTGAAATGTTATACGACAAAATTAAGATTTCTGATATCTGTGTACATTCTAATCGCTACAGGCCTGTTGATGATCGTAACTTTATTTGCCCTGTTTGTTATAAAGGTGAGGAAAATGAGATTCAATTTGTTTTGTCTTGTCCAGTTTAACAAAATATTAGAGATCAGTTAATCCCTTCGAAATACTCTAAGCATCCTGGTTTGTTCAGATTAGTTTTACTATTAACAACAACTAATGAAAATACTGTTAAGAAATTGTCTTTGTATGTATATAAAGCATTTAAAGTCCGTAAGGATATGATTGCAAATTGACCTAATTTTGTAATAGGGTATGTTGTTTGTTATATATATGTACCCCATTCTAAGGGGCTATGTCTGCGTCTCTCTCTCTCTCTCTCTCTCTCTCTCTCTCTCTCTCTCTCTCTCTCTCTCTCTCTCTCTCTCTCTCTCTCTCTCTCTCTCTCTCTCTCTCCACATAACACCATGTCGTTGCTGTATTACTGTTGTTGTTGTTTCTGTTGGCGATGTTCCTGTGTCTCAATGTTCATTTATAGTATTAGTTTTTGCATGCTTAGAAACAAGGACAGAATGGAAGACTAGGCCCAGCCTAAATTCTTATCCTTGTAAAATAAAGTATCTGAAGTCTGAAGGCTGAAGTATCTCTCTCTCTCTCTCTCTCTCTCTCTCTCTCTCTCTCTCTCTCTCTCTCTCTCTCTCTCTCTCTCTCTCTCTCTCTCTCTCTCTCTCTCTCTCTCTATCTATCTATCTATCTATCTATCTATTTCTGTCTCTACCAGGTCGCAGTAAAGTCATGAAGAGTTTATTTTTCCTACACGTCTTGGTGAGAAAAAACACCCACATACTACTTACTACTTAGTGCATACGATTTGGGGGCACGCAATTTGAGCACTGTGCATAATATGTAGGCCTACCAAAACAAAACATGACAGCAGGCTGTAAAAGGCCCTTCTGGATGCGTGAACAGAGACATAAAACTACAACAGCGCTGACCTTGACCTTGACCTTTATCAGTATCCAATATCCATAATGATCAGTATAAGTCAATGCACCCATATTCCAAGTTTGAATATCCTAAGTCCAATGATGCAAAATGATATGGCCACAAGAAGATTATGATATTTGCGTTTTCAAGGTCAAGCGTCAAGGTCAAGGCCAGCACAGTAATAGTTTTGAATAAGAAATTATTTGTGAGCGATGATGCACCACCACACCAAATGTGAAGCAATTCTGTCCAGGGGTTCATGAGATAGAGCCTCGGGGTTCAAATCTCATAATTCACACACATAGACACATAGACGGACAGACGGATAAATTCAAGCTAATGGTATCATAGCGCGTTTCTGGCGAAACAGTATGAAAAACAATGCACTGAAATTCGTTCAAACATTGGCCAGATATTGACGATTATGTGTTTCGAGGTTTGAATCCCGTAACCAGCGTGATATCTTGACCTTGAAATAAAACTACAACAATCCGTGGATAGCTTATACCCACTGAAACATGCATGTCAAAATTGATTAAAATGCATCGAACAGTTTTCAAGAAAACGCTCATCTTCGGACGGACGGACGGACGCACGGACCAGACCAAAAAAATAGTGCCCCAGCTTCGCTCGGGAACTAACAAAACACACACACACTTGTTCCCCGAGTTTCCTTGCTATCTATCCCTGACCTCAGATTGACCTCCTGGAGCAGTTCACAGATCAGCAGCATTCCTCAGTCGCTGAGACTTTTGTTTTTAGTGCCAGTCAACAGACCAAGTGTAATTTAAGAATCCCTACACCTTGCCAAATAGTACAGTTTCAGCATAGTCGATGCAAAAACAATACGAGCTCGTAGGGGGAGGAGGAGGCTAAAAGACTCCCCCCCCCCCCCCCCCCTCTTTCGCCACCTTTGACTATTACCCAAGTTGCCTGACTACTCTTTGCTTTCTGACGTTTCCATGCCAAAGCCGGCGCCACACGGCGTGCAAAATCGTATGGGTATGCGATGCGATTGGGTCAAGTGAGTCATGATTCGCGTGAAATGCTTCCGTCTAAAGTAATTCTGCCATTTTTGCTCACTATACTCGAGTAGACCCAATACATGAATTTCACGTGAATCAGGACTCACATCGTCAAAGTCGCATCGCATTCAGAGATGCGATGCGATTGTCGTGTGGCTGGCCCTTAAGATGGAAAAGTACAAATTACAC
>CM065682.1:55205017-55253795 GCA_017654935.2 Phymorhynchus buccinoides
AGGGAGGATGGGGGGTCTATAAGGAGGGTACCACTGTACCAAATTAGTGATCCATTAGAAACTGGCAAATATTTACTACAGACTAAAGTTGAGTTTAACAAAATCAATAGGTCCACCAACGTTACATTTCAACAGGACATTTGACCTGATAAGGGGCAAGACAATAGGACATTTTCAGTTCTAATAGGATTAAGTCCTAGGGCCAGAGGCTTGGGACATCACTGAACAGGTATACATTCTCACTTTAATTAGATGCAACCAAACAACAGCACAATCTAAATCTGCATGAGACATGGGCACTTGAACACTCTAAACCGTAAAAAAAATAATAATCAAAATTTTGCACCTGATATCACCTTTCCAAGTAGAAACAGTTTGTAAGACACAAAATTCAAGAACAGGGTTGTGAATTACATTAACCTTTTCACAAAGAGATGCAAGCGTGTGGATCTATGCATGTTTTGATGACAGTTGACAAAGCTCTGCTTTTAGAACAGTCACAACAGAAAACAGACAACAACAAAACAAAAAATGTACAGCTAATTGTTACCTGCTTGGCTAGGGTGTTCAACATGAGAGGCACCAAGTATTGCAGAGCTCCCTTGGCATAGAACATGCTGGTGCGCTCTGGGGGTCGTCCTTGCTCCGCCGCCTGTCAAAGTTGAAGCACAACAAAATTAACCCCTTGACTGCCACCAACGTATTACATACTGACCTGATGACATCACTGACTGAGTTGACATCATCAGAAGAAGAGGAATAACCCCAGACCATTTTGATCAGATTGGCTCTATCAGGTTATCTTTTTCGTGTCATGATTTGCCCAATGATTTTTTCTTTAATTTTCTCTGGCAGTCAAGGGGTTAACAGATTATTGCGGATTTTGGATTCCACAACCTGACAAACCAGGATGTGGCTTCAAGTTGGGACTTGGAATGAACAGAGTGGGAGCAACGCCATTGTACAACCCGAAAGATGGGACACAAAAAACAAAAATTCCTAATCAGAATATGTAGTAGCAATAGCAAGTCTGTTTATAGTGTGTGTCTGGGTAGGTGCGTGGTGTGTGCTTGTATGACACACTCTACAGTCTGTTGTGTTGTGTTGTGTTAGCATGCGTGTATGACACAAGCAAGTAACATGCACATGGTTCGTGGGGACTTGGAAGAGTGCAAAAAAAGGACCTTAAAAGGACCAGCAAAAATTTTTAAAGGACCTATTTAAACCTTGTTTGTAGTTGTACTTGCAGACGTGGTGGGCGCAGAGCCAGTCGCCGACGATTGTAGCTGAGCAGATTTTTTATTTTTTTTAGAATTTTTTGCTGAGCAGATTCATTTGTTGTTAGATTCATTTGCTGCTTGCAAAAAAAGTCGGTCACATTGCACCTCGATTCCGCCTTGTGCCTTCTTTCAGCTTTCTTTGTGATTTTGTCTTTGCGTGTTGTTTCAGCACCGACTCTCCCATTGACAAGATGTTGATGTTTTTTTCACAATATGCACAACGAACTGCATGTTTGTTGTCCATCACTTTTCGGACCCAGTCCTTATAAATGTCTTCTCTCAGCCAACGATCCTGAAAACGAACACTTTCCAGGCATTTTTACACTTTTTACTTGAAAACAAGCACTGAAGCAGCCGCATGTGGGAAGAATTTCAACATGGCGCATAAGATATCTCGCCGAATCTCGCGCACGTGACCGGATTTACAGTGACTATTAAAATTAGATCGTCTGCTCAAAAGATACAAAGGCGATCGATTTTTGGCAAATTTTATTTCATTTAATATATTTTTTGGGAGTTAATTTCTTATGACAAGGTACTTAGTTTAGTTTTTTGGCCCGATTAAAGGATTTAAACTGACCGCACCAATTTTAAAAGGACCTTTGACTGATTTGAAAGGACCTCCTTGCTGATATAAAGGACTTAACAGGCCTTTTGAAGACTGATCAATTTCACAGCACTTTAAAGCACCTGAAAGGACCCCACGAACCCTGCATGCATGTATGTGAGTTTACAAATGCACTAATGCATGAAACAGCTGCACAAGAAAAATGAACACAACTTAAACATTTTAAACTGTTGCATCTCCTCGTGGGGATACAGGTCTACCACCACCCCTCCTCCGAAATCGGAATGTTGTCGGCTGTACGCAGTGGGGAGACCAGTGAAAACTGAAAACCGGACACATACGTACCTTACCCATTATGGCCATATGGCCTGGGAACGCAGAAGAAACTGTTACATATAATTAAGAGTCTTTCTTAATCCTTACCTCAGACAGCTCAATGGCCAGGTCCACCTCTTCATCACACACAGTCGACCAGAATTCAATACCTTGAAGGGAAATTTCATCAACATCACTTTCTATGGCTTCAATGGTGATCTGCAACATAACAGAAAAGAAAGTATCAAGGCATTTGGCTTTCATGATCCTTTCTTATTGTAGGGAGAATAAAGTAACATCAAAAATAAAATAATTTATTAAAAACTGGTAATTAAACAATTACCTTTTGTACTTTTTATATTCATAATCCAAATAAAATGTTATCCCACACCCCACTTTTTAAAGCAAAGGTATAGGAATTCTAGCTCCTTTTAAGTTAACTCAATAGAATCACATACAAAATGATGTAGTTTCTCCCTCAGATCGCATTATTTTTTATCATTTTCTAAAAATCGCCAAAAATCAAATGCACACATGCAACATGTAGCGAGTGAAAGATAAATCAGTATATTTTTTTAGACTTCTTACTTTGAACGAGTGAGCCGCATATATTTCACGATGTAAATAATCTGATGAAATGCGCTTTGTCAGGAAAACAAAAACTTCCAACTCCACAGGCTGACCCCTTTGCTATGATCTTGATCTAGTACATGTATCACAAAGCCACTCAAGTTTTGATAGACTTGGTTTAGCATATAAATTAAAAAAAGGATTGCAAAAAGCATAATATAAACTATAAACATAAACATTTGTTTATTTGTTTGAATAAAGTGAGCTATATGGTCGCCGCCATATTGAATGAAGCAAATTCGAAAATGATGAGTAGTTCAATTTAAAGAAGTAAAAAAACGAAAATAGAACACACTGGAGACAGTCTAAGGGAAGCAACTACAATGGGAAGGTCTCAGGATTAATACGAACAGCGAGTTATTTCCCTTTTTTTTTTATTGGGTTTCACAACAGTCAAAACCGTCAAAATATGTTAAAAAACTCCTGACGTGACTCCAAAAGATGTGAACAGCGTCGGAATGACTTTTCCGACATGACTCCATTGAGTTAATATCACCAACAGACCACAGGGGGGGTATAAACTTTCTAATGCTCCAAAGTGTTTTAATCAAAAACTTTTGTCTCTGAGCAGACACCATAATTATCATCATCAATACAAATTCTCACAAATCAAAATATTTCTGCCCATACATGTCTTTCATTTAACGTCTATCCACTTCTCGTGATGTTAGACGGATTTGCCCATACATGCTGGTGTTGCCAGGCCCATCTATCACATGTCATCATTTTGGGTTGCAGCCATAGGAGGATATGTGCAGTATAAGCACTTGTTTGATGCAACTTTTTTTTTCATGTATCGTGAACAATTTCTGCTAGTCGTGTGCCACCTAAATGGATGCACGTTTTGGTAGCTATTTTATACTTATACTTTTGGCTTGCAAAATTGGGTAAACTGTCTTAACAGGCATGCTCAACAGGATATCGGGGACAATTTGCCTATTCTTATTATGACTGCTTTAGTAGCGTAAGCTGGGGAAGGTAAACATTTCTTGTTCACACACACACACACACACAGACCCTTCTTTCAGTTATGAATTTAAAGTACCCCCAAACAGTGTAGATTAAAAGGAATGACTGTCAAACACTAAACATAATCAAAAGAAGAACTTACAGCAAACAAAGCAGGTCCCATGTAGTCTTTCATGTACTGGTAGAACAAGGACATGATCTTTACCAGGCACTGTAGAGCTGCTACTTTCACCTGTTCAAAAAAACATTAAAAACATATTTAAATCCCTTGCCAACCATTCCAAATGTGTAATTATTTACGATTTATTTAAAATGAAGCATAATAAGTGCTTATAAACCTTTCTTTTAAAACAAACAAAATCTCACAACACTATCTCTCACTTTGTAGCCTGTGACAAACAGGACAGATGATATCAACTGCATCCCTGTGTAATTTGTTTTTCTCAACATAAATCATTCTTTTAGTGCTAGGAGAGAGAGAGTGGGGTAGAAGGAAGAAATGGAGAGAGAAAGGCAAAGACAGACAGACAGACCGACCAAAAGAGAAACAAAAATAGGGAAATAACTCACCCTGGAATCTGCAGACTGGGTTGCCTCACATACCACTTGCATAATGAAGTGCCTCTCAGACTGCACAACAAAAATTCAAAAATCATTTTATTAAGCCTTTCTGTATCAGCTCAGAATATACAGCTATTTGCAACTGGGGAGGGGAAATTTCAGTAAGAAAATAAGCAATCAAGAAAACCAATTCCGAATAGGGCATTTGCCACGAGTGTTCGTTCTCTATACTAGACTACTAAATTGCCCGCACTCGTTCTGCCCGAGTTACGCTGACCTTTCTAATTCAACTCTCTAAATTCAACTCAGTGAAATTCAAGGTCGCCGGCATGCGGCAAATGCCCTATTGCACATGACTTTCACACTAGAATAAGTTATGATTTAAAGTGTTCAATCTTGCTTCCTTTTCTCACACACACACAGTGGTGACACACGCGCGTCACCAAAAATCTGACCATAACCACATCTCAGAGTCAGACAGTTCTGAGAACAATTCCTTTCTCCCACTTTCAAAGCTATTTCATACTACTCAAAAAGTAACAAAAACCGTTATATTCAACCAAACCTTTCCTCAAAAACAATAAAGACAATGCTTACTTCTTTGTCAAAATTTCCTTTTGTGAATTCCAGAGAGTTGAGAAGCGCTGTAGTTGCAGCAAGACGAACATGGTTGCTGAAAATACAGTAATACCAGTCAACAGTGATAACGCATTTATAAAAATAAAAAAAAGCAAAGACCCACCATGTCAAAATCATGCTTTTCATGTGTTTTCCCTCTTATAGCTGGTAAGGAATCTTAAGAAATCTTCCAAGCATAAGAGAGAATGTGACATGCGACATGGGGGATCTTTAAAAGATTTACAAACTGATCAAGATACTTGTAACCACAAAATAAATATCATTTCATCTCCTTCTATGCATTCAAGTACTTATGTAACAGCATCTCCACTGTACTAAAAAAAAATTGATTTCCCAGTTGAGCAGGAAATGTATATATTAAACACAAAACTCACCTAGGTTCTTCTTTCTTCATCCCATGGACAATGGCTGTGAGTATCTCGTTACTCTGTGGCTGGAGGACTTCTGGTTCCTGTTAATATACACAAAATGAAAACGCCTCAGGAAACTAAAAAAAACAAAATCTAGTTCTGAGTTTCACACATACACAAACTTCAAAGGAAACATCCTCAGCAGGCATTTGGACTGCTACTTGGGAAAACAAACTTGTGAAGATTACAAACAAAATCGGACACACACACACACACAAACTGTAGACTAATGAGTAACTTATTCAACTGATCAATGAAGTTTGCATATATTTCCAATGAGGTAATTACTTTATGTCCAGAGGCATTCGGCTCACTTCATCACTCAAAATTATGATGCATCACAAATATCTGCTAAACAGCAGAACCTTCCACCACACCAAACCAGGGGGAAAGAACAGCGCCTCACCCTGTTTTTCAAAATCGTCAGGGGAGAGATTCCAGCCTTACCAGCTGAACAGTTCTTGAAACCCGTGGCCCAGTCAAAACGAAGAATCATGTCCCGCTAAAAAAAGGACCACTTAACATCAAATGTATCCAACATGGCCAGTAACAATAGCAAGTGCTTCGTAGTAAAAAGAACAAACACCACCACCTTCAAGAAATCTTTCTTTCCATGAACAACTGAGTGAAACAGCTTGCCCGACGATATTGTCACCCTGTCGTCGGCCAGCTAGTTCAAGACGGCTGTCTGGTCTCAAGCACAGCCAACAACAAACATACTGAACTTTATCCTATTGATTTCTCTTGTCTCAGAACAGTGTGTCCTATCACTTTTCGATCTTCGGAACATCACTGATTGAATCACTTTGTACTTACAATGTCCTGACAAATGTAGCCAATGGTCTCCAGGGTAGATTCCTTCATCATTTCAGTGGAGGAGGAGTTGGTAACATTCCTCACGAGGCACGGGATCAGCTCAGGCCAAAACCCATGAGGCAGTTCGGCACACGCCACACAGGCCACACACTGGGCCGCTGAGCTGGGGCGATGGGTCTCCGAGCCAAGACTGTCCAAGATCTGAAACCACACACACGTATATGAGTTATAAGAGCTACAATAACACCATGACAGTTATCAAGATCACTCTATTCATGATAACGTAACCACCATATTTCTAAGTCATTAATTTCTATGCTTGATTAAAGTTAAAGGTGAACAACTTCAACAACAGAAAATAGCCACACTTCGTAATATTCATCGTCAACTCTCTAGTCGTGTGTATGAACATTTTTTTTAGATACATGTTACAACAACAAAAATGATTTAAAAATAAATGCTTGGAAACAGTGACTTGGTATGGTGCTGCCTGCACACTTGCATTACATCAGCGCCAGACCGTATGGATGGAAAAAAAGGGGGAAATCTTAAATATAATGTAATACTTTTCATCATTTTAATAAATGGGTTCGGCAACAATAGAACTGCCAGGCTAAAGCCTATTGCTTGGACGTTTACGTTGCTAAAGAAATATTTTTATACATTTCATGATTCAACCACCATGTACGGTACCACTACCAGTCAAAAAAGTCTTTGCTAACGTTTAATTTCTCCTTACCTATCAAGAATATGAAAGCACCTTGTTTGAAACTTTCAAAACAGGTCAGAAACACTTAATTGATAAATAATCAAATCTACTAGAAAGTAGAATGGCTCACATTTTGCTTGATGTGAATCCGGACATCTTCGGTGAACTGTAGCCATCTCTGCTGATGCAAAGCCCGCACGTTGAGATCCTTGGAGTAAATGGCATTTTTCAGTTGAAGACCTGCCTGCATGCGTGACACTGCGCTGTTGCCGCCATGCTTGAGAATGTCCGACAATGATTTCAAAAGTTCAGGCTGAAAAGTGAAAACAAAAAATAACCCAATATGTGACCCATGCATGTAGGAAGTGTCACTGATTAAGACACAGGGCTGGCCAAAACTACTAGCCCGGTAGCCATTATTGGCTAGCATAAAAATCTGTAGGCGAGTAAATTTTAAGTCACTAGCCCAATGGGCAACCCTAAATTTCAAGTCACTAGCCCAATGCCGCGGCAATGGGCAACTGTAAATTTCAGTACTGCACAGCCCTGTTTTTTTTACCACTGAGTCTCCCCACACCATCTCTCCCTTCCAACCCACTATCAAAGTAAGCTCAGCTGTCTGCTAAGATAACAACATGCCAGCACTGGTACTGAAAAGAAAGGCAAGGCAGCCTCCTCAATTTCCTCCTCCCAATTATCTCCACATATCAGTTCTTATTCTCTTTCTCTCTCCTTTTCCTCTCTCGCCTTCCGCCTCCCTTGTGTGTGTGTGTGTGTGTGTGTGTGTGTGTGCGTGTGTGTGCGTGTGCGTGTGCGTGTGCATGCATGTGTGTGTGCGTGTGTGTGTGCATCAGTATGTGCGTGCATGCATGGGTGCATGCTTAGGGATTTTTGTTGTTTTCTTCGGGCTAGTGAACATGTGTTTGGGTAAGGGCGAGTAAAATTGTTTAAATTTAGCCAGCCCTGAAACAGCATAACATTCAATTAAAAAAAAGTTGTGCACCCAAAGCCAATTCCAAAATGTGACTATGTACAGTGGAACCTTCCTAAGACACCCCACCCACCCCCCTATAAGACTCCTCCCACTTAACCCTTTCACCGCCAACGTCGTATTTTTGCACCACAATGATTTAACACCCATGTCACTAAAAAGGAATCAAATCAGGGTCTGTTATCCAAAGACCCTATTCTCTTAATTTTGGGAGGTAAGGATAGGCCTTACTTTAAATATGTCACAGAAGAATACCCAATATTACAGACAGATTTTTTTCTCTACCTTGATAAGTTTAATGGAAAATTGTTGCTGAAAAATGGCTGGCGGCGAAAGGGTTAAAGACTCTCCACGTCACGTGTCACATTCCCTCTTATGCTTGAAAGATTTCTTAAGATTTCTTACCAGCTGTAAGGAAAACATGTATGTGAAAAACATTATTTTGACACGTGACGTGGGGGGGTGTCGCATGAAAATAGGTAGCTCATAAAAATAAGTAGCTCGCTATTATGAGTCTGTATTTGCGACAACCACAAATTTCACTTTTTCTGTACTTTAACCCAATGACTACTGACCATTCGAACCGAGAATCAAACCCAGTCCCCGAGACAAGGGCATTAACTCCGAACGTCACACCAAATCTTTTCATTAAAAAAATCACCCAGAATAAAGTCTAACTCACATTTCATTTCTGAAAGATACATATTGAATAGCAATGATGATATTATTATTCCAAAGCTAACACACTGTCACACAACAAACCATGAATTGGAATAAAAAATCCGTAATGGCGCTCTGAGCATCGCGCGAGTCAATACTGCGCACGTCACGTGGAAAGAAGGAAAAACATTTGGGGTCACCTCGAAAAATCCGTTCAAAAAGACTAGTGGGTGCTTTCCCTTGCTGTAAGAACCAAAAACGGACCACTGAGAGTCAGGAAAAGGAAGCACTAACTTAGTATATTGCATTGTGGGTAGGGTGAAAGTGAAAGTACTAGACCTGGCGTTCAGCGGGCGCAATCGACGTCATCGGGCACCAGGGAAAAAAAAAAATCGGGCGGATTTCGGTTCTGCAGTCTTGAGAGGGTTAACCATTTAACTAACCCTAACCCTATCCCTAACCCTAGAGTAGAAAAAAGTGAAATTTGTGGTTCATGGCTCAATGTCGCAAATACACACTGTCATAGGTAGCGAGCTACTTATTTTTACGAGCTACCTATTTTCATGCGACAGGGGGTCTTTAAGACCTACTTCTCAAAGACATTGCCCTTCTTAGTAAGTATTAAAATTACCTCCCTTATGCAACTCCCTCCTACTTAAGACCTTATTTTGGACGATTTTTCAAGGTCTTAAAAGGGAGGTCCAGTTATTTGTCTACACCCTTTCCCTCATCCAATCATGTCGACCATATCCCAGGCCCATCACTATCTCCTACCATTCTTTTTTTCCAACCCTTTTACCATCTTGATTACAACACAAATCATACTACTGTGCACCACCCCTTTATCTACTTTCCTTTGTTCTTATATTATAGATAAACCCCTTGTGAAGCTGGTTTTTTTTATAAACTAGTAGATTCTTTAGAGATTTTTTTCTCTCTCAAGATTCTGCTTCTTTTTCTTTGGTCACCCACAAAAGTATGTGCATTTACTTATACTACTAGATGAGGAGGGGTGGGGGCTGACTCGACTTGGGGAACCTAGCAGTACCAGCTAGCAAGATTTATCCCATCCCACTCTTACAACTGGCCACATACAATTTGTTTTAATCTTCTTCTTTACTGAAAGATCACCATAATTGTTGTCCATGTTTGAATGATCATAGATAAATAACAGTGGTGTCCTCGTGGTCTTCGGTCAGTCCGTTAGCCGCCATCTTGACTTACAAGATTATGCTGTGCTGCTTGTTCAAGGAATTGCTGAGCAGCTTCAAGCTCGTGGGTGTCTGAAATAAAATAAAATCACAAAATCACATTAAGAATATCCATTCAAGTGAGACAGAATCGAATTATTTTCATAGAAAATCAGAATGAAATGACAATCATGAATCAGTCATGCAATCAAGATTCTAAGCATTCTCATGATTCTGCCGGTGTCGAGTCAACAATACCTGGTGAAACTGTTTTTTCAAGAACTGTGAGAAGATCCATGTTTCTTTTCTGGTTAATACTTTCTCAGAAAAAAATACTCTTAAAGAACTCTTCAACTTTCTTCATATATAAAATCGAAGGTCAGTCAGCAGTTCAGAATCCATGTGAGCGCGCAATCCTTCCTCCTGGCCGAGATTCCGGACCGGTCATTCTGAACTGCAAAGAGACGGCGTTTGTGATTGGTTGAAAAACCGGAAATTCGCGACGATCCAACACTCCTGCGAGACAGTCTTGCGATAAAATAATTAAAATTGTTCTTTTTGTAGACCTTATTGAAAAGTGAACTTCATTTCTAAGTATGGTAACTTTTGTTTATTTTGTCCATTCATTCTCTTGTCAACTTTCAATGGGGAGAAAAAAAACCCTGTCTTTTTACTTCCCCTTTCGGGTTTTCTTTTTTCTTACGAAAGGGAGGCTAATCCCATTAATAAAATGTATTAATCAAACCTACGGTAGTTTCCCTTTGCCTTGGTACATCCACAACATTTTCAGCAGCAGATGTTATACGTCTTTGTTAAAGTCGATTATAAAAAAAACTACACACAATGGGCAAAATAAATTGAAATCTCCACAGAAGTTGTTCTTCGCCAACACTTTTAAACAAAGCTTGTTTTGGGTTGGGGGGTTTTTTCAAGGCTTTCACAAGTTTCAGACGGTGAAAGAACTTGAAACTCTTGGCCAGCTAAAACAAACCGACTTTTACATCATGTGCATAGTTTCTCTTATGGTTAGCCCGAGGCCGGTGTGGCGTTCTTAACATGGATTTGTTCTCAACATGTCTGCGCATGTGCGAAGAGTTAGGGATAGATGTGGGGTTAGGGATAGGTTTAGGAGTAGGGTTAGGGATAGGCTTAGGGTCAATTTAGTGCCGAATACACAACAGATAAAATTTGATAATGCATTCATGATCGATAAATCTTTGTTCAAGCTAACAACTGACTCAAGAACCAACGGAACCATCAACTTGATGATGTTGGTTGGGAGAAGAAAGAAGAGAAGAAGAACCAGTAACAGTGATTTAAAAATACTAACCCAGTATAGCCGAACTAATATTGGAAAATGTTTTATTTTCCAATAGAGTAACAAAGTTTTGGAATACTCTTCCTGCACATATTAAACGAGCACAGAATCTAACACAATTCAAAAACCTCCTTGATAAATACACCAACATATCAAAACTACAATATGAGCATGACTAAAAGGCAGATTTGCCAAAAACAAAATATAAAAACCTCTCAGCTGTGCAAAAGTTCAAACAAAAATGAAAGGACAGTGAAGAGGCCGCGAGGCCTAATGTCCTAACTACCTGACCTGACCTGACCTGATTTCGCACATGCGCAGACATGTTAAGAACAAATCCATTTTGAGAATGCCACATGAGAATGCACACCCGGTATTATTTTGTAGTTACATATCCCATTTCAGTTGTCCAGTCCAGTTGCTGATTGATTCATTCATTCATAATTGATTAATTGATCGATCAATTTTAGCCATAACCCTAACACAAACCCTAATCCTAGCCCTAGGGACAAGGCAACAACAATAAGAATGGGGGGTGGGGGGTGGCCCTATTTTTGTGGTCAGCACAGATGAGTAGTAGGCCTAAGCGAGCGAAAATGGTGTTTTACGTCCTCTCGGTCTGGAACAGACACATATGGGACATTTGTAAATACAAAGATGGTGGGAACAATACTGGAGGCAATGCCCGGAGGCAGTGCAACTCCAGTAAAGTCCCGATTTTTTTAACAATACAGATAGGTGTAGCGGTAACCACGCCTCGGTTAAACCTCATCGGCTATGGTACCGCCACAATAATAATTATATGTGATGTGAGTAGTAAGCGAAAGACGACGAAAATGGTGTTTTACGTCCTAGCTCTTGGTCTGAATCAGACACATATGGGACATTTGTAAATACAAATATGGTGGGAACAATACTGGAGGCAATGCCCGGAGGCAGTACGAAACCAGTAAAGTCCCGATTTTTGTTTAGTTGTAGTAAGCAGCAATGAATGAATTTTGGTGTTTTACGTCCTCTCGACCCGGGTAGGCACATATGGGACATAAGTAAGCAGCAATAATTTAACACTGTGACAAAATATTGTTTGTTTTCCAGATATATCTTTGGTGTTTTGATGTTGTTTTTGTTTGTTTGTTTGTTTTCTTGATTATTTTGTTTTAGATAAGAACATAAAAGTATAAGCCATAAAACTTTTGTAAAATAAAGTTACAATTAGCCTACTTATTGTTTTTACACACTGACTTTTGTAACATAAGATTATAGAAAGGAGCAGTGTTTGTAAAAGTAATGTAGCATTAGAAAGGGTCAGTATCCAAAAATACAGACACTGTCCAGGATTACATTGCATTCGGTGAAAATCCGTTTAACGTCCTCTGGTCTGAAACAGACACATATGGGACATTTAGTAGATGTAAAGATGGTGGGAACGATCCTGGAGGCAATGTCCGGAGGCAGTACAACTCCAGGAAAGTCCCGAATTTTTAACCGCGATAGGCCTACAGATATTGTTACACGTGATTACATTGCATTCAAAAAGGGCGGTGTCAGGTCCAATATAGCAGAAATGAAAGAAAGAAACGCAGAGGCGGTGCGTCGCCATCGTGAATAGAGTATAGTAGGGTAAGACGGGGTAAAAAGCCCATGGGCGGGTAAGAAGCCCATGCCAATTATCTCATGAAATGAAGAAAATTTCAGTCAAATTTTGCCCATGAGACGAACGCGAAACATTAACACTCGTCTCATAGGCAAAATTTGACTGAAATTTGCTTCATTTCATGAGATAATTGCCATGGGCTTCTTACCCGCCCGTGGGCTTTTTACCCCGTCTTCACCTATAATTACAGAGGGCAGTGGGCGGTGTCCAACGTAATATAGCATTAGAAAGGGGTGGAGTGGAATGCAGTTTAACATTATTATTAGAAAGAAACAGTTTTCCAAATATAGCATAGTATTAGCAAAGGGCTGTACCAAACTTAACACAGCATTAGAAAGGGGTGGAGTGGAATGCAGTTTAACATTATTATTAGAAAGAAACAGTTTTCCAAATATAGCATAGTATTAGCAAAGGGCTGTACCAAACTTAACACAGCATTAGAAAGGGGTGGAGTGGAATGCAGTTTAACATTATTATTAGAAAGAAACAGTTTTCCAAATATAGCATAGTATTAGCAAAGGGCTGTACCAAACTTAACACAGCATTAGAAAGGGGTGGAGTGGAATGCAGTTTAACATTATTATTAGAAAGAAACAGTTTTCCAAATATAGCATAGTATTAGCAAAGGGCTGTACCAAACTTAACACAGCATTAGAAAGGGGTGGAGTGGAATGCAGTTTAACATTATTATTAGAAAGAAACAGTTTTCCAAATATAGCATAGTATTAGCAAAGGGCTGTACCAAACTTAACACAGCATTAGAAAGGGGTGGAGTGGAATGCAGTTTAACATTATTATTAGAAAGAAACAGTTTTCCAAATATAGCATAGTATTAGCAAAGGGCTGTACCAAACTTAACACAGCATTAGAAAGGGGTGGAGTGGAATGCAGTTTAACATTATTATTAGAAAGAAACAGTTTTCCAAATATAGCATAGTATTAGCAAAGGGCTGTACCAAACTTAACACAGCATTAGAAAGGGCAGTGTCCAACACGTGGCGTAGCATTAGAAAGTGACAGTGTTAAAAAGTAATAATAATAATAATAATAATAATATAATAATAATAATAATAATAATGGTAATAATAAATAAATAATAAATAAAGCTTATATAGCGCTCTTCAATGAAAACAAATCATCCTCAGAGCGCATTACAAATATTATGAGAGAACAATAATGAAGAAGAAGAAATATTACAAAACATAAAGAAGCATAACAAATAATAATTTAACACAGCTCGCAGTAAAAATTAAAAACCGGCTTTTGATGTCAGGGGATGAATATAATTTTTAAAAACAAAGAAACTTAGTTAATTCTTTAAGACCATCTGCACAAAGAGCTTACTTTTAACAATCTTATTTCTTCTAGATCAGATAGCAAATCCATTTGGAAAGCAATAAATCTATCTGTGAATCTAAGCATGTTAATGATTGCTCTAACATTCCGCTTTTGAGTGTACATGAAGTTTTCAATTATCTTAATCACTTAAAACAGTCCAATACTCGAGGCGTTGATGGAATTGATTCTAAAATATTGAAATTGTCAGCTCTTGCGATAGCTGAAACTTTGACTAATGTTTACAATTTATGTATTACTAAAAATCGTTTTCCTAAAGCATTTAAAGGAGCCAAAATGATACCTATCCACAAACCAGGTGACTATGAAGATCCTTCTAATTACAGGCCCATTTCTATTCTATCTGTGCTAGTAAACCTTTGGAACACCACATAACTAAACATATTTTTAATCATTTTAATTCTTTTGATCTGTTTCATCCAAATAAATCAGGCTTTATAGCTAACCATTCGTGTCATACGGACCTAAGTAGAATAGTAGACCAATGGCTTATTAACATAAACAATGACAAAATCACGGGTGTTCTTGCTGTTGACTTTATGAAAGCCTTTGATGTTGTCGATCGTAATCTTCTACTAAAAATACTGAAGATATATGGCATTACTAAAAACACCCTAGAACTCCTAACATCATTTTTATCAGACCGAACTGCAGCGAGTTTCTTTAAATGAATGTGAATCTTCTACTATGCCTGTCAACTACTTGTGAACAGGTTTGTGTCTGAATTTTCCCCTCTTGTTTCTTGATGGTAGCTGATGGAGGTGTGTATGCTGTGGCATTAACTTTTCAGATGCGGATTAACCCTTTCACCGCCAAAGTCGCATTTTAGCACCACAATGATTTAACATCTATGTTGCTAAAAGGCATCAAATTGGGGTCTATTATCCAAAGACCCTATTGTCTGAGTTTCGGGAAGTAAGGTTAGACCTTATTTTATATATGTCACAGAAGAATCCCCAATACTGCAGATGGATTTTGTTCTCTACCCAGGTCAATTTAATGGACATTTTTGGTTCAAATATGGCTGGCAGTGAAAGGGTTAATATAAGGGGGGGGTGCACGAAGGCGTGGGCCCGAAAAAAAAGCTTATATAAGTGGTGCGGTATGATTTAAACTTGACAACTATTACTTGTGGCGGTACCATAGCCGATGAGGTTTAACCGAGGCGTGGTTACCGCTACACCTATCTGTATTGATAAGAAATCGGGACTTTACTGGAGTTGCACTGCCTCCGGGCATTGCCTCCAGTATCGTTCCCACCATCGTTGTATTTACAAATGTCCCATATGTGTCTGCTCCAGACCGAGAGGACGTAAAACACCATTTTTCATTCATTCGTGGGCCCGAAATCGCAGCTTATAATCACTGGCTGACCCTTGTTAGTGTGTCAATGTCGTGCAACCGTCAATTATTCACACGTGTGATTTTCCCCCATGACATCAACTAGGTCAAAGGTTGAAAGGGGGCAGGTAAATGGGTGCGTCTTTACAGGGTTTGTATGCCCAACGTCTTAGCATGGGCAAAGACTCTAAAAGGGGTTTCTTTTCAGTGTCTTTAGCATGGGTGCAACTTTTCCTGGTATATAATGATTTCCTGTTTTTGAATTTTACCAGAAATGAGGAAAGAAAGTTTTTTGGTTTTTTAATTTGCCAAACAAGATATTTGTGTGCCTACTGTATTTTTCAAACAGTTGATAAGCATTTGTATAAACTGTGGAAAAAGCAAACTAAAATACTTTCATAACTCAATTTTTGCTTCAGCTTCAGCTGCAGGGGGGCATTACCCCTGTACCCCGGCCTTTCAGGTTTTTTCATTTTCTTCTTCTTCTGTGGTGGTGGCCAGCTTCTTTTTATAGAAGTAAATGCACACACTTTAGGGGGTGACCCCAAAAAAAGAAGCAGAAGAGAGAGAAAATAAAAGCAAAGTCAGAAATCAGCTATCACACATAGTCTACTTGAATTTACTTGGGTCCAGTAGAAAAATACAAGATGCAGCGAACAAAATAAAAACTTCCTATTTCTGGACTGGGATAGGGATATTTACAGGGAGCTGCCGGCAGCTACTAATCCTTACGTTCGCCCCCAAGAAGCTGGGAACTAGCCGACCCTAGACAAGGCAATGCCCAGGCCCCAACCAAAAAGGACAAACAAAGACAAACAAACAAATCCCTAACTACAGGGGTAAAAAAAAAAAAAGAAAAAAAAGACAATTGGGGATGGGGATGAAGGGACTGGGATCGGGGCGTTTGTTCAGGGTTTCATTGCTGGGATGTGGCTGAGAGCCCTGCTGATGCTGGCTCTCCTCCAGGGTCTGGGGCGTTGGTCCACTTCAGGTGGTGCTGAAGCCTGGAGTCGAAGGATGCCAGGGACGGTGCAGCGACAATGTTCTCTGGGAGGCAGTTCCACTCCGGGATCGTGCGAGGGAAAACTGAAGTTCCCTGACGGTACTGTGTCCTGCACGATCGGACATCGTACGCCTGCGTGTTGGTCTGGCGTCCTGTTTTCTTTTGACAGTTGGTAGTTGGCGCGTATTTGGTTTCCATTTTCAGGAGCCCGTTCTTGTATTTGTACAGGGTGGTGAGTCGCGCCTTTTTTCTCTTCTCCTGCAGCGAAGGCCAAGCAAGTTCTTGCAGCATGCTGTCGACAGTGGAGGTTTGCTTGTAGTCCTGTATGGTCCACCTTGCTGCACGCCTCTGGACTTTCTCGATGGAGTCAATGCAGGTTGTTGTGGTATACTGGACTGGCATATAATTCCAAAACAGGTCGGACAAGAGCCTAGTATGCTGTTGCTTTGGCCTTGCGACTGCAGACCTTCAAGTTCCTCCTGACAAAGCCTAGGATCTTGTTTGCTTTGTTGGTGATGTTACTGACATGAAGGTCCCATTTCAACTTGTTGGTCAGAGTCACTCCTAGATATTTTGCACTGGAGACACTCTTCAGCACATGTCCATGGGGTCCATTTTGTGTAGTCGCACCCATGCACATGCCCACGCGCACACACACTGA
The DNA here is from genome assembly GCA_017654935.2 of Phymorhynchus buccinoides. Classification (NCBI taxonomy): domain Eukaryota; kingdom Metazoa; phylum Mollusca; class Gastropoda; order Neogastropoda; family Raphitomidae; genus Phymorhynchus; species Phymorhynchus buccinoides. Next base: position 55,222,089 of record CM065682.1, read on the forward strand.
TGATACTAAACGAAAGTGAGCAATTATTACGCACACATGTGTTTAAAGACCCAGTGACGCACCACGATTAAAGTCCCTTGATTTGTATTTCGCGAATAGATGTCGAAACGGCCCTAAGCAGATTTTATAACTTGTGCGATGTAAGATGACCTGAACTGACCTTATAGGGTCGCTTATATGGGATTATTCCGTTTTCTTAGGAAATGGCAGGGACTTGGTGCTTTTATATGCCGTTTTTCCTGAAGTGGACGGTCTGTTATAATTTCATCCGGTCACACTGATCAACGACCATTGTTGGGTCGGCCCTCTCTTGTCTGTTTGATTCCTCAGTGCCTGTATGATGGCTTGTAATGCATGGTTTTCTGTTGTAGATAGATCCACCAGCACCAATGTGCTGTCTGTCAGAATGACTAAGAATAGTTCCTTGATTTCTGGCATTTAGTCAATTAGTCTGTTTCTCTCCGGCGTTTAAGTCTGGTATATGGTGCTCTACATCAATAATTCCACAAGTGCATCAACTCTGAAGTATTTAGACCAGCAAAGAAAGAAAGAGAAAGACGGTTACTGTTTAGAATTCTAAGACTCCTCTTCCACAGTACCAAAAAGTCGTATTTTGTACAGATCCATCTATGGAAAAATGAAAATCAGTTTTAACGTCCTCCGACCTCGTTATGTGGAACATGTATATATCTAAAGATAGATAACAGTTCTATAGAACCATCTGTCGATATGTAGGTTGTCTGTATTTTTAGTGTGTTGTGTGTCGGTTCCTGACGTTTTCATAGAAAAGATGGGAAGTCTTTTAAGTGCATGTCTCCCAAAGAAGCAGTAGTTCACAGTACAGTACTTAATAAATCTAGACCATGGTCTTTTCCATAACAGTGGTGGGTGTTATCCTTATTACCCATGTGGGTCAAGCCATGTTCGTATCTGATGCAGCTGACCAGGAGTTTTAAGTTACCAACATATGTATTACCAAGGTTGAGTTTCTCTAGATAACGGTCACTGCGTGAATAACTGTTACGCCAAAAGGGGTATTTGCGCTCACGCTACGTAACGTTAGCCCTTGTGAAACGGCCCCCCTGTTCATGTAAAGCATGAACGTTAAGAAAGCATGTAAAGAAAGATTGAGCTATTATTGTAACCGATTACAAGAAGTGACCCAGGATGAGCTTATACGTAAAAGGACATAGATATGCATTTCCTCTTACAAGACAACAAACAACATGAAACCGATATCTGTTTGTGTGTGTAGGTATATGCATATCATAATATGGTATGGGTACAGATTGGTGGAGGCAGACATATACCGTATTTTACAGATTACAAGGCATTCTAATTATAAGGCGCACCCCCTGAATTTAACAAAAAATCAATTTAAACATACACAAGGCACAACATTTTAAGGTGCACGCAAAATGATCGTAAAATAGATTTAAAAAACACACGAGGTTGACTCAAACAAACGTCAGTATTTTCAAAAAATTTGCGTAGTTCTGTCAAAACAATCTTCAGAAAGACAGAAATTACACTCACGCCGCTATCCGGATATCATATATGATGAAGCACTTTTACGCATCATCTGCATCAGAGAGCCCAGAAAAGTCTGAATTAAAGAACACGGAGTAGCTAGATTTCTACAATGAGTTTCGGCTCCAGTAGCCTATGTTCACCATGATTGTCATTGTCTTTAGCTGTTGAGGCTGAGGTTGCGATGTCATATCCTGATTCAACCCCACCCACCCCCCTTCTCTGTGTGAATGTGTCATCTGCTTCGGTGGCTTCATTCACAATTTCGTCCGGATAGTCGATCTTAACACTTATATGAATGGAATTCACAACTTTGTTTTATCAGATGTCAGTCATACACTAGGCGCAACGCATTTTAAGGCGCAGGGGTCTGATTTGAGGAAAAAAGTGTCGCCTCATAGTCCTTAATTTAAAGTACATATTCCTGTAGACACACACTCTCTCGCTCTCTCTCTCTCTCTCTCTCTCTCTCTCTCTCTCTCTCTCATGTCAGTGCCAAATATATTGCAGTTTGAAGAACACCCAGAAATGGTATATGATTTCACCACAATCAAACTTCTATTTCAAGCACACAAAGAAAAACATGACAACAGATTTTATTTATTCCATGACTTCAAAATTAGCACAAAACACCAAATATTTTATTTATTCACCACTTTGTATCACAGTTATGCTCCTTCAGTGAAACTGCAAGCTTATGCAAATGTATACAATGGAACCTCCCTTATAAAATATAAGGCCTTCAAAAATGAGGTCTTATAAGGGAGTGGTCTTATTAGGGAGGTACATTTTAATGCTTACAAAAGGGCAATGTCTCAGAGAAGTAGGTCTTATATGGGAGGGAGTCTTATCAGCGAGTCTTATAAGGGGAGGTTCCACTCGTATATTGGAAGTCTTATAAGGTTCCACTGTAGCAGAAATGAATGATTGATTTAGAGTTTTAGAGTTGAAGGATACTGCAATCCAATGACGAAAAGCAGCTTAAAAATAAACAAACCAAAATATAATAAATAAAACTGTGACAAAATATTTCAAAATGATCAATCAGTCTGTTAGAAAATGACCAAATGAATGAATATTTTAGATAATTAAACAATTAAACAAATAAATAGATACATGAGTCAAAGTATAAATAACTTCTTCATGCAAGTCTTATAGGTTGAACTCTCTGCTACAACAATAAATTCCCAAATAAAAAGTAATGATCCTGCTTTTCTTTGCATGCAATTTGTACTTTTACAACACATAGCACATTTTACAACATACCCTTGTAAGAACAATATGTCATCAATATAAGTTCAGACTTTCAAATGTGTATTAGAGACTACCATTTTTATCATTATACAAATGTCTCGCTGAAAGAGATTTAGATACAAATGCTCATGAAAGTTCAAAGGATATGGCATTTCTAATACCGTTTTCTTCAAAAGATAAAAAGAAAGAAATACAATCAGAAACTGGAGAATGCAGATGAGTACAGTCATTTTTAAAAGGGGAAAAACTGCCAACAAATAGAAATGTGTAATTTAGAATCTACCATTAAATATCTGAGTAAACTTTAAAGATTATGCAGCAGTACGTTGAATGGCTACAGCCATGACAGGCTTATATTTTACACACACACACACACAGGGCAAGAATGTGGGCAAGGTGTACGACTACGCTGCTAAAATGACCAAATTGATCATTATTGTAGATTTTAACTGCTTTGCAACAAACGTTTTTTTTTTTATAGAATAACTACTTTCACCTTTCAATAACAATGTTAACAGAATCGTTAAAAGAGATCATTTATGTATATGTGTGTGTTTCTCTCTCTCCAAATTTAGTCAAAGTACCTGATGGTTCCCAAATACAGAAGCAACTTTAACAAAAATAAATTCTTTGGTAAAGATTTGACCTTTTAGTATGCAATTTTTCAATAGTGGCATAACATACAGATATGCATGCTATGCAACAATCCAGTATGAATGAGGAAGGGGAAAAAAGGCAGACAGGGGCCCGCGCCCCACTTAGAAAAGGAAAAAAAAAGATGAAAGGATGTTTACCATATGATGCTTACCATAAAGTATGGTGGGAAGTAAAGAACTTTTTTTTAGTCTCATATTACTAAAACAATTATCATCAAATGAACTGTACAATTTATTGCAGCAATCCAAGCCAGCAAAACAAGCAATGTCAACTTCCTTTCTTTGGATACTTATTGCAAATTGAATCTATAACTCAGGTGGTTGAAAATTCAAGGTAGTATTTTTAGAAGTCAGCGCTTAATATGACAACATATAATAGGCAGATGAAACACCAACAACAAACTGTTGTGAATTTGAAGCTTTTTCTCTCTCAGCTATATTACATTTGAACACACACTTTCACTACTCCCTCATATAAAACACACACACATACACACGACACACGCACACGCACACACACACACAGAGGCAGTCCCATACATTTTCAAAATAATAATGTCATTTTATGAGAACTGTAATTTCCATACAAACAAACCTAAGTAGCATGTACTGAGTCTTGCACTTCAACATTTAGTTTGAGCAATGTGAGCAATCAACAATCAATCAATAACATATCTCTCTCTTTCTCGCATCCTCGGTTATTGTGCTTTTTTTTTTGTTGTTGTTGTTGAGAGCGATATGTTATTTGGATTGATTGTTGATTGCTCACATTTGCTCAAACTAAATGTTGAAGTGCAAGACTCAGTACATGCTACTTAGGTTTGTTTTGTATGGAAATTACAGTTCTTCATAAATATAGACATTATTATTTTCAAAATGTATGGGACATGCCTCTGTGGATATGTGCTGTGTGTGCGTTGCGTGTGTCGTGTTGTATGTGTGTGTGTGTTATATGAGGGAGGTAGTGATGAAAGTGTTTGTGTTCAAATGTAATATAGCTGAGAGAGAAAAAGCTTCAAATTCACAACAGTTTGTTGTTGGTGTTTCATCTGCCTATTATATGTTGTCATATTAAGCGCTGACTTCTAAAAATACTACCTTGAATTTTCAACCACCTGAGTTATAGATTCAATTTGCAATAAGTATCCAAAGAAAGGAAGTTGACATTGCTTGTTTTGCTGGCTTGGATTGCTGCAATAAATTGTACAGTTCATTTGATGATAATTGTTTTAGTAATATGAGACTAAAAAAAAGTTCTTTACTTCCCACCATACTTTATGGTAAGCATCATATGGTAAACATCCTTTCATCTTTTTTTTTCCTTTTCTAAGTGGGGCGCGGGCCCCTGTCTGCCTTTTTTCCCCTTCCTCATTCATACTGGATTGTTGCATAGCATGCATATCTGTATGTTATGCCACTATTGAAAAATTGCATACTAAAAGGTCAAATCTTTACCAAAGAATTTATTTTTGTTAAAGTTGCTTCTGTATTTGGGAACCATCAGGTACTTTGACTAAATTTGGAGAGAGAGAAACACACACATATACATAAATGATCTCTTTTAACGATTCTGTTAACATTGTTATTGAAAGGTGAAAGTAGTTATTCTATAAAAAAAAAAACCGTTTGTTGCAAAGCAGTTAAAATCTACAATAATGATCAATTTGGTCATTTTAGCAGCGTAGTCGTACACCTTGCCCACATTCTTGCCCTGTGTGTGTGTGTGTGTAAAATATAAGCCTGTCATGGCTGTAGCCATTCAACGTACTGCTGCATAATCTTTAAAGTTTACTCAGATATTTAATGGTAGATTCTAAATTACACATTTCTATTTGTTGGCAGTTTTTCCCCTTTTAAAAATGACTGTACTCATCTGCATTCTCCAGTTTCTGATTGTATTTCTTTCTTTTTATCTTTTGAAGAAAACGGTATTAGAAATGCCATATCCTTTGAACTTTCATGAGCATTTGTATCTAAATCTCTTTCAGCGAGACATTTGTATAATGATAAAAATGGTAGTCTCTAATACACATTTGAAAGTCTGAACTTATATTGATGACATATTGTTCTTACAAGGGTATGTTGTAAAATGTGCTATGTGTTGTAAAAGTACAAATTGCATGCAAAGAAAAGCAGGATCATTACTTTTTATTTGGGAATTTATTGTTGTAGCAGAGAGTTCAACCTATAAGACTTGCATGAAGAAGTTATTTATACTTTGACTCATGTATCTATTTATTTGTTTAATTGTTTAATTATCTAAAATATTCATTCATTTGGTCATTTTCTAACAGACTGATTGATCATTTTGAAATATTTTGTCACAGTTTTATTTATTATATTTTGGTTTGTTTATTTTTAAGCTGCTTTTCGTCATTGGATTGCAGTATCCTTCAACTCTAAAACTCTAAATCAATCATTCATTTCTGCTTACAGTGGAACCTTATAAGACTTCCCATTACAGTGGAACCTCCTCTTATAAGACCTCCCATGATAAGACTCCCTTCCCATATAAGACCTACTTCTCTGAGACATTGCCTTCTTTGTAAGTATTAAAATTACCTCCCTTATAAGACCACTCATTTTTTGGATGATTTTTTAAGGTCCTAAATTTATAAGTGGAGGAGGTTCCATTGTATACATTTGCATAAGCTTGCAGTTTCACTGAAGGAGCATAACTGTGATACAAAGTGGTGAATAAATAAAATATTTGGTGTTTTGTGCTAATTTTGAAGTCATGGAATAAATAAAATCTGTTGTCATGTTTTTCTTTGTGTGCTTGAAATAGAAGTTTGATTGTGGTGAAATCATATACCATTTCTGGGTGTTCTTCAAACTGCAATATTTGCACTGACATGAGTACAAGCAGATGAGAGATGAGATCGAGAGTGGAGTAACGGACGAGATTTTTTGTGAATCTCGAGAGATTTGATGGATGAGAGACGAGGACAGAGAGAGAGAAGAGAGAGATGAGTGTTTGTGTCCTACAGGAATATGTACTATTTTAAATTAATGGACTATGAGGCGACACTTTTTTCTCGTATCAAATGCCTTCAGAGCCCTGCGCCTTAAAATGCGGTTGCTGGCCTAGTGTATGACTGAAATCTGATAAAAACACAAAGTTGTGAATTCCATTCATATATGTGTTTAAAAGATCGACAATTGTATCAGCTGGGCACGAAATTGTGAATGAAGCCACCAAAGCAGAAGACACATTCACACAGAGATTTCGATTGGGGGGTGGGTGGGGTTGAATCAGGATATGACATCGCAACCTCAGCCTCAACAGCTAAAGACAATGACAATCATGGTGAACATAGGCTACTGGAGCCGAAACTCACTGTAGAAATCTACTCCGTGTTCATTTCAACTTCTCGATAGACTTTTCTGGGCTCTCTGATGCAGATGATGCGTAAACGTGCTTCATCATATTGATATCCAGATCGCCAGCGTGAGTGTAATTTTCTGTCGTTCTGAAGATTGTTTTGACAGAACTACGCAAATTTTTTGAAAAATACTGACGTTTGTTTGAGTCAACCTCGTGTGTTTTTTAAATCTATTTTACGATCATTTTGCGTGCACCTTAAAATGTTGTGCCTTGTGTATGTTTAAATTGATTTTTTGTTAAATTCAGGGGGTGCGCCTTATAATTAGAATGCCTTGTAATCTGTAAAATACGGTATATGTCTGCCTCCACCAATCTGTACCCATACCATATTATGATATGCATATACCTACACACACAAACAGATATCGGTTTCATGTTGTTTGTTGTCTTGTAAGAGGAAATGCATATCTATGTCCTTTTACGTATAAGCTCATCCTGGGTCACTTCTTGTAATCGGTTACAATAATAGCTCAATCTTTCTTTACATGCTTTCTTAACGTTCATGCTTTACATGAACAGGGGGGCCGTTTCACAAGGGCTAACGTTACGTAGCGTGAGCGCAAATACCCCTTTTGGCGTAACAGTTATTCACGCAGTGACCGTTATCTAGAGAAACTCAACCTTGGTAATACATATGTTGGTAACTTAAAACTCCTGGTCAGCTGCATCAGATACGAACATGGCTTGACCCACATGGGTAATAAGGATAACACCCACCACTGTTATGGAAAAGACCATGGTCTAGATTTATTAAGTACTGTACTGTGAACTACTGCTTCTTTGGGAGACATGCACTTAAAAGACTTCCCATCTTTTCTATGAAAACGTCAGGAACCGACACACAACACACTAAAAATACAGACAACCTACATATCGACAGATGGTTCTATAGAACTGTTATCTATCTTTAGATATATACATGTTCCACATAACGAGGTCGGAGGACGTTAAAACTGATTTTCATTTTTCCATAGATGATCTGTACAAAATACGACTTTTTGGTACTGTGGAAGAGGAGTCTTAGAATTCTAAACAGTAACCGTCTTTCTCTTTCTTTCTTTGCTGGTCTAAATACTTCAGAGTTGATGCACTTGTGGAATTATTGATGTAGAGCACCATATACCAGACTTAAACGCCGGAGAGAAACAGACTAATTGACTAAATGCCAGAAATCAAGGAACTATTCTTAGTCATTCTGACAGACAGCACATTGGTGCTGGTGGATCTATCTACAACAGAAAACCATGCATTACAAGCCATCATACAGGCACTGAGGAATCAAACAGACAAGAGAGGGCCGACCCAACAATGGTCGTTGATCAGTGTGACCGGATGAAATTATAACAGACCGTCCACTTCAGGAAAAACGGCATATAAAAGCACCAAGTCCCTGCCATTTCCTAAGAAAACGGAATAATCCCATATAAGCGACCCTATAAGGTCAGTTCAGGTCATCTTACATCGCACAAGTTATAAAATCTGCTTAGGGCCGTTTCGACATCTATTCGCGAAATACAAATTTTTATCTAAATTTCCAGCGGGACCAGAGGACGTTAAACTTCTATTTCCATTCAGTTCAGGTCATCATTCAGTTGCAGGGCGTCATCCAATTCTGAACTATTATGCATGGCCATTCTAATCAATCAATCGCAACCACAATTCTTTTATTGTCTTTAAAAAATAATATAAAGAAATTCCTTTTTCAGCGCGGAAATAAAAGCATAATAATAACAAGACTCAATTTGAATATGGGGGAATTTGTTTGTGGGTCACAGCAACCCAGAAAAAAAAACAAGGGATTTTAATCGTGGTGCGTCACTGGGTCTTTAAACACATGTGTGCGTAATAATTGCTCACTTTCGTTTAGTATCATCAGTGTGTGTGCGCGTGGGCATGTGCATGGGTGCGACTACACAAAATGGACCCCATGGACATGTGCTGAAGAGTGTCTCCAGTGCAAAATATCTAGGAGTGACTCTGACCAACGAGTTGAAATGGGACCTTCATGTCAGTAACATCACCAACAAAGCAAACAAGATCCTAGGCTTTGTCAGGAGGAACTTGAAGGTCTGCAGTCGCAAGGCCAAAGCAACAGCATACTAGGCTCTTGTCCGACCTGTTTTGGAATTATATGCCAGTCCAGTATACCACAACAACCTGCATTGACTCCATCGAGAAAGTCCATAGGCGTGCAGCAAGGTGGACCATACAGGACTACAAGCAAACCTCCACTGTCGACAGCATGCTGCAAGAACTTGCTTGGCCTTCGCTGCAGGAGAAGAGAAAAAAGGCGCGACTCACCACCCTGTACAAATACAAGAACGGGCTCCTGAAAATGGAAACCAAACACGCGCCAACTACCAACTGTCAAAAGAAAACAGGACGCCAGACCAACACGCAGGCGTACGATGTCCGATCGTGCAGGACACAGTACCGTCAGGGAACTTCAGTTTTCCCTCGCACGATCCCGGAGTGGAACTGCCTCCCAGAGAACATTGTCGCTGCACCGTCCCTGGCATCCTTCGACTCCAGGCTTCAGCACCACCTGAAGTGGACCAACGCCCCAGACCCTGGAGGAGAGCCAGCATCAGCAGGGCTCTCAGCCACATCCCAGCAATGAAACCCTGAACAAACGCCCCCACCCCAGTCCCTTCATCCCCATCCCCAATTGTCGTTTTTTTTTTCTTTTTTTTTTTTTTACCCCTGTAGTTAGGGATTTGTTTGTTTGTCTTTGTTTGTCCTTTTGGTTGGGGCCTGGGCATTGCCTTGTCTAGGGTCGGCTAGTTCCCAGCTTCTTGGGGGCGAACGTAAGGATTAGTAGCTGCCGGCAGCTCCCTGTAAATATCCCTATCCCAGTCCAGAAATAGGAAGTTTTTATTTTGTTTGCTGCATCTTGTATTTTTCTACTGGACCCAAGTAAATTCAAGTAGACTATGTGTGATAGCTGATTTCTGACTTTGCTTTTATTTTCTCTCTCTTCTGCTTCTTTTTTTGGGGTCACCCCCTAAAGTGTGTGCATTTACTTCTATAAAAAGAAGCTGGCCACCACCACAGAAGAAGAAGAAAATGAAAAAACCTGAAAGGCCGGGGTACAGGGGTAATGCCCCCCTGCAGCTGAAGCTGAAGCAAAAATTGATTTATGAAAGTATTTTAGTTTGCTTTTTCCACAGTTTATACAAATGCTTATTTTAAACTGTTTGAAAAATACAGTAGGCACACAAATATCTTGTTTGGCAAATTAAAAAACCAAAAAACTTTCTTTCCTCATTTCTGGTAAAATTCAAAAACAGGAAATCCTTATATTACCAGGAAAAGTTGCACCCATGCTAAAGACACTGAAAAGAAACCCCTTTTAGAGTCTTTGCCCATGCTAAGACGTTGGGCATACAAACCCTGTAAAGACGCACCCATTTACCTGCCCCCTTTCAACCTTTGACCTAGTTGATGTCATGGGGGAAAATCACACGTGTGAATAATTGACGGTTGCACGACATTGACACACTAACAAGGGTCAGCCAGTGATTATAAGCTGCGATTTCGGGCCCACGAATGAATGAAAAATGGTGTTTTACGTCCTCTCGGTCTGGAGCAGACACATATGGGACATTTGTAAATACAAAGATGGTGGGAACGATACTGGAGGCAATGCCCGGAGGCAGTGCAAAACCAGTAAAGTCCCGATTTTTTATCAATACAGATAGGTGTAGCGGTAACCACGCCTCGGTTAAACCTCATCGGCTATGGTACCGCCACAAGTAATAGTTGTCAAGTTTAAATCATACCGCACCACTTATATAAGCTTTTTTTTCGGGCCCACGCCTTCGTGCACCCCCCCCTTATATTAACCCTTTCACTGCCAGCCATATTTGAACCAAAAATGTCCATTAAATTGACCTGGGTAGAGAACAAAATCCATCTGCAGTATTGGGGATTCTTCTGTGACATATAAAATAAGGTCTAACCTTACTTCCCGAAACTCAGGCAATAGGGTCTTTGGATAATAGACCCCAATTTGATGCCTTTTAGTGACATAGATGTTAAATCACTGTGGTGCTAAAATGCGACTTTGGCGGTGAAAGGGTTAATCCGCATCTGAAAAGTTAATGCCACAGCATACACACCTCCATCAGCTACCATCAAGAAACAAGAGGGGAAAATTCAGACACAAACCTGTTCACAAGTAGTTGACAGGCATAGTAGAAGATTCACATTCATTTAAAGAAACTCGCTGCTTTCGGTCTGATAAAAATGATGTTAGGAGTTCTAGGGTATTGTTAGTAATGCCATATATCTTCAGTTTTTTTAGTAGAAGATTACGATCGACAAGATCAAAGGCTTTCATAAAGTCAACAGCAAGAACACCCGTGATTTTGTCATTGTTTATGTTAATAAGCCATTGGTCTACTATTCTACTTAGGTCCGTATGACACGAATGGTTAGCTATAAAGCCTGATTTATTTGGATGAAACAGATCAAAAGAATTAAAATGATTAAAAATATGTTTAGTTATGTGGTGTTCCAAAGGTTTACTAGCACAGATAGAATAGAAATGGGCCTGTAATTAGAAGGATCTTCATAGTCACCTGATTTGTGGATAGGTATAATTTTGGCTACTTTAAATGCTTTAGGAAAACGATTTTTAGTAATACATAAATTGTAAACATTAGTCAAAGTTTCAGCTATCGCAAGAGCTGACAATTTCAATATTTTAGAATCAATTCCATCAACGCCTCGAGTATTGGACTGTTTTAAGTGATTAAGATAATTGAAAACTTCATGTACACTCAAAAGCGGAATGTTAGAGCAATCATTAACATGCTTAGATTCACAGATAGATTTATTGCTTTCCAAATGGATTTGCTATCTGATCTAGAAGAAATAAGATTGTTAAAAGTAAGCTCTTTGTGCAGATGGTCTTAAAGAATTAACTAAGTTTCTTTGTTTTTAAAAATTATATTCATCCCCTGACATCAAAAGCCGGTTTTTAATTTTTACTGCGAGCTGTGTTAAATTATTATTTGTTATGCTTCTTTATGTTTTGTAATATTTCTTCTTCTTCATTATTGTTCTCTCATAATATTTGTAATGCGCTCTGAGGATGATTTGTTTTCATTGAAGAGCGCTATATAAGCTTTATTTATTATTTATTTATTATTACCATTATTATTATTATTATTATTATATTATTATTATTATTATTATTATTACTTTTTAACACTGTCACTTTCTAATGCTACGCCACGTGTTGGACACTGCCCTTTCTAATGCTGTGTTAAGTTTGGTACAGCCCTTTGCTAATACTATGCTATATTTGGAAAACTGTTTCTTTCTAATAATAATGTTAAACTGCATTCCACTCCACCCCTTTCTAATGCTGTGTTAAGTTTGGTACAGCCCTTTGCTAATACTATGCTATATTTGGAAAACTGTTTCTTTCTAATAATAATGTTAAACTGCATTCCACTCCACCCCTTTCTAATGCTGTGTTAAGTTTGGTACAGCCCTTTGCTAATACTATGCTATATTTGGAAAACTGTTTCTTTCTAATAATAATGTTAAACTGCATTCCACTCCACCCCTTTCTAATGCTGTGTTAAGTTTGGTACAGCCCTTTGCTAATACTATGCTATATTTGGAAAACTGTTTCTTTCTAATAATAATGTTAAACTGCATTCCACTCCACCCCTTTCTAATGCTGTGTTAAGTTTGGTACAGCCCTTTGCTAATACTATGCTATATTTGGAAAACTGTTTCTTTCTAATAATAATGTTAAACTGCATTCCACTCCACCCCTTTCTAATGCTGTGTTAAGTTTGGTACAGCCCTTTGCTAATACTATGCTATATTTGGAAAACTGTTTCTTTCTAATAATAATGTTAAACTGCATTCCACTCCACCCCTTTCTAATGCTGTGTTAAGTTTGGTACAGCCCTTTGCTAATACTATGCTATATTTGGAAAACTGTTTCTTTCTAATAATAATGTTAAACTGCATTCCACTCCACCCCTTTCTAATGCTATATTACGTTGGACACCGCCCACTGCCCTCTGTAATTATAGGTGAAGACGGGGTAAAAAGCCCAAAAGCCCATGGGCGGGTAAGAAGCCCATGCCAATTATCTCATGAAATGAAGCAAATTTCAGTCAAATTTTGCCTATGAGACGAGTGTTAATGTTTAGCGTTCGTCTCATGGGCAAAATTTGACTGAAATTTTCTTCATTTCATGAGATAATTGGCATGGGCTTCTTACCCGCCCATGGGCTTTTTTACCCCGTCTTACCCTACTATACTCTATTCACGATGGCGACGCACCGCCTCTGCGTTTCTTTCTTTCATTTCTGCTATATTGGACCTGACACCGCCCTTTTTGAATGCAATGTAATCACGTGTAACAATATCTGTAGGCCTATCGCGGTTAAAAATTCGGGACTTTCCTGGAGTTGTGCACTGCCTCCGGGCATTGCCTCCAGGATCGTTCCCACCATCTTTACATCTACTAATGTCCCATATGTGTCTGTTTCAGACCGGAGGACGTTAAACGGATTTTCACCGAATGCAATGTAATCCTGGACAGTGTCTGTATTTTTGGATACTGACCCTTTCTAATGCTACATTACTTTTACAAACACTGCTCCTTTCTATAATCTTATGTTACAAAAGTCAGTGTGTAAAAACAATAAGTAGGCTAATTGTAACTTTATTTTACAAAAGTTTTATGGCTTATACTTTTATGTTCTTATCTAAAACAAAATAATCAAGAAAACAAACAAACAAACAAAAACAACATCAAAACACCAAAGATATATCTGGAAAACAAACAATATTTTGTCACAGTGTTAAATTATTGCTGCTTACTTATGTCCCATATGTGCCTACCCGGGTCGAGAGGACGTAAAACACCAAAATTCATTCATTGCTGCTTACTACAACTAAACAAAAATCGGGACTTTACTGGTTTCGTACTGCCTCCGGGCATTGCCTCCAGTATTGTTCCCACCATATTTGTATTTACAAATGTCCCATATGTGTCTGATTCAGACCAAGAGCTAGGACGTAAAACACCATTTTCGTCGTCTTTCGCTTACTACTCACATCACATATAATTATTATTGTGGCGGTACCATAGCCGATGAGGTTTAACCGAGGCGTGGTTACCGCTACACCTATCTGTATTGTTAAAAAAAATCGGGACTTTACTGGAGTTGCACTGCCTCCGGGCATTGCCTCCAGTATTGTTCCCACCATCTTTGTATTTACAAATGTCCCATATGTGTCTGTTCCAGACCGAGAGGACGTAAAACACCATTTTCGCTCGCTTAGGCCTACTACTCATCTGTGCTGACCACAAAAATAGGGCCACCCCCCACCCCCCATTCTTATTGTTGTTGCCTTGTCCCTAGGGCTAGGATTAGGGTTTGTGTTAGGGTTATGGCTAAAATTGATCGATCAATTAATCAATTATGAATGAATGAATCAATCAGCAACTGGACTGGACAACTGAAATGGGATATGTAACTACAAAATAATACCGGGTGTGCATTCTCATGTGGCATTCTCAAAATGGATTTGTTATAAACATGTCTGCGCATGTGCGAAATCAGGTCAGGTCAGGTCAGGTAGTTAGGACATTATGCCTCGCGGCCTCTTCACTGTCCTTTCATTTTTGTTTGAACTTTTGCACAGCTGAGAGGTTTTTATATTTTGTTTTTGGCAAATCTGCCCTTTAGTAGTACTCATATTGTAGTTTTGATATGTTAGTGTATTTATCAAGGAGGTTTTTGAATTGTGTTAGATTCTGTGCTCGTTTAATATGTGCAGGAAGAGTATTCCAAAACTTTGTTACTCTGTTAGAAAATAAAACATTTTCTAATATTAGTTCGGCTATACTGGGTTAGTATTTTTAAATCACTGTTACTGGTTCTTCTTCTCTTCTTTCTTCTCCCAACCAACATCATCAAGTTGATGGTTCCGTTGGTTCTTGAGTCAGTTGTTAGCTTGAACAAAGATTTATCGATCATGAATGCATTATCAAATTTTATCTGTTGTGTATTCGGCACTAAATTGACCCTAAGCCTATCCCTAACCCTACTCCTAAAACCTATCCCTAACCCCACATCTATCCCTAACTCTTCGCACATGCGCAGACATGTTGAGAACAAATCCATGTTAAGAACGCCACACCGGCCTCGGGCTAACCATAAGAGAAACTATGCACATGATGTAAAAGTCGGTTTGTTTTAGCTGGCCAAGAGTTTCAAGTTCTTTCACCGTCTGAAACTTGTGAAAGCCTTGAAAAAAACCCCCAACCCAAAACAAGCTTTGTTTAAAAGTGTTGGCGAAGAACAACTTCTGTGGAGATTTCAATTTATTTTGCCCATTGTGTGTAGTTTTTTTTATAATCGACTTTAACAAAGACGTATAACATCTGCTGCTGAAAATGTTGTGGATGTACCAAGGCAAAGGGAAACTACCGTAGGTTTGATTAATACATTTTATTAATGGGATTAGCCTCCCTTTCGTAAGAAAAAAGAAAACCCGAAAGGGGAAGTAAAAAGACAGGTTTTTTTTTCTCCCCATTGAAAGTTGACAAGAGAATGAATGGACAAAATAAACAAAAGTTACCATACTTAGAAATGAAGTTCACTTTTCAATAAGGTCTACAAAAAGAACAATTTTAATTATTTTATCGCAAGACTGTCTCGCAGGAGTGTTGGATCGTCGCGAATTTCCGGTTTTTCAACCAATCACAAACGCCGTCTCTTTGCAGTTCAGAATGACCGGTCCGGAATCTCGGCCAGGAGGAAGGATTGCGCGCTCACATGGATTCTGAACTGCTGACTGACCTTCGATTTTATATATGAAGAAAGTTGAAGAGTTCTTTAAGAGTATTTTTTTCTGAGAAAGTATTAACCAGAAAAGAAACATGGATCTTCTCACAGTTCTTGAAAAAACAGTTTCACCAGGTATTGTTGACTCGACACCGGCAGAATCATGAGAATGCTTAGAATCTTGATTGCATGACTGATTCATGATTGTCATTTCATTCTGATTTTCTATGAAAATAATTCGATTCTGTCTCACTTGAATGGATATTCTTAATGTGATTTTGTGATTTTATTTTATTTCAGACACCCACGAGCTTGAAGCTGCTCAGCAATTCCTTGAACAAGCAGCACAGCATAATCTTGTAAGTCAAGATGGCGGCTAACGGACTGACCGAAGACCACGAGGACACCACTGTTATTTATCTATGATCATTCAAACATGGACAACAATTATGGTGATCTTTCAGTAAAGAAGAAGATTAAAACAAATTGTATGTGGCCAGTTGTAAGAGTGGGACTGGGATAAATCTTGCTAGCTGGTACTGCTAGGTTCCCCAAGTCGAGTCAGCCCCCACCCCTCCTCATCTAGTAGTATAAGTAAATGCACATACTTTTGTGGGTGACCAAAGAAAAAGAAGCAGAATCTTGAGAGAGAAAAAAATCTCTAAAGAATCTACTAGTTTATAAAAAAACCAGCTTCACAAGGGGTTTATCTATAATATAAGAACAAAGGAAAGTAGATAAAGGGGTGGTGCACAGTAGTATGATTTGTGTTGTAATCAAGATGGTAAAAGGGTTGGAAAAAAAGAATGGTAGGAGATAGTGATGGGCCTGGGATATGGTCGACATGATTGGATGAGGGAAAGGGTGTAGACAAATAACTGGACCTCCCTTTTAAGACCTTGAAAAATCGTCCAAAATAAGGTCTTAAGTAGGAGGGAGTTGCATAAGGGAGGTAATTTTAATACTTACTAAGAAGGGCAATGTCTTTGAGAAGTAGGTCTTAAAGACCCCCTGTCGCATGAAAATAGGTAGCTCGTAAAAATAAGTAGCTCGCTACCTACGACAGTGTGTATTTGCGACATTGAGCATGAACCACAAATTTCACTTTTTTCTACTCTAGGGTTAGGGTTAGTTAAATGGTTAACCCTCTCAAGACTGCAGAACCGAAATCCGCCCGATTTTTTTTTTTCCCTGGTGCCCGATGACGTCGATTGCGCCCGCTGAACGCCAGGTCTAGTACTTTCACTTTCACCCTACCCACAATGCAATATACTAAGTTAGTGCTTCCTTTTCCTGACTCTCAGTGGTCCGTTTTTGGTTCTTACAGCAAGGGAAAGCACCCACTAGTCTTTTTGAATGGATTTTTCGAGGTGACCCCAAATGTTTTTCCTTCTTTCCACGTGACGTGCGCAGTATTGACTCGGCGCGATGCTCAGAGCGCCATTACGGATTTTTTATTCCAATTCATGGTTTGTTGTGTGACAGTGTGTTAGCTTTGGAATAATAATATCATCATTGCTATTCAATATGCATCTTTCAGAAATGAAATGTGAGTTAGACTTTATTCTGGGTGATTTTTTTAATGAAAAGATTTGGTGTGACGTTCGGAGTTAATGCCCTTGTCTCGGGGACTGGGTTTGATTCTCGGTTCGAATGGTCAGTAGTCATTGGGTTAAAGTACAGAAAAAGTGAAATTTGTGGTTGTCGCAAATACAGACTCATAATAGCGAGCTACTTATTTTTACGAGCTACCTATTTTCATGCGACACCCCCCACGTCACGTGTCAAAATAATGTTTTTCACATACATGTTTTCCTTACAGCTGGTAAGAAATCTTAAGAAATCTTCCAAGCATAAGAGGGAATGTGACACGTGACGTGGAGAGTCTTTAACCCTTTCGCCGCCAGCCATTTTTCAGCAACAATTTTCCATTAAACTTATCAAGGTAGAGAAAAAAATCTGTCTGTAATATTGGGTATTCTTCTGTGACATATTTAAAGTAAGGCCTATCCTTACCTCCCAAAATTAAGAGAATAGGGTCTTTGGATAACAAACCCTGATTTGATTCCTTTTTAGTGACATGGGTGTTAAATCATTGTGGTGCAAAAATACGACGTTGGCGGTGAAAGGGTTAAGTGGGAGGAGTCTTATAGGGGGGTGGGTGGGGTGTCTTAGGAAGGTTCCACTGTACATAGTCACATTTTGGAATTGGCTTTGGGTGCACAACTTTTTTTTAATTGAATGTTATGCTGTTTCAGGGCTGGCTAAATTTAAACAATTTTACTCGCCCTTACCCAAACACATGTTCACTAGCCCGAAGAAAACAACAAAAATCCCTAAGCATGCACCCATGCATGCACGCACATACTGATGCACACACACACGCACACACACATGCATGCACACGCACACGCACACGCACACACACACACACACACACACACACACACACACACACACACAAGGGAGGCGGAAGGCGAGAGAGGAAAAGGAGAGAGAAAGAGAATAAGAACTGATATGTGGAGATAATTGGGAGGAGGAAATTGAGGAGGCTGCCTTGCCTTTCTTTTCAGTACCAGTGCTGGCATGTTGTTATCTTAGCAGACAGCTGAGCTTACTTTGATAGTGGGTTGGAAAGGTGGTGTGGGGAGACTCAGTGGTAAAAAAAACAGGGCTGTGCAGTACTGAAATTTACAGTTGCCCATTGCCGCGGCATTGGGCTAGTGACTTGAAATTTAGGGTTGCCCATTGGGCTAGTGACTTAAAATTTACTCGCCTACAGATTTTTATGCTAGCCAATAATGGCTACCGGGCTAGTAGTTTTGGCCAGCCCTGTGTCTTAATCAGTGACACTTCCTACATGCATGGGTCACATATTGGGTTATTTTTTGTTTTCACTTTTCAGCCTGAACTTTTGAAATCATTGTCGGACATTCTCAAGCATGGCGGCAACAGCGCAGTGTCACGCATGCAGGCAGGTCTTCAACTGAAAAATGCCATTTACTCCAAGGATCTCAACGTGCGGGCTTTGCATCAGCAGAGATGGCTACAGTTCACCGAAGATGTCCGGATTCACATCAAGCAAAATGTGAGCCATTCTACTTTCTAGTAGATTTGATTATTTATCAATTAAGTGTTTCTGACCTGTTTTGAAAGTTTCAAACAAGGTGCTTTCATATTCTTGATAGGTAAGGAGAAATTAAACGTTAGCAAAGACTTTTTTGACTGGTAGTGGTACCGTACATGGTGGTTGAATCATGAAATGTATAAAAATATTTCTTTAGCAACGTAAACGTCCAAGCAATAGGCTTTAGCCTGGCAGTTCTATTGTTGCCGAACCCATTTATTAAAATGATGAAAAGTATTACATTATATTTAAGATTTCCCCCTTTTTTTCCATCCATACGGTCTGGCGCTGATGTAATGCAAGTGTGCAGGCAGCACCATACCAAGTCACTGTTTCCAAGCATTTATTTTTAAATCATTTTTGTTGTTGTAACATGTATCTAAAAAAAATGTTCATACACACGACTAGAGAGTTGACGATGAATATTACGAAGTGTGGCTATTTTCTGTTGTTGAAGTTGTTCACCTTTAACTTTAATCAAGCATAGAAATTAATGACTTAGAAATATGGTGGTTACGTTATCATGAATAGAGTGATCTTGATAACTGTCATGGTGTTATTGTAGCTCTTATAACTCATATACGTGTGTGTGGTTTCAGATCTTGGACAGTCTTGGCTCGGAGACCCATCGCCCCAGCTCAGCGGCCCAGTGTGTGGCCTGTGTGGCGTGTGCCGAACTGCCTCATGGGTTTTGGCCTGAGCTGATCCCGTGCCTCGTGAGGAATGTTACCAACTCCTCCTCCACTGAAATGATGAAGGAATCTACCCTGGAGACCATTGGCTACATTTGTCAGGACATTGTAAGTACAAAGTGATTCAATCAGTGATGTTCCGAAGATCGAAAAGTGATAGGACACACTGTTCTGAAAGAGAAATCAATAGGATAAAGTTCAGTATGTTTGTTGTTGGCTGTGCTTGAGACCAGACAGCCGTCTTGAACTAGCTGGCCGACGACAGGGTGACAATATCGTCGGGCAAGCTGTTTCACTCAGTTGTTCATGGAAAGAAAGATTTCTTGAAGGTGGTGGTGTTTGTTCTTTTTACTACGAAGCACTTGCTATTGTTACTGGCCATGTTGGATACATTTGATGTTAAGTGGTCCTTTTTTTAGCGGGACATGATTCTTCGTTTTGACTGGGCCACGGGTTTCAAGAACTGTTCAGCTGGTAAGGCTGGAATCTCTCCCCTGACGATTTTGAAAAACAGGGTGAGGCGCTGTTCTTTCCCCCTGGTTTGGTGTGGTGGAAGGTTCTGCTGTTTAGCAGATATTTGTGATGCATCATAATTTTGAGTGATGAAGTGAGCCGAATGCCTCTGGACATAAAGTAATTACCTCATTGGAAATATATGCAAACTTCATTGATCAGTTGAATAAGTTACTCATTAGTCTACAGTTTGTGTGTGTGTGTGTGTCCGATTTTGTTTGTAATCTTCACAAGTTTGTTTTCCCAAGTAGCAGTCCAAATGCCTGCTGAGGATGTTTCCTTTGAAGTTTGTGTATGTGTGAAACTCAGAACTAGATTTTGTTTTTTTTAGTTTCCTGAGGCGTTTTCATTTTGTGTATATTAACAGGAACCAGAAGTCCTCCAGCCACAGAGTAACGAGATACTCACAGCCATTGTCCATGGGATGAAGAAAGAAGAACCTAGGTGAGTTTTGTGTTTAATATATACATTTCCTGCTCAACTGGGAAATCAATTTTTTTTTAGTACAGTGGAGATGCTGTTACATAAGTACTTGAATGCATAGAAGGAGATGAAATGATATTTATTTTGTGGTTACAAGTATCTTGATCAGTTTGTAAATCTTTTAAAGATCCCCCATGTCGCATGTCACATTCTCTCTTATGCTTGGAAGATTTCTTAAGATTCCTTACCAGCTATAAGAGGGAAAACACATGAAAAGCATGATTTTGACATGGTGGGTCTTTGCTTTTTTTTATTTTTATAAATGCGTTATCACTGTTGACTGGTATTACTGTATTTTCAGCAACCATGTTCGTCTTGCTGCAACTACAGCGCTTCTCAACTCTCTGGAATTCACAAAAGGAAATTTTGACAAAGAAGTAAGCATTGTCTTTATTGTTTTTGAGGAAAGGTTTGGTTGAATATAACGGTTTTTGTTACTTTTTGAGTAGTATGAAATAGCTTTGAAAGTGGGAGAAAGGAATTGTTCTCAGAACTGTCTGACTCTGAGATGTGGTTATGGTCAGATTTTTGGTGACGCGCGTGTGTCACCACTGTGTGTGTGTGAGAAAAGGAAGCAAGATTGAACACTTTAAATCATAACTTATTCTAGTGTGAAAGTCATGTGCAATAGGGCATTTGCCGCATGCCGGCGACCTTGAATTTCACTGAGTTGAATTTAGAGAGTTGAATTAGAAAGGTCAGCGTAACTCGGGCAGAACGAGCTCGGGCAAATTAGTAGTCTAGTATAGAGAACGAACACTCGTGGCAAATGCCCTATTCGGAATTGGTTTTCTTGATTGCTTATTTTCTTACTGAAATTTCCCCTCCCCAGTTGCAAATAGCTGTATATTCTGAGCTGATACAGAAAGGCTTAATAAAATGATTTTTGAATTTTTGTTGTGCAGTCTGAGAGGCACTTCATTATGCAAGTGGTATGTGAGGCAACCCAGTCTGCAGATTCCAGGGTGAGTTATTTCCCTATTTTTGTTTCTCTTTTGGTCGGTCTGTCTGTCTGTCTTTGCCTTTCTCTCTCCATTTCTTCCTTCTACCCCACTCTCTCTCTCCTAGCACTAAAAGAATGATTTATGTTGAGAAAAACAAATTACACAGGGATGCAGTTGATATCATCTGTCCTGTTTGTCACAGGCTACAAAGTGAGAGATAGTGTTGTGAGATTTTGTTTGTTTTAAAAGAAAGGTTTATAAGCACTTATTATGCTTCATTTTAAATAAATCGTAAATAATTACACATTTGGAATGGTTGGCAAGGGATTTAAATATGTTTTTAATGTTTTTTTGAACAGGTGAAAGTAGCAGCTCTACAGTGCCTGGTAAAGATCATGTCCTTGTTCTACCAGTACATGAAAGACTACATGGGACCTGCTTTGTTTGCTGTAAGTTCTTCTTTTGATTATGTTTAGTGTTTGACAGTCATTCCTTTTAATCTACACTGTTTGGGGGTACTTTAAATTCATAACTGAAAGAAGGGTCTGTGTGTGTGTGTGTGTGTGAACAAGAAATGTTTACCTTCCCCAGCTTACGCTACTAAAGCAGTCATAATAAGAATAGGCAAATTGTCCCCGATATCCTGTTGAGCATGCCTGTTAAGACAGTTTACCCAATTTTGCAAGCCAAAAGTATAAGTATAAAATAGCTACCAAAACGTGCATCCATTTAGGTGGCACACGACTAGCAGAAATTGTTCACGATACATGAAAAAAAAAGTTGCATCAAACAAGTGCTTATACTGCACATATCCTCCTATGGCTGCAACCCAAAATGATGACATGTGATAGATGGGCCTGGCAACACCAGCATGTATGGGCAAATCCGTCTAACATCACGAGAAGTGGATAGACGTTAAATGAAAGACACATGTATGGGCAGAAATATTTTGATTTGTGAGAATTTGTATTGATGATAATTATGGTGTCTGCTCAGAGACAAAAGTTTTTGATTAAAACACTTTGGAGCATTAGAAAGTTTATACCCCCCCTGTGGTCTGTTGGTGATATTAACTCAATGGAGTCATGTCGGAAAAGTCATTCCGACGCTGTTCACATCTTTTGGAGTCACGTCAGGAGTTTTTTAACATATTTTGACGGTTTTGACTGTTGTGAAACCCAATAAAAAAAAAAGGGAAATAACTCGCTGTTCGTATTAATCCTGAGACCTTCCCATTGTAGTTGCTTCCCTTAGACTGTCTCCAGTGTGTTCTATTTTCGTTTTTTTACTTCTTTAACTTGAACTCATCTTTGAATTTGCTTCATTCAATATGGCGGCGACCATATAGCTCACTTTATTCAAACAAATAAACAAATGTTTATGTTTATAGTTATATTATGCTTTTTGCAATCCTTTTTTTAATTTATATGCTAAACCAAGTCTATCAAAACTTGAGTGGCTTTGTGATACATGTACTAGATCAAGATCATAGCAAAGGGGTCAGCCTGTGGAGTTGGAAGTTTTTGTTTTCCTGACAAAGCGCATTTCATCAGATTATTTACATCGTGAAATATATGCGGCTCACTCGCTCAAAGTAAGAAGTCTAAAAAAATATACTGATTTATCATTCACTCGCTACATGTTGCATGTGTGCATTTGATTTTTGGCGATTTTTAGAAAATGATAAAAAATAATGCGATCTGAGGGAGAAACTACATCATTTTGTATGTGATTCTATTGAGTTAACTTAAAAGGAGCTAGAATTCCTATACCTTTGCTTTAAAAAGTGGGGTGTGGGATAACATTTTATTTGGATTATGAATATAAAAAGTACAAAAGGTAATTGTTTAATTACCAGTTTTTAATAAATTATTTTATTTTTGATGTTACTTTATTCTCCCTACAATAAGAAAGGATCATGAAAGCCAAATGCCTTGATACTTTCTTTTCTGTTATGTTGCAGATCACCATTGAAGCCATAGAAAGTGATGTTGATGAAATTTCCCTTCAAGGTATTGAATTCTGGTCGACTGTGTGTGATGAAGAGGTGGACCTGGCCATTGAGCTGTCTGAGGTAAGGATTAAGAAAGACTCTTAATTATATGTAACAGTTTCTTCTGCGTTCCCAGGCCATATGGCCATAATGGGTAAGGTACGTATGTGTCCGGTTTTCAGTTTTCACTGGTCTCCCCACTGCGTACAGCCAAAACATTCCGATTTCGGAGGAGGGGTGGTGGTAGACCTGTATCCCCATGAGGAGATGCAACAGTTTAAAATGTTTAAGTTGTGTTCATTTTTCTTGTGCAGCTGTTTCATGCATTAGTGCATTTGTAAACTCACATACATGCATGCAGGGTTAGTGGGGTCCTTTCAGGTGCTTTAAAGTGCTGTGAAATTGATCAGTCTTCAAAAGGCCTGTTAAGTCCTTTATATCAGCAAGGAGGTCCTTTCAAATCAGTCAAAGGTCCTTTTAAAATTGGTGCGGTCAGTTTAAATCCTTTAATCGGGCCAAAGAAACAAAACTAAGTACCTTGTCATAAGAAATGAACTCCAAAAAATATATTAAATGAAATAAAATTTGCCAAAAATCGATCGCCTTTGTATCTTTTGAGCAAACGATCTAATTTTAATAGTCACTGTAAATCCGGTCACGTGCGCGAGATTCGGCGAGATATCTTATGCGCCATGTTGAAATTCTTCGCATATGCGGCTGCTTCAGTGCTTGTTTTCCAGTAAAAAGTGTAAAAATGCCTGGAAAGTGTTCGTTTTCAGGATCGTTGGCTGAGAGGACATTTATAAGGACTGGGTCCGAAAAGTGATGGACAACAAACATGCAGTTCGTTGTGCATATTGTGAAAAAAACATCAACATCTTGTCAATGGGAGAGTCGGTGCTGAAACAACACGCAAAGACAAAATCACAAAGAAAGCTGAAAGAAGGCACAAGGCGGAATCGAGGTGCAATGTGACCGACTTTTTTTGCAAGCAGCAAATGAATCTAACAACAAATGAATCTGCTCAGCAAAAAATAAAAAAAATAAAAAATCTGCTCAGTTACAATCATCGGCGACTGGCTCTGCGCCCACCACGTCTGCAAGTACAACTACAAACAAGGTTTAAATAGGTCCTTTAAAAAATTTTGCTGGTCCTTTTAAGGTCCTTTTTTTGCACTCTTCCAAGTCCCCACGAACCATATGCATGTTACTTGCTTGTGTCATACACACAGGCTAACACAACACAACAGACTGTAGTGTGTGTCATACAAGCACACACCACGCACCTACCCAGACACACACTATAAACAGACTTGCTATTGCTACTACATATTCTGATTAGTAATGTTCCATTCATTTTGCTTTAAACCTGAAATGATGAACAGAGATGAGCTGGAATTTTTGTTTTTTGTGTCCCATCTTTCGGGTTGTACAATGGCGTTGCTCCCACTCTGTTCATTCCAAGTCCCAACTTGAAGCCACATCCTGGTTTGTCAGGTTGTGGAATCCAAATCCGAATAATCTGTTAACCCCTTGACTGCCAGAGAAAATAAAAGAAAAAAACATTGGGCTAACCATGCCACGAAAAAGATAACTGATAGAGCCAATCTGGCAAAATGGTCTGGGGTTATTCCTCTTCTTCTGATGATGTCAACTCAGTCAGTGATGTCATCAGGTCAGTATGTAATACGTTGGTGGCAGTCAAGGGGTTAATTTTGTTGTGCTTCAACTTTGACAGGCGGCGGAGCAAGGACGACCCCCAGAGCGCACCAGCATGTTCTATGCCAAGGGAGCTCTGCAGTACTTGGTGCCTCTCATGTTGAACACCCTAGCCAAGCAGGTAACAATTAGCTGTACTTTTGTTGTTGTTGTCTGTTTTCTGTTGTGACTGTTCTAAAAGCAGAGCTTTGTCAACTGTCATCAAAACATGCATAGATCCACACGCTTGCATCTCTTTGTGAAAAGGTTAATGTAATTCACAACCCTGTTCTTGAATTTTGTGTCTTACAAACTGTTTCTACTTGGAAAGGTGATATCAGGTGCAAAATTTTGATTATTATTTTTTTTACGGTTTAGAGTGTTCAAGTGCCCATGTCTCATGCAGATTTAGATTGTGCTGTTGTTTGGTTGCATCTAATTAAAGTGAGAATGTATACCTGTTCAGTGATGTCCCAAGCCTCTGGCCCTAGGACTTAATCCTATTAGAACTGAAAATGTCCTATCCCTTATCAGGTCAAATGTCCTGTTGAAATTTAACGTTGGTGGACTTTGTCCTATTGATTATTTTAAACTCAACTTTAGTCTGTAGTAAATATTTGCCAGTTTCTAATGGATCACTAATTTGGTACAGTGGTACCCCCCTTATAAGACCCCCCCTCCTCTCTTATAAGACGCTTACCGTCGTACATGGCGAAAGCTGATACGCGACGTTAAACTGAACTTCCATCCATCTTATAACACTCCCTCCCACTTAAGACCTGCTTCTCTGAGACATTGCCCTTCTTAGTAAGAAAATTGCCTCCCTATTAGTACAACTCCCTCCCACATAAGACCTTATTTTGGATGATTTTTTCAAGGTCTTCAGAGGGAGGTTCCACTGTAATTATGGTTTATTGTTTACAGGAAGAATATGACGACGACGATGAGTGGAACCCTTGCAAAGCTGCTGGTGTGTGCCTGATGCTGATGGCCACGTGCTGTGAGGACGATGTGGTTCACCACGTCCTGCCCTTCGTCAAGGACAACATCCGCCACGCTGACTGGAGGTTCAGGGACGCTGCTGTTATGGCCTTTGGTGAGTTGCTTGCTGCATGTAAGCATGCTGGGTTGTCGAGAGGAATGTTTCATTTCAAGTTGTAACGTGACTTGAGGTTCAGGGACGCTGCTGTCATGGCCTTTGGTGAGTTGCCTGCTGCCTGTAAGCATGCTGGGTTGTCGAGAGGAATGTTTCATTTCAAGTTGTAACGTGACTTGAGGTTCAGGGATGCTGCTGTCATGGCCTTTGGTGAGTTGCCTGCTGCCTGTAAGCATGCTGGGTTGTCGAGAGGAATGTTTCATTTCAAGTTGTAACGTGACTTGAGGTTCAGGGATGCTGCTGTCATGGCCTTTGGTGAGTTTCCGCGTGTAAGCATGCTGGGTTCTGCTCAACTTCTAGATGTCTCCCTTGTGTCCAGAGGAGTATTTTTGTGTGTGTGTGTGGATGGGTCAGGGGTGGGGGGGGGGCCTATATCAAGAGACTACTAATCTCTGACACATTATAAAAAAAAAAAGAACATGTGAAGTGAAGAAAAGTTAGACTGCGTGTGTGTGTGTGTGCTATGATACATCAAATTATAGATCCCACTGACATGTTTAGCAAGCCCATTGTGTGTAACTATATTAGCTTGCTCACATTTACTTGTTATTTTTCCCTCCTTCGCTTCTGCTTCAGGTTCGATCTTGGAAGGTCCAGACCCCGAAAAGCTGAAGTCGATTGTGGAGCAGGCGATGCCCATGCTGATCGAGCTGCTGACCGACGGGAGCGTGGTGGTGCGCGACACAGCCGCCTGGACAGTGGGGCGGGTGTGTGAGATTCTGCCCGACGCCGTCATCAGCGAGAACTGCCTCAACCCCCTGCTTGTGGCTCTCATCAAAGGCCTGGAGGCAGAGCCGAGAGTGGCCAGCAATATCTGTTGGGTAAATTGCGTTTGCTTTGTTCTTTCAGGATTACCCGCTCGCAAGCAAGTTTCAGTGGAAAATTAAAAGTTCATGGGCATTTTCTCTCTCTCTCTCTCTCTCTCTCTCTCTCTCTCTCTCTCTCTCTCTCTCTCTCTCTCTCTCTCAAATCGCTATGTATGCCCATATCTGTTACCTGAATGTTTCGTCCTAGTCTTGTTTACGTCCCAAGGACAGTTTGTAAAAATAGGCATGGCCTAAAATCTCAGTCCTTGCGTAATAAAGTTTTTTCAAGTTTCAAGTTTCTCTCCCTCTTCCTACAAGATCATCCTCACATTTTTTTTAATCTCTGTCTGTCTCTCTTTCTCTCTCTGTGAACAAACAAGTTATCTCTCTCTCTCTCTCTGTTCCCCTCACAAACAATTTATCTCTATGTCTATCTCTCTCTCCGTCTCTCTTTTTATTTCCACTTAGGTCACCCAGGTACAAATGCGTACAATTTCTTGTTTGAGTGTATTACATTTCAGAATGCAATTTTAGTGGTTTTTTGTCTTACTTTAGTCTGCCTAGGCTTTACCATTTTTACTTAATATTTTTCCCTTGTCAGTTACTTTTTTCTTCTGTCCAACTTAACCCTTTCACCGCCAATGTCGCATTTTTGCACCACAATGGTTTTACACCCATGTCACTAAAAGGCATCAGATCAGGGCCTATTATTTGACGACCCTATTTTCTTAATTTTGGGAGGTAAGGATAGGCCCTAATGTTAAGCATGCTACAGAGGAATTCACAAGATTTCAGATTTTTTTTTCTCTACCCATGTAAGTTTAATGGTAACGTTTTGGCTGAAAAATGGCTGGCGACGAAAGGGTTAAAAAGTGACATCACTGTTAACTCGACAGTTCTTTTTGTGTTTCAGGCATTCTCCAGTCTTGCAGAGGCGGCCTTTGAGAGTGCAAACACGGATGAGACTACTGAGCCAGACACCTATTGTTTGTCCTCGTATTTTGAGAGCATTGTACAGAGGCTGCTAGAAACAACAGACAGGTAAGCAAGAGAGGCGTTTGCATTTTATTGTACTTGAAAGGACGGACCTCAAGCTTGTGTCTGCATGGATGCAACCTTGCCTCGGATACAAGGCGGCGCCTGTTTTTCAAAATGTTGACCACAAAAATAATTGGAATTCAAGGGGGAAAAAAGTGTTGAATTCTCACTTTACAAGCCTGGAATAGACTTCAAATTCAAATTGATTATGATTTTTCTTTTTCTTCAGGACCCCTGCCTTGCCTGTTTTTGGATTTTCTCCAGTTGCATCCATGTGTCTGTGATTGTTCAGATAATCCAAAGTATTTCTGTTTGAATATGGCTGTAGAACACTAGTTTTGGTGTAAATGTAAAAGGTAGAAGGAATTTGTGTGCACTGTCATCCATGCTCATATTTACCATATTTTTTTTACTATAAAAAACACCTTACTAGTTACTGTAAGGCGCACACCCCTAATTTTACACAAACTTCCTTCTGCAGTTTCTTTTGTTTTTGCTTTTGATTGTTTTTAAAGCAGTAAATTGAAAAATAGTGGTTGGTATCCTGCTGTTTTAAGTGTGGATTTGTTCTAATATTTAGCTGGGCTCGGTCAATTTAGGTGATTGAAATAATCTTATGCTGGATGTTAGTGTACAGAGCTTTTTATATTACAATTTAATTCATTCTGATCAGCATTTTTAAAAAAACCACCAAGTAAATCCACGTTGTTAGTAAATAAAAAAAATGTATTATGTTGGTTGTGTTTTACTGTCTTCATGGATGCAACATAGATTAACAAGTATA
This sequence comes from Phymorhynchus buccinoides, assembly GCA_017654935.2. Taxonomy (NCBI): domain Eukaryota; kingdom Metazoa; phylum Mollusca; class Gastropoda; order Neogastropoda; family Raphitomidae; genus Phymorhynchus; species Phymorhynchus buccinoides. The sequence goes on from CM065682.1 coordinate 55,250,979, forward strand.
GACAGTGTATCACGAAATGCCTTTTTTCAGACCTGATGGGAATCAGCATAATCTCCGCAACGCAGCTTACGAAGCTTTGATGGAGTTCGTCAAAAACAGTCCCAAGGTGAGCTGGTTTCCGCATCCTTCTGCTTTGTGTTTTGTTGTACCATGTGTAGTAATTGTCATTTTTGTTGTTGAAATTACAGTTGAGTAATTTGGGCTCAGTGTGAAAATAAACAACAAACTGAAAATCCCAAAACTAATATATTTTATGAAGGGTGCAAAGAAGAGTAGAAAAAAAAGACTCAAACATTGTTAGGATGGAATAGATGGAGATGGATCATTAGACATAATCTTGAAGTGTGAGGCTTGGGTAAAAAACAAAAAGTCCAACAATTTGCTGTCAGTAGCTTTGTCGCTCGAGTAAGGGTTCCCTTTCAAAACTTCTGACCTCAAACGGAACAATGAAAGCAGACATACTATTTTGCACATAATTGTAATCCAATCAATTTTATATAATTAATGACAATCATTTTTGTCAATAAATTTCAAGTGAAGTTTTTAGCTGAATTTTTTGTTTTGTTTTAAAGTAAGCTAGAAATAACTTGTGTACTGGAGATGAATTTAAAAAAAAAATTGTTTTTTGTTTCAGGACTGTTATGTGATAGTCCAAAAGACAACCGTGATCATTCTGGAAAGATTGGAACGAGTCCTGGGGATGGAGGTAGGTTTTTGTGTTTTGCACCTGCTAGAATTGTGTTGTTGCATTTGTATACTAGCACATGTTAGAAGGGTTTTCATTTGTCCTGATCAGAACCTCATTAACAAAGAATCAAATGATCTTCCAATTAATTGTCTGTCTTATTTGCAGACAGAAGATGTACCAGAAAATGATTCAGTGTGTGCACTCGTCCATGAAACAATAAATGTAGCGGAATAGCTAGAAAAAAGTTAGCACTGCAAAGGCTTTGCGACGAAAATAACTCGCAATGAATTTGGATAATTTGTATCGTGGTAACAAAATGAAGATAATTCATAACAGCCAAATTTTGGAGCATACGACATGTTTTAAATTGAATGCATTACTTTTAACACTTTATACTTTATAGCATTTCGTCATGGGTATCATTCTAATATATATATTTTTTGCTTGTTTTTTTCAGGCTGCCATCCAGTCTGCCAATGATCGAGTACAGTATAATGACTTGCAGTCTCTACTGTGTGCCACTTTGCAGGTAAGTCTTATTGTGCTAACGTTGACTTGTCAGAACTTGTTTAAAAAAAGTCCTTTGAGGATTTGTCATATTTGTATCTCAAATGAATACGATACTTACACTTCTTATGATACAAAAGAAATGGTAAGATTTAATGCATTTTAAGAAAGAATAATCCTTTGCTAAAAGGGACACTGTCAGGTTTAGGTTTTAGTCTATGAAACAAAATTATAATTGCCGTTCACAAGATGCTATGTGGAAAAGGAAACGGCAAAGCGTCCGACAGGTATGAAGGATCACAATGCACCACCACTCTACATAAAGATGGTGGTCATGATCTGATTGTGAACAGAGCGTTTGCCACAAGCGTTCATACTGCACACTAGACTACTCCACTGCCCGCACGTTTTGCCCGTTGTTGTGGTGAACTCTCTTATTCAAGGCCTTCATTGAAATTCAAGGTCGCCTTCCTGCGGCAAATGACTTATTACATTATATTCTGTGTGTGTGTTTGTTTACCAGTCGCGAAGTGAGACTGGTATTGTTTTCAGTTTGTCCGTCCATGTTCAAATTTGCTCAAAATGCATATTTCGGTGTAAAATGGCCTCACATAGAGTTAGTGTGTTTCAACAAAAAACCCAAAGGTTTGTTTGTCTGTCTGTCTGTTTGTCTGGGACAGCGATAACTCGAGAATGCTGGGATATATCAACATGAAAATTTACAGGTGGATACTAGGGGTCAAAAGCTTGGACAAGTTCGAATTTGAGCAAAATCGGGTTACAGGTTTAGGGTTAAGGTTAGGATTAGGGTTAGGGGTGCAAGCGTGTGTCGCGACTGGGTCAGTTTACGCAAGTACTCTAGTTAATATTTGTTTTTATTTTCCAGAGTGTGGTGCGCAAGATGACCCCGGAGGATGCACCCAAAATCTCCGACCAGATCATGACGGCCTTGCTGAGCATGTTCCAGAACACCAGCGGGAAGGCGGGCAACGTACAGGAGGATGCCATGGTCGCCGTCTCAACTCTCTGCGAAGGTTTGAAATGTTTGTCAGTTCAAGTTTTTCCTGCCAGGGCGAATTCCTCTTAGGCTTATGTTTCTCTTTTTCTTTTTAATTTACAGGCATCAGAATTGTCAGAGGATTTGCAAACTTTAGAGCAGTAAGAATTTCGGACAGAGGATTGGCTTCTACTGTCAGATGTTTCGATTTTAAATTGAGTTATCTTTTCTGTTGGGTAGCATTTTAACCCTTTCAACGCTAGCCATTCCTCAGCCAAAATTTACCATTAAACTTACCCGGGTAGAGAAAAGATATACAGGGAAACCCATTTAGTACGAGTACGGTTTAAACGAGAGCCCGTGTTTAACGAGTGGTTTCAAAATTCCCGACCACAAGCCTTCTTTTTCCTTGTTAAATAATTCTGCATACAACGAGCTCGCTACAACGAGCAACTTGCATATAACGTACAATTTATTGACTCCCAAAGTCAAGCTTTTATGCAAAAACTACATGGTTAGAACGAGAACGCACTTACAACCACACCGCCATCCCAAAGTCAAGCTTTCTTGCACAACTACCTGGCTAGAACGAGAACACGCTGACAACAACATCGCCATCTTGACT
>CM065682.1:55254295-55256795 GCA_017654935.2 Phymorhynchus buccinoides
ACAAGAAGTACGATCAGCATTCTTTTTCTGTGCCTTTTTTTTTTATAGTACCTTCTGGTATATAGCATACACCTCGATATACAATAGCCCATGAGACAGGGTACATTCTACAGGCCTTCTAGCAAAATATCAGAAGGCATCAAGCTCGATATACAATATGAGACAGGACACATTCTACAGGCCCTTCTAGCAAAATATCAAAAGGCATTCAGCTCGATATACAATATGAGACAGGGCACATTCTACAGGCCCTTCTAGCAAAATATCAAAAGGCATTCAGCTCGATAAACAATATGAGACAGGGCACATTCTACAGGCCTTCTAGCAAAATATCAAACGGCATTCAGCTCGATAAACAATATGAGACAGGGCACATTCTACAGGCCCTCCAGCGACATATCAAACGGCATTCAGCTCGATAAACAATATGAGACAGGGCACATTCTACAGGCCCTCCAGCGACATATCAAACGGCATTCAGCTCGATAAACAATATGAGACAGGGCACATTCTACAGGCCCTCCAGCGACATATCAAACGGCATTCAGCTCGATAAACAATATGAGACAGGGCACATTCTACAGGCCCTCCAGCGACATATCAAAAGCATCAAGCTCAAAATACGAGATATGAGACAGGGCACATTCTACAGGCCCTCTTGCAAAATATCAAAAGGCATCAAGCTCGATATACAATATGAGACAGGGCACATTCTACAGGCCCTCCAGCGACATATCAAAAGCATCAAGCTCAAAATACGAGATATGAGACAGAGCACATTCTACAGGCCTTCTACAAAACGTATCAAGCTCAATATGTTGTTGTTGTTGTTGTTGTTGTTGTTGTTGTTGTTGTTGTTGTTGTTGTTGTCGTACCCTGGCTTAAAGACTCCAAGAATCACCCCAACAGCCGAAGCACTTGAACACTATGGTACAAATGCACCAGCTAGGGATGAGAACATTACGTGTGCGACCGTTTTTGATGACCCCGCCACGTGGTTAGCCACACTCCCGACTTCGGAGGATTTGGGAGACTGATGATGTTATGCTAGGAGCTTGCCATCGCTAAAGACAGTCCCCGCATAACTATGCAGAACCGAACAACAACAGCCTCTCTTAATCCTTTTGCGACAATATATTCTGGCTTTCACTATGATTATTTTTCAACACTAACAGGCATCTGCCACCCGTACAAATATGTCAGGGGAAAAACGTTTCCCAAAATATAAGATTTTATTTTCATTTTATTCCTAATAAATTTAGAACAGTTTTGAAATGTTTGGAAAGAAAATAATTCGTCGAGTGCATCCGCAGAATTTGGCTTGGCATGTGCGTTTTTTGGCATGAAAAGGAATAACACGAGGTTACTATTTCTGCCCTGCCTGACAGCATGGTTTGGTGTTTTTGTCTAAACTTTGAGTAAATATTGACAGATATTGCTTTCAGCCATTTCTAATTACCTCGCCATACCATGTAATGTTCCACCTGCAATCTCTCTCTCTCTCTCTCTCTCTCTCTCTCTCTCTCTCTCTCTCTCTCTCTCTCTCTCTCTCTCTCTCTTCATTTATTATGCTATGCGTGTGTGCGCACCCTTAATGTTATAGGCCGGAGGTCTGACATTAAAACATTTTTTAGTTTGAGCTCGAGCTCTCTCTCTCTCTCTCTCTCTCTCTCTCTCTCTCTCTCTCTTCTTTCTTTCTCTCTCTCTCTCTTCCTCTCTCTCTCTCTCTCTTTCTCTCTCTCTCTCTCGTTGCTTATCTCATTAACCTGGGAAAATAAAATTTCGTTCGTTCTCTCTCTCTCTCTCTCTCTCTCTCTCTCTCTCTCTCTCTCTCTCTCTCTTTTGACTTTTTTTTTCTCTCTCCCTCTCTCTCTGTCCACCTCTCTCTCTTTCTCTCTTTTCTCTTTCACTCTCTCTCTTTTGAAAAGAGAAGAGCTCATTAAGACCTAGCTCATAAAAGGATAATTATGATGCTTGATATATTGGAATGTTCCTAACTTTAATGCAACATATCCATATTCTTATCGTTTTTGGTTTGTGTTTGTTTTCACCTTGTGTGCTCTGTATCTCCTATGTTATAGGCCGGGAGCATGAAACATTACAATTGCGTTCACTTGTATTCAATGAGAGACTTAGTGCGATTTTTCTCACGCCAGAGGGCATGACGCTCGTGTGGGGCTAATCCTCTCTATATTATTAGTTGGGGATAAAGAAAGAGAGAGAGACAGTGAGTGGTCCTACCATCACTCTCTCTCTCACTGCGCCCAAGTAAGAAAATCGCGTGATAAGCCCCTAGTGCATTGACTGCCCTCTGGCGTAAAAAATATCGCCATAGGTTGACCATTGTTCAATTGTGTTCAACTGTTCATCTCTCTCTCTCTCTCTCTCTCTCTCTCTCTCTCTCTCTCTCTCTCTCTCTCTCTCTCTCTCTCTCTCTCTCTCTCTCTCTCTCTCTCAGGCATGAGATTTTTCAGCCTCTAGGCTGATTTCAGGCTTTTTG
>CM065682.1:55259295-55264295 GCA_017654935.2 Phymorhynchus buccinoides
CCTGCGTCTATGTCTGTCTCTCTGTCTTCTGTCTGTCACGGTCAGTCACTCATACACAACACGAGTGCGCACGCCCAAACACATAGGCCTAAACCTAATCAATCCAAACTAGTCTTCATTAGAAACTTTTTTCCGCTAAATTTCATCAGTCATAATTATTAACTAGAAAAACTCCCTTTTTTTTTAGTAAGTAACCAAACAATATCGCATTACATTACATACGATGGCCATACTTTTCATCAAAATGTTGTATATAAGACGAATAGGCGAAAAACGCATCAAAACTATATCAATAACTGCGATGGCTTAGAGTCAAACAGACTATCTTTAGATAGCCCATTGACGTATTATTGAAACTGGCGCAACGCCGAGTACCGGTAACGCCTAGTACCGGTAACGCCACGTACCGGTAACGCTGGGTACCGGTTTTGCCGGGTCCGCGAAATATTATATTATTACTTTTGTCTCTCTCCCTCCTTCCATCTTCTTCTCTCATCCCGTTCCACCCCCCACCGCACCCCCCCACCCCACCCCAACCATTCCCCCCAAACCCCCACCCTACCCATCCCCACCCCCGCACCCCTACTCCCCACCCCCACCCCATACACACACGCGCACGTGTTAACCTCATACTCAACGTCAATGAGGTGGAAGACAATAGCGGTGAATAGCGCAATGTTGTACGTCGCTAAATGTAATCTCCGCTCTCCAACCCTATTGTTGTCCGCTTGCACGCAGTAGTGAGTTGTTTCTGTGTAAACTGTTTGTCGGGGACGGCTTGAAATTTGGGTCCGCGCAAATGTAAACTGGCTCATATCGCGCGCGTTTATAAATGGATGGCGTTGAAATTTTGCACCAATATAGTCACTATCCAGGGTCATGCACGTACCAAATTTCGTTTTGCCGCGGTGTTTTAAAAGGTGAAGCGGCGCATATCGCGCGCGTTTATAAATCGATTCACTTCCAGTTTGGCACACCGATAGTTACTGTCCTTGGTCATCTATCTTCCAAATTTGAAGGCAATCCGTCCAGAAATACCGGAGATACGGGCGCCGAGAGGCTGGTGGACACGCGTTTCGCGCATTTGCCAAACCGCGCAAATGACACGGCCGCCTTGGTTGCCGTTGCCATCGCCATGTTAGGGCTGATAGCAAATTTGAAGCGATTCGGTCGAAAAACGGCGGAGTTATAAGACCCGTTCTGTGTTTCACACACACGGACAGACACACGGACGGACAGTTGGCTTTTTATAATATGATTATTGCGATAGCTAATAACCTGTATAAAAAAAGACTGCAGAAATATAAAAAGCCTAATCCCCATTTTGTGTTATTTACAGTCTTTATTTTTAATACAAGTTCTTAGTTTTTGCAATAACATCAACAAGGGCGTCGCTGAGCGGCAGACATGTCCGTCACCAGCAATGCCACGCACTTGCGACACCCCGTAGAGTGTCACATCCTGACACAAAATTGGAAGGGATTCTGTCTTCTAGTTCACGAGATACAGCTTGAAGAAGAAACATATAGCGCAAAGAAGGAAATTTCGGTTTTCAAGGTCACACTTCAAGGTCAAAGTCAGCATGGTGATAATTTATGCTCGGATGTTTTCTTCTCTAGGGTATACAGTACCACACACAATCTGAAGCGCTTCTGTCAAGTACCAATGTGGAAAATATGGCTTAAAACCCAATGTGTAGACCCCTATCACTTTCAAGGCCTACGGATCGCCCGGACCGTGACCTTGACCTTGATCGGTATGCCACCATCAGAACGGGCATAAGCCAAAGTACCTTCATGCCAAATTTGAAGACTCTAACACTAACGGTGTGGGAGTTATGGCCCCTGAAAGATTTTCGGTTTTCAAGGTTGTACGCCAAGGTCAAGGTCACGACGGCAATATGGTTTGCGCGGATGCCTTCCTCTCATGGTGACACACCAGCACACACAATTTGACGTGATTCTGTCAACCCGTTCGAAAGATATCCTTGGGACAGACAGAAGGAGAAAAAAATGACCCTCCGATTTTCAGGCTCAGCGATCTTTTTGACCTTGACCTTGACCTTGATCGGTATGCCATCATCAGAACGGGCATAAGCCAAACCACCTTCATACCAAGTTTCAACATCCTATGTTGATCGGTGCCCGAGATATGGCTAAAAATAGATTTTCTGTTTTCAAGGTCGTACGTCAAGGTCAAGGTCACGACGGCAAAATGGTTTGCGCCGATCTCTTCCTATTAAGGAGGCACACCTTCACACAAACATTGACGCGATTCGGTCAAGCGGTTCGGGAGATATCCTTGGGACAGACAGAAAAAAAAACAAGAAAAAAAACAACAACAAACAAACAAACAAAAATACAACCCAGCCCATCGCAATAGTCCGTCTTGGTGACGGACTAATAATAAGTCAATGGACTATCTAAAGATAGTCCGTTTTGACTCTAAGCCATCGAATTTTATTTCGTAGTATAAGTTTGAGGGAGTGAAGGCGGGGGGTGGGTGGGGGGAGAATGGATGAAGGAGAAGGGACAGTGGGTGAAATGAATAAGAAATGAAAATGAAAAGGTACCCTGGCGCCCAGATTGACTCGAAGAGCACAGAGCATGTGCAGAAGAAGCCACCGGTGTGGCATTCTCAAAATGGATTTGTTCTCAACTTGTCTGCACATGTGCGGAATCGATCATGACGTAGGCCTACCATCAAATTTTATCTTTTGTGTATTCGACACTAAATTGACCCTAAACTATCCCAAACCCTATTTCTAACCCTAACCCTATCCCTAAACCTATCCCCAACTCTTCGCACATGCGCAGACAAGTTGAGAACAAATCCATTTTGAGAATGACACACCGGTGTCATGAGAAATATGTACGTACTGTGAAATAAGTACCCTTCAAAAGCGCACTAGAGCCATTCTTCTTTCATGTGATAAATAAGTCAAGTATTATTTAAAATGATATTTAAGAGCTCAATATACACGGAAAGAACCAAGAAATAGAGCGGGAGGGTGTACATCTACATTTTTGCTGAGAAATCGATATACAAAGCCAAGTCACTTAGTTTTGTATTTTTCAAAATGGCGGACGATAAAAACAACCATCCGTGCAAACAAAAATAAGTAATAATAAATATTAGAAAAACATCCCTGACTTCTCAGTATTTAATGATGAATCTTCTGTTCTTCCTGCATGCCACAAGACGCCTCTGAATGTATTTAGGGGCGACTCTTTCCCCAAACAGCAAACAATTTGAATGAGGAAAAGAGTATTTATTTCATAGGTTAAATATTTTATGCCACACCGGCGTGCTGGAACTAACTACTTTGCCACTGACACGCGTCTGCCGGAGTCTGACAGTTGGCACTAATGAGCCTGCCACCACCACTAATAAACACTTCTTTTCTTCCCCTACTACTGTGTCATACACCCCACCTGAGAGGTCTGTGAACCATTCCTCGATTCAATCAATCTGTGTATGTAGGTAGGTAGGCCTAGACAAAGTGTCTCGCGATCGTATCCCCCCCTCGGCCCGCGACTCGCTTTCTCCAAATCACCAGCAACTGGGTCAAGTTTACGAGATGCATGACACTATGTTTTGGTTTGCTTCTTAACTGTTTGATCAGCCCACTAAGGTATTCCTTGTTAAGTTATTTAATAGCAGCAGTGTATTGCCATTGTGTTTGTGTTTGCTTCTTAGCTGTTTGATCAGCCCACTAAGGTATTCCTTGTTAAGTTCTTTAATAGCAGCAGTGTATTGACACTGTGTTTGTGTTTGCTTCTTAGCTGTTTGATCAGCCCACTAAGGTATTCCTTGTTAAGTTCTTTAATAGCAGCAGTGTATTGACACTGTGTTTTTGTTTCCTTCCTAGCTGTTTGATCAGCCCACTAAGGTATTCCTTGTTAAGTTCTTTAATAGCAGCAGTGTATTGACACTGTGTTTGTGTTTGTATTGTAGCTGTTTGATCAGCCCACTAAGGTATTCCTTAAGTTCTTTAATAGCAGCAGTGTATTGACACTGTCTTTGTGTTTGCTTCTTAGCTGTTTGATCAGCCCACTAAGGTTTTCCTCGTTAAGTCCTTTTAATAGTCCTTTTTTCTGAGTCTGCCCTTTCCTTTTCTTACTGTCATCTAGGGCCTACTATCGTTCTGCCTTATTGGTCCATTTTCCTGCCTTTTCTAAAAAAAAAACTACTTTCTTCTTTGAGCTCCTCTGAACTCGGAATGTATTGGTTAGGCAGCGAAGAAATCAGTGAAAACTAAAAACCGAACACGCATTTACCTACTTTTGCCATTATAGCCTGAGAACGCAGAAGAAGGACCGAAAGTAATAAAAACTGGGGAAACGATCATTCTCTGTGCGCTAATAGCAGTGCGCGTGATCTCAGTTCATTGAATAATTCAAGATCTAAAAGCCCAAACCCTTTCCTCTGGATATAGACTATACTGGTCGCTAAGATTATTTCTTGCCCTTTATCATGTGGAGTTCGCACACAGTGGATTACGTGAACGAAATATGTTTACCAACTTCTTGTTTTCTTCGTTTGTTTGGTGTTTTTTCATCATCCTATTGCTATCCATTCAATCCTTTCTTTCTTTCTAGCCCCTTCCCTCCATCCTCACCCATCCAGCGTATCCCTCATGCTTTAACGGAGCACCCTGATGGATGAGTTTTTTTACAAGAAACACGTCGAGATCATCAGGAAAACACCCTTTACAGAGATCGCAACACTCACTTTGCTCTGTTTTCCTATAAATCAAACCATCAAATCGGCGAATCCTCCTTGGCGGAGGTGCTGGAAGTCAAATTCTTTCAGTAACACGCTTCCTCTTTTCTAATGGCCGTCTGAGTCGCTTAGACCGAATCACGAAATTTTTGAAGTTTATGTTTTACGTCCTCTCGGCATAGCCATATGGGACATGCGAAATTTCCACAATTCAAGCCTTTTTATTTACAGCTTACCAATAGGAGTTTCGCTCACAACAAAGGAAATAGCTCTTC
>CM065682.1:55269295-55420309 GCA_017654935.2 Phymorhynchus buccinoides
GGGCAAAATGTGACTGAAATTTGCTTCATTTCATGAGATAATTGGCATGGGCTTCTTACCCGCCCATGGACTTTTTACCCCGTCTTCACCTATAGATTTTACCGTTTGGGCCTTACCTGTTGCGCACGAGATCTCTGATGGCCTCATCTTGCATGTCTGACAGATTGGAACTAGGGGACTGCTGGTTCGCGGGTCTTTTCCGTTCACTTTCGAACCACATATCATCATCTTTCGAAATCGGCTCCTGGCAAAAATATACACAGAACCGAACATAAAACCTTTGCCTGTATAATAGTATATAGAATGTACCACAATACCGATGTTTTGGGTCAGTGGTTAAAGATATTTTGAAAGTAACGTGTTCAGTGCACACTGGAAAATCTACATTACAGTATGCAGGAGAGTTCATGTGAAGTCAGAAAGACAACAAAACGGAACTCGTGTTTCTTATACAGTTTGTGCTCTCTCTCTCTCTCCCTCTCTCTCTCTAGGGTGTAGAGTGGCACAGTGGTATCGCGTTCGCTTCGTGTCAAGTAAACCCGAGTTCGAACCTGGGTACAGGGTTTTTTTTCCTCTCATTCTGCACTAGGCCTTAACGGTCTGAACGTGGAGTCTTTCGGATGAGACGATAAACCGAGGTCCCGTGTGCCCATGCACTTAGCATACGTTAAGCCCAGTGGCAACGAAAAAGTTGTCATTTGGTCAAAATTTCCCCCCCCCCCCCCTTCCCTCATCAGTGACAAAAATCGCATGAAAAAAAAAAAATAATTGGGTGGCGCGCCTCTGGCTGCGACGCGCTCTCCAGGTGGGAGCAACCCGAATTTCACAGAGACGCCTCTGTGACTATAAAGTACCTAATACCTAATACCATCTCTCTCTCTCTTTCTCTCTCTCTCTCTCTCTCTCTCTTACTCTTAAATGTTAACTACAATCACAAGAATCCATCATTAGGTCCATCATCATCATCATCATCATCATCATGAAAAAAAGATAACAATGTAATTAGTCTAACAATAGATAAGCCATCCAAGCAGTTAATCCTCTGACGTACAGTAATGTTGGCGTCATCCTTGAAGAAGGAAAGGGGTGAGTCTATATCATGTTTCCCTGTTGCAGGGTTCAGGTGACGACAGCGATGATGACGTATGCAGTACTGTATGACGTAATTGTCTACGTCATGGAAATGACTCTCTACGCTGTAGTCCTCTCGCGCTGGTCTCTGCAACACGTTTGTCTACGGTCTTGCTTTAGATTCAAAATATTGTGGAATCTTAAAATATCAACAAATGAGTCAAGGATCTCTCTCTCTCTCTCTCTCTCTCTCTCTCTCTCACTCACTCTCTCTCTCTCTGAATGTGTCTGTGGGCGTGGGCGTGCGCCTATGTGTGTGTGTGTGTGTGTGTGTGTGTGTGTGTGTGTGTGTGTGTGTGTGTGTGTGTGTGTGTGTGTGTGTGTGTGTGTGTGTGTGTGTGTGTGTGTGTGTGTGTGTGTGTGTGTGTGTGTGTGTGTGTGTGTGTGTGTGTGCGTGTGTGTGTGTGCGTGCGTGTGTGCGTGCGTGCGTGCGTGCGAATAAAAAAGAAAACATGTAACAGTCGAGAGAGAATAATATAAGTGGAAGTCGTCGGAGAAAGATGACAAAATACATGTAACTGAAAAAAAAGGGGTGGGGGCGAAATCAAGATGCGGGTGGATTAAACAGAAGAGAACACACACACACACACACACACACACACACACACACACACACTTAATCATCCTATCCCAAGAAAATCATGTTATCATCATGGGTGCAACTCCCCAAAATGAAAAAACAAACATGAAAGGCAGGGATCCATGGATCCATTGCCCTGGCAGGGCACAGGGGCAGAGCCCTGTCGGACGATTCAGGGGGGATGGGAGAGGGCAACTTAAGAGAGAGAGAGAGAGAGAGAGAGAGAGAGAGAGAGAGAGAGAGAGAGAGAGAGAGAGAGAGAGAGAGAGAGAGAGAGAGAGAGAGAGAGAGATAACCAGACAGTTAAAATGACAGACAGACAGTTTGAGTCTGATAAGCGTTGTAAAATTATTATATTGCCTATTTGTAAACTTCCAAGATAGAACAACCAAGTTCAAAACACCCCAAATCGCTTGTTGTCAATATTTTATTTTTTATTTTTTTTTTGGGGGGAGGAATTAAAAAAACCTGAAGTTGAGTTTCTGGTCGAATTAAAAATACTGAAATCAGTGTAAAACTGAAAGAGTAGCACACGTGTACCATGGTGTTTCTGGTGTTATCACTGTCCCCGGACTGCTGACAGACGCCTGACACCACCAGCAAAATGGCCTCTCGCGCTTCTGTCATTATCGCCCATTGCGTAGTGTTGCTGGTTCTTTGGCGTCGTTCTCTTTGGACCTCTGAGCCCTCTCCGTGCACTGGTGCCTATAAGTATATGAAAACGTAATGATTATCTTTGTCAACGAAAGACTTGCACGTTCGAATCAGCGACATTCGGGTCTCAAACAACACGCACATAGTTTACGAGCTGTAGGCGAAGACGGGGTAAAAAGCCCATGGGCGGGAAAGAAGCCCATGCCAATTATCTCATGAAATGAAGCAAATTTCAGTCAAATTTTGCCCATGAGACGAATGTTCAAATTTTGCCCATAAGACGAACATTCGTCTCATGGGCAAAATTTGACTGAAATTTGCTTCATTTCATGAGATAATTGGCATGGGCTTCTTTCCCGCCCATGGGCTTTTTACCCCGTCTTACCCTATTTGACATGCATTTCGCATGACCGCTCATGAAATAATTATGTAAGTTTCAAAACTGTTGTTATGTGTGGGAGGAGGGTGGGTGGGGAGCTGGGTGGGAGTGGTGTGGTGGTGGGTGAGATTAGGGGTGAGGGGAGAGAGAGACTACGTTTGTGTGTGTGATGTATGCGATCGTATGCGCATGCGCATGTATAGGTGTTTATAGGTGTGTTTTTCTCTGTGCAGATGGGAGGACGCGCAGATAATTGATTCTGTCTGTGCATGTGTCGATTTATGAAGTGAGTGCTATGCAAATATTTTATGACGCTTTAAAGACCCACCACATCACTTGTCCAAATCATGGTTTTTCACGTGTTTTCCCTCTTATAGCTGGTAAGAAATCTTCCAAGCATAAGAGGGAATGTGACACGTGACATGGGGGTCTTTAATTAAGCCTTTTATTACTACTATTAACTATTAACTGTTTGTCATTGTAAACGCCTTGAGCTCCTGTTTTTATCAGGAGGTAAGTGCGTCATAAATGTACATTATTATTATTATTATTATTAGTCCTCACCATTGTGTTTCTTTCTAATAGTTTTCGTTGTTAATATACTTGACCCAAACAGAATACAATAGGGGAAGGAAAGAGTATCAGGAAAGAACGACAGAGGAGAAGGCGAGAGTATCAAGAGGGAAGGAAAGAGTATCAGGAAAGAACGACAGAGGAGAAGGCGAGAGTATCAAGAGGGAAGGAAAGAGTATCAGGAAAGAACGACAGAGGAGAAGGCGAGAGTATCAAGAGGGAAGGAAAGAGTATCAGGAAAGAACGACAGAGGAGAAGGCGAGAGTATCAAGAGGGAAGGAAAGAGCATGAACAGGAGGGGAAGAGTATGCTTCAAGGAATATCAAGACAGAGGGAAAGACTTCAAGGGACGAGAAAAGAACATCAAGAAGAGTGAAATCAAGACATAATTGATATGAATGAAATATAGAGTTTTACGTCCTCTCGTCCCGGCAGGGCACATATGGGACATTTGTAATGGGTTAGTTATTTATCAAATAACATAAAACAGACACAACAAAAAATGGACGATACAAAACGTGGACAAACAGTAAACATGAAAATGGGGTAGTGGGAGAATTTAAAATGCGCAAGTCAAGCTGATGTTTTGAAAAGGTCTAAATTTCATAAAGGGTTTAATTAATTATTAATAGTTGATAAAAATAGATATAAAGGAGTTACATTAAATATTACTTTGGTTTTTTTGGCCTGAGGTGAAAGCAACCAACCCTCCCAAGTTGATTAAAATTTCAGGGCTATGAGTTAAAATTCAAACTTTTTTTATTATTAAAAACCAAATATGGCTCTTATATTATGTTAAAATAAATGTTTTGTACAAATATTTACTTTTATTAACAAAAATATACATTATTTCTTTTATTTACATAATGATGGGGAGAAGAGAAAAAAAAAAAAAAAAAAAAAAAAAAAAGTGTCCAACCGGGGGAGCAAACTCCTCCACCGGGTCTTCCCTGTCTAAAGTGACAGGGGAAATATCTACATCAAGGACGAAATATGTACAAATTTCTTTTCTTATTTTTAAGTATTATTATTTAGGTTGGTAATTAAAAATTAAAAATTTGTAGGAGGATCCTTTTTATAAGTTTATTTTATTTAAAAGAGGGTTGGGGGTGGGGGGAGGGAGGGGGAGGATCCGGGGGACCTCGACGACATGGCGGGGGGTGCACCCCCCGAGGGAGGATACGCAAGGACATAATTGATAGTGTTTCCTTCTCTCTTTTATACTCTTTCCTTCTCTCTTGATACTCTTACCTTCGCTCTTGATACTCTGTCCTTCTCTCATGATACTCTTTCCTTCTCTCTTTTATACTTTTCCCTCTCTCTTGATACTCTTTCCTGCTCTCTGGATACTCTTTCCTTCTCTCTTGATACTCTTTCCTTCTCTCTTGATACTCTTTCCTTCTCTCTTGATACTCTTTCCTTCTCTCTTGATACTCTTTCCTTCTCTCTTGATACTCTTTCCTTCTCTCTTGATACTCTTTCCTTCTCTCTTGATACTCTTTCCTTCTCTCTTGATACTCTTTCCTTCTCTCTTGATACTCTTTCCTGCTCTCTTGATACTCTTTCCTTCTCTCTTGATACTCTTTCCTTCTCTCTTGATACTCTTTCCTTCTCTCTTGATACTCTTTCCTTCTCTCTTGATACTCTTTCCTTCTCTCTTGATACTCTGTCCTTCTCTCATGATACTCTTTCCTTCTCTCTTGATACTCTTTCCTTCTCTCTTGATACTCTTTCCTTCTCTCTTTCCTTCTCTCTTGATACTCTTTCCTGCTCTCTGGATACTCTTTCCTTCTCTCTTGATACTCTTTCTTGCTCTCTGGATACTCTTTCCTTCTCTCTTGATACTCTTTCCTTCTCTCTTGATACTCTTTCCTTCTCTCTTGATACTCTTTCCTGCTCTCTGCATACTCTTTCCTTCTCTCTTGATACTCTGCTCTCCTCTCTTGATATTCTTTCCTTCTCTCTTGATACTCTTTCCTTCTCTCTTGATACTCTTTCCTTCCTATTCATACTCTTTCCTTCTCTCATGATACTCTTTCCTTCTCTCTTGATACTCTTTCCTGCTCTCTGCATACTCTTTCCTTCTCTCTTGATACTCTGCTCTCCTCTCTTGATATTCTTTCCTTCTCTCTTGATACTCTTTCCTGCTCTCTGGATACTCTTTCCTTCCTATTCATACTCTTTCCTTCTCTCTTGATACTCTTTCCTTCTCTCATGATACTCTTTCCTTCTCTCTTGATACTCTTTCCTTCTCTCTTGATACTCTTTCCTTCTCTCTTGATACTCTTTCCTTCCTATTCATACTCTTTCCTTCTCTCATGATACTCTTTCCTTCTCTCTTGATACTCTTTCCTTCTCTCTTGATACTCTTTCCTTCTCTCTTGATACTCTTTCCTTCTCTATTCATACTCTTTCCTTCTCTCATGATACTCTTTCCTTCTCTCTTGATACTCTTTCCTTCTCTCTTGATACTCTTTCCTTCTCTCTTGATACTCTTTCCTTCTCTCTTGATACTCTTTCCTTCTCTCTTGATACTCTTTCCTTCTCTCTTGATACTCTTTCCTTCTCTCTTGATACTCTTTCCTTCTCTCTTGATACTCTTTCCTTCTCTATTCATACTCTTTCCTTCTCTCATGATACTCTTTCCTTCTCTCTTGATACTCTTTCCTTCTCTCTTGATACTCTTTCCTTCTCTCTTGATACTCTTTCCTTCTCTCTTGATACTCTTTCCTTCTCTCTTGATACTCTTTCCTTCTCTCTTGATACTCTTTCCTTCCTATTCATACTCTTTCCTTCTCTCTTGATACTCTTTCCTTGTTTTGATACTCTTTCCTTCTCTCTTGATACTCAT
Source organism: Phymorhynchus buccinoides (assembly GCA_017654935.2). NCBI lineage: Eukaryota > Metazoa > Mollusca > Gastropoda > Neogastropoda > Raphitomidae > Phymorhynchus > Phymorhynchus buccinoides. The sequence goes on from CM065682.1 coordinate 55,275,464, forward strand.
GCCTACTCTCTTGATACTCTTTCCTTGTTTTGATACGCTTTCCTTCTCTCATGATACTCTTTCCTTCTCTCATGATACTCTTTCCTTCTCTCTTGATACTCTTTCCATCTCTCTTGATACTCTTTCCTTGTTTTGATACGCTTTCCTTCTCTCTTGATACTCTTTCCTTCTCTCATGATACTCTTTCCTTCTCTCTTTTATACTTTTCCCTCTCTCTTGATACTCTTTCCTGCTCTCTGGATACTCTTTCCTTCTCTCTTGATACTCTTTCCTTCTCTCTTGATACTCTTTCCTTCTCTCTTGATACTCTTTCCTTCTCTCTTGATACTCTTTCCTTCTCTCTTGATACTCATTCCTTCTCTCTTTTATACTTTTCCCTCTCTCTTGATACTCTTTCCTTCTCTCTTGATACTCTTTCCTTCTCTCTTGATACTCTTTCCTTCTCTCTTGATACTCTTTCCTTCTCTCTTGATACTCTTTCCTTCTCTCTTGATACTCTTTCCTTCTCTCTTGATACTCTTTCCTGCTCTCTTGATACTCTTTCCTTCTCTCTTGATACTCTGTCCTTCTCTCATGATACTCTTTCCTTCTCTCTTGATACTCTTTCCTTCTCTCTTGATACTCTTTCCTTCTCTCTTGATACTCTTTCCTTCTCTCTTGATACTCTTTCCTGCTCTCTGGATACTCTTTCCTTCTCTCTTGATACTCTTTCTTGCTCTCTGGATACTCTTTCCTTCTCTCTTGATACTCTTTCCTGCTCTCTGGATACTCTTTCCTTCTCTCTTGATACTCTTTCCTGCTCTCTGCATACTCTTTCCTTCTCTCTTGATACTCTGCTCTCCTCTCTTGATATTCTTTCCTTCTCTCTTGATACTCTTTCCTTCTCTCTTGATACTCTTTCCTTCCTATTCATACTCTTTCCTTCTCTCATGATACTCTTTCCTTCTCTCTTGATACTCTTTCCTGCTCTCTGCATACTCTTTCCTTCTCTCTTGATACTCTGCTCTCCTCTCTTGATATTCTTTCCTTCTCTCTTGATACTCTTTCCTGCTCTCTGGATACTCTTTCCTTCCTATTCATACTCTTTCCTTCTCTCTTGATACTCTTTCCTTCTCTCATGATACTCTTTCCTTCTCTCTTGATACTCATGCCTTCTCTCTTGATACTCTTTCCTTCTCTCTTGATACTCTTTCCTTCTCTCATGATACTCTTTCCTTCTCTCTTGATACTCTTTCCTTCTCTCTTGATACTCTTTCCTTCTCTCTTGATACTCTTTCCTTCTCTCTTGATACTCTTTCCTTCCTATTCATACTCTTTCCTTCTCTCATGATACTCTTTCCTTCTCTCTTGATACTCATTCCTTCTCTCTTGATACTCTTTCCTTCTCTCTTGATACTCTTTCCTTCCTATTCATACTCTTTCCTTCTCTCATGATACTCTTTCCTTCTCTCTTGATACTCTTTCCTTCTCTCTTGATACTCTTTCCTTCTCTCTTGATACTCTTTCCTTCCTATTCATACTCTTTCCTTCTCTCATGATACTCTTTCCTTCTCTCTTGATACTCATTCCTTCTCTCTTGATACTCTTTCCTGCTCTCTTGATACTCTTTCCTTCTCTCTTGATACTCTTTCCTTCCTATTCATACTCTTTCCTTCTCTCATGATACTCTTTCCTTCTCTCTTGATACTCTTTCCTTCTCTCTTGATACTCTTTCCTTCCTATTCATACTCTTTCCTTCTCTCTTGATACTCTTTCCTTGTTTTGATACTCTTTCCTTCTCTCTTGATACTCATGCCTACTCTCTTGATACTCTTTCCTTGTTTTGATACGCTTTCCTTCTCTCATGATACTCTTTCCTTCTCTCATGATACTCTTTCCTTCTCTCTTGATACTCTTTCCATCTCTCTTGATACTCTTTCCTTGTTTTGATACGCTTTCCTTCTCTCTTGATACTCTTTCCTTCTCTCATGATACTCTTTCCTTCTCTATTGATACTCTTTCCTTCTCTCTTGGTGCTCTTTCCTTCTCTCTTGATACTCTTTCCTTCTCTCTTGATACTCTTTCCTTCTCAGCTTGATACTCTTTCCTTCTCTCTTGGTGCTCTTTCCTTCTCTCTTGATACTCTGCACTTCTTTCTTGATACTCTTTCCTTGTTTTAATACGCTTTCCTTCTCTCTTGATATCCTTTCAACCCCTCTTGATACCGTTGATTAAAAAGGGGGAAAGAGTTCAATTGAAAAGGGGGGAGAGGGGGGGGTGCAAGAAAAACGAATGTCCTGTCACCTTTTTCTGTCCTGGCCATAGCCCCCACCACCACTGCATGGAACATGGGGTGGAGTGCGGTCCACTGCGCTGAAATGGGTGAAGAGAGGTGCAGTGCAGCAAAGAGAGCGTTTCAGTTTCCAGCGTCATATGTTGTCACCCGTCAGCGTATACGACGAAACAAAAGAGACACACAGACAAATGTTTACAATCCCTTTAGAATGGGATGTAATGTACAAGTGTTGCAGTCGTACGTGGTGCATTAAGTATGCAGCCGTGGTCAAACTGCACAACAACAAAAAAGCTTACATACATGTGCATATGTGCGCGCGCGCACGCACGCACACACACACACACACACACACACACACTCACGCTCATGCGCACACACACACAGCGCTCGCACGCACGCGCGTACACACACACACACACACACACACACACACACACACACACACACACACACACTCACACACACACACACACACACACACACACACACACACACACACACACACACACACACACACACACACACACACACACACGCACGCACACACACACATTTTGATCGGAGAGCTCACAGTTACATTCACAATCATGATAAAGAATAAAGAACCTGTCTTCACAACTGAAAAAAATGGCAGTGTTCTAACAGAAAAGGGAAGGGGTTAACAAAATAGGATTAAAACTTTCAAACGTAGGCTTACATTTGTCAGCGGGAGGGTAAAAGAACATCAGAACAAAGGAAAAGACATCAATGAAGAAAATAAAAGATCCCCGACACCCACTCACCTACACACACACGCGCGCGTACGCACACTCACGCACACACGCACACACACACACGCGCGCGCGCGCGCGCGCGCGCGCGCATGAACGCACACACGCACGCACGCTCACACACGCACACGCACACGCACACGCACACGCACACACACACACTGACACACTATATCTCCTGACAGTAAAGCATTAAAAGCAACATATATTTAGGGGAACCCTTTCACCGCCAATGTCGCATTTTTGCACCGCAATGATTTAACACTCACACCATTAACACTCTTGAAATCAGGGTCTATCAGTATTCAATGACATTGTGTTCCTAAGTTTGGGAAGTAAGGCTTGACCCTATTCTAAATGTGTCACACAAAAATCCCACAATATTGCAGACGAAATCTTTACTGTAGCCAAGTAAGTTTAATGGAAATGTTTGGCTCAAAGATGGCTGGCAGTGAAAGGGCTTAGGGGGGTTCTCAAGAGGCAGTACACTCTCACCTGTTTGGGCTGACTTCGGTTGCCTTCATCAGAATCCCAGGCGTGGACAGACTGGCTGGCAAGTAGGTAGGTCAAGTGCTTCTCACGCTCTGCTCTGACCACTTCCCTGGTCACAGTGCCGGACACAGTAAGCGCGAACTAGACAAAATAATACAGGTGTATAAAATTTAAAAAAATAGCACACGAGAAGATACTTTGGATTGTAAACGGTTGGGAAGGTTTTATTTTGAAATGTAAACTATTAGCACGAGAAGTGAAGATTTTTTTAAAATTCTAAATGGTGGTGAATGACAGGTAAAATGATTGAGGATGAGTACTGAGGCAAACACCTACTATACAATCTAAATCTTCACAGATTTGCCTGAGAATATCAATCCTCAAAGACCCACCAGATCGCGTGTCAAAATCACGGGTTTTACGTGTTTTCCCTCTTATAGCTGGTAAGAAATCTTGTTTTGACCACGTTTGACTCCCATACAAAGGTCCCCAAATTGAAAATGTGTCACAGCTACCCAGAAAAAAACAAGGGAATTAATCGAGGTGGGTCAGTGGGTCTTTAAAATAAATCCCCATTTCCCTCCCTCCATTCATCCTTCCTTCCTTTTTCCCAAGGCTACCTGTAACTCCCCCCCCCCCCCCCCCCCCCCCCCCCACCTACCTCCCTCCTCGGTGGCGTTTACACCCCCCCCCCCCCCGCCCCAGAAGGTTTTTTTGGAGGTACACACACACACACACTCCTTCATAAATTCTTGAGTAGAAGACGTGGAGTCAAAACAATGAAATGTGACATAGGCCTATTAGAAGAATTTAAAACACAAAACACTAAAACCAAAGACAATAAGCTTTGGCCTATTTCGAAGCTTTGATCCTGCGTGAGATTTTCAAGCACCTATAGGCCTACTGCCTGGTGATTATGCTGTTGCTATAGTTGTCTTTATTGTAAAGACATTCGTGTGCATTATAATAAGAGGTGAGTCATAGAAAACTACCTTTAAAACTCTCTTGCAATCGCGTATGTTACAGAAGAAAAAAAGGCTTCTTGTGTTCAGTGCTACTTTCACACATTTTCGAGAAAAGCTGTCTTTTGAAGCACACAGAGCTGTCTATTGAAGAACACAGAGCTGTCTTTTGAAGCACACAGAGCTGTCTATTGAAGAACACAGAGCTGTCTTTTGAAGCACACAGAGCTGTCTATTGAAGCACACAGAGCTGTCTTTTGAAGCACACAGAGCTGTCTATTGAAGCACACAGAGCTGTCTATTGAAGCGCACAGAGCTGTCTTTTGAAGCACACAGAGCTGTCTTTTGAAGCGCACAGTTAACATCGCATGTGTGAGTGCGTGCGTTCGTGCGTGTATACAAGCCAGAACTTTGTGCACGACGAAAATGCCATCAAGGGGGATCAGAGTGGGGGTCAGCTACGGCCGGTTTTGGCCGGCTTGAATACACAGAGACAACTTCTGGCCGGCCGTTGTTGGCCGGAATAAATGCAAGAGGGCTCGTGGAGAGAACCATGTCAGTGTCTGTTTAAGAACTTATGATGGACATTATCATTACGTTTACAACATGTTTTCTGGCATACATGATAATTTTTGCTCTAATTTTAAAAAGTCAACATTTTTGGTGGGGTGTTTTTTTTCTGAAGCCGTACGGGGGTGTGGCGGTGTATTTTTACCTCTATGAGATAAGTAGTCCTAGCCGGAAGTAGGCCTAGCGTAGCCAATCAGAATCGTTTGTTTGTCCGCCATTGTGAATTTTACGAAACTAAGTGCATGGATTTGTACATCGATTTCTCGGCAAATATGTAGATTTACACCCTCCTGCTCTATTTCTTGGTTCTTTCCGTGGTTAGGGATAGGGTTAGGGATAGGGTTAGGGTTAGGGATAGGGTTAGGGTTAGGGATAGGGTTAGGGTTAGATGGGTACAGTTCGCATGCGAGAGGTAGATATTTAATGACAGGTACTTATTTATCATAACAGGGGCATGACTTACTTTCGTGAGTTCTTCTACGTTTCGCACGGCTCCAGGCAGAGCAGATAAGACACTCAATATCTGGCCGGAACTTTCTAACGTTTTCATGTCATCTTCCTGAAGGGATACACAAGCAAAACAAACGCATGTATATATGCATATGATACCAACACACATCCTGCGTACGCACTGACCCGCACGTGCGCATATGCGTGCACGTTCGGTAATAAACACGCTGACACTCATTCACTTTTTCATCTAAAAACATGCATACTCAGTCTCAGACGAACCCTCTCTCTTCACTTTTTTTTTAATCGAAATTATTAACGAACACACACACGTGCGCACGCACACACACATACACACGCAAGTACGCACACGCACGCACACGCGCGCGCGCGCACGTGCACGCACACGCACGCGCACGCACACGCACACGCACACACACACACGTATGCACACACACACACACACACACACACACGCACGTATGCACACGCACACGCACACACACACACACACGCACACACACACACACACGCACGTACGCACACGTGCGCATGCCCCCTCCCACCCACACACAATCACACACTCACACAGACGCATACACATACACTCTCTCTGTCTCTTCCCCCCCCCCCTCTCTCTCTCTCTCTCTCTCAGTCTCTCTCTCTCTCTCTCTCTTACTTATCACCACCAGACAAAAGCGTCAAAATCTTACCCTTGGTTCTCAATCCCTGTATATCAATGGTGAAATCATGGAAGAGGTTGACTATCATAAAATTTTAGGACTTATTGTTGATCACAACCTTTCATGGTCCCATCAAATATCCATGGTTTGTAAGCAAGTATAAAAAAAAGTCTATCAACTTTCCAGGATAAAGCATTTTCTTGATTTAGAGAGTCGTAAACTTTTTTTCAATGCTTATATCCAGTCACAAATCAACTATGCCTCTACAAATTGGGATCTGGCAAGCGAGAAAAATTTAAAACCATTATGCAGTTTGTATAGACGTGCATTGAAATTGATCCTTCTGAAATCATCTTCCCTTACACTTACTGATTATCAGCGTTTAGAAATTCTACCTCTAAAATGGAAGCTTGTGTACAACAAAGCAATTTTTATGTTTAGATTAATGTCCGATAATGCTCCTCCAACATTAAAAAATAAATTTGAAACTAACCTTGTCCGTAATGTTTTTAAAATAAAAATACCTCTTCCAAGAGTTGACCTTTTTAAATCTAGTCTTGTATATTCAGGTGGCTGCTTATGGAATGCTATTTCATCTTCCTTTAATGTGTACTCGGGCATTACTGTTTTAAAAAAAGAGTACCATAAATATCTTATGTTGAAACATACAAGCAATGTTGTTTAACCCCATTCTTAGTTTCAAATATGTTTCCACCTTTGATATGTTGACATGTATGCATATTATCAACTTTGTTGTTGTTAAATTATTAACAAGTTTTGTATTTACTTATTCCATGTGTTTCCTCTCTCATTCTCTCTCTCTCTCTCTCTCTCGCTCTCTCTCTCCCTCTCTCTCTCCCTCTCTCTCACTCTCTCCCCCTTTTGTGTGTGTGGGGGGGAGGGGGGGAGGGGGGGATAGATAGACGGTTTTGTTGTATCTATTTTTTTCTTCTTCATGGATAATTCTTCGATGATTATTTTTTGCATGCTTCTTCATTATTTTTGTGTTGAATATATTGATTTTCTTGCATGTTTGTTTGAGGGCAAGATGTAAAAAAGCCCATTGTGTGCTTACTCTTTTTCCCTCAATAAAAAAAGTTTCGTTCGTTCGTTCGTTCGTTCTCTCTCTCTCTCTCTCTCTCTCTCTCTCTCTCTCTCTCTCTCTCTCTCTCTCATCTTACTCGTACAACCATGTAGCCTACGCACAGTATTCCTTTACAAGCAGATACACCCAGGAAAACTAATAAAGGACGACAAACAAAAACTAGCCTATACAGTGGAACCTCCCTTATAAGGCCTTAAAAAAAATCATCCAAAATGAGGTCTTATAAGATAGGGGTCTTACGAGGGAGGTAATTTTATTACTTACAAAGAAGGGCAATGTTTCAATGAAGTAGGTCTTATATGGGAGGGAGTCTTATAATGGGAGGTCTTACAAGGGAGGTTCCACTGTACTACCTACCTTCAGTAGTGCCAGCAGAGCCAAAGCGGTGTGGAAGAGAGCCTGAGAGCCACTACAGAAGAGGACGTCCCAGACTCTGAGCAGAACCCTCATGGGCAACACACCGGCAAAGAGAGTGAGAAACCACGGCAAGGTGACCAGAGACAGCTCTGCAAACATAGACCAACAACAACAACAACAACCATTATTATTATTATTATTATTATTATTATTATTATTGGGTATTTGGGGTATTTGGGGTATTTGGTATATTCTAGTCACAGAGACTTATCTCTGTGAAATTCGGGTTGCTCCCATCTGGCGAGCGCGCATGCGCGCGCGCGCGCACACACACACACACACACACACCATCTTGCATACACACACACACACACACACACACACACACACACACACACACACACACACACACACACGAGGGGGGGAGAGAGAGAGAGAGAGAGAGAGAGAGAGAGAGAGAGAGAGAGAGAGAGAGAGAGAGAGAGAGAGAGAGAGAGAGAGAGAGAGAGAGAGAGAGAGAGAGAGAGAGAGAGAGAGAGAGAGAGAGAGAGAGAGAGAGAAGAGAGAGAGAGAGAGAGAGAGAGAGAGAGAGAGAGAGAGAGAGAGAGAGAGAGAGAGAGAGAGAGAGAGAGAGAGAGAGAGAGAGAGAGAGAGAGAGAGAGAGAGAGAGAGAGAGAGAGAGAGAGAGAGAGAGAGAGAGAGAGAGAGAGAGAGAGAGAGAGAGTACGTCGTACTGCACTGACCCACGTCGTGTGTTCGCAGCAAATAGTCAGTGGCAGGGAGACAGCTGACCAACAGCAAACGCAGCACTCTCTGGTCTACCTGGGAAAAAAGGACAACATTTTTAAAAAGATAAATAAAAATAAATAAAGAAGTAAACAAAAACACAACATATAATAAAGAGGGAGCGGGGGGGTGCAAAGAAAATGTACTTGTAAAAACAGTGTCCCTAGTCTGATATGCCCAGCTTTAGTGGAGCTTCGAGATGTGTGTGTGTGTGTGTGTGTGTGTGTGTGTGTGTGTGTGTGTGTGTGTGTGTGTGTGTTGTTTAACATACGTCACAGATCTCACAATACAAATGGAGAAAAAAACCCAGAAAAACACGCAGCAGGGTGCATGAATAAAAAGAAGAATTGGGGACATTTTATATACGAGAGAGAAACATAGAGAGAGGGAGAAAGATAGATGTGGAGAGGGGGGGGGGGAGGAAGACAGGCAGGTAGCTCTAGACATGCAAGAAGAAGGAGATGGACAGATCTAGAGAGACAGAGAGAGGGGAGGTTGGGCAGAAGGAGAAAGATACAGAGATGGCAGAAGAAGCTGCCCCATACCTGGATTCCCGTGAGCGTGGATGAGTAGTACGCCTCGGGCAGCAGGTCCTCAATGAGAGCACACATGACCCAGAAGGCGTCCTCCTCCTCCAGGAACAGCAGCAGAGAGGCAACCACCTGCACAACAAGAAAAGAAGACAGGGGGACAAAAAAACCGTCTATAATTCTCTGGCATTGCATGCCCATGAATGAATCAAAAATGGTGCTTTACGTCCTCTCGGTCTGGAACAGACACATATGGGACATTTTGTAAATACAAAGATGGTGGGAACAATGAGAGACTTAGTGCGATTTTTCTCACACCAGAGGGCATGACGCTCGTGTGGGGCTAATCCTCTCTATATTATTAGTTGGGGATAAAGAAAGAGAGAGAGACAGTGAGTGGTCCTACCATCACTCTCTCTCTCACTACGCCCAAGTAAGAAAATCGCGTGATAAGCCCCTAGTGCATTGACTGCCCTCTGGCGTGAAAAATATCGCCATAGGTTGACCATACTGAGGCAGTGCAACTCCAGTAAAGTCCCGATTTTTTTATATCAATGTATACAAATAGGTGTAGCGGTAACCACGCCTCGGTTAAACCTCATCGGCTATGGTACCGCTACGAGATGTATATTGCATGCCCATGGTGATCTCAACGAGGCTTTATACTACTCCTTGCCGACATGAAAGGGCGATAATTTTAGGCCCGAACTGCCGATGCCCCCTGATGATGAGTAAGGAGCAGATAATTTTATGTGGCTATATACTACTACTTCCTGACAGGCAAGGGTGATAATCTTAAGTAGGTGGCGTTCGCATCTCAGGGCACGAGGATTTCAGTAAAAAGCCTCGATTGCCAATCCAGTATTATATATGTGCTTGGTGCGTTCGGGTCAAAATCATGGGGGTCGGTATATATGTTCACGGGAGCTATCGACGGACGGACGAACGTGGTGGCGCCCTCTGAGGAGGACCTCACTCACGCTGGCTCCGCGACGCTATACATTGGCCCTGCCGCGACCAAGACATTACTGTCGTCAGTAGGGGGCTTAGTAGGTGGTGTCCTGCATGTGTCTACTCGGAACAGGCTCCACTGAACTCCACCGAAGTCATTGAGCAGCAGTGCAGTGTCTCCTCTAGTGGTTGCCTACTGACGATCTAACATAGATTTGCTCCCTGTGGACTGTTGGTTTCGGGCTCTGCGACCTGAAAAATCAGGGTGTGCCTGCGGTACGACCCAGAGAATAAAACAGAATGACCTGAATAGAACACAGAAGAAGTTCCTTGGCAGTAATTGATATTGAAAACTGGGCAAACTGGTACTTTAAACAGCCCCTCGTGTTTATGACCCTCAATCTCAAACTCTGCTTCTTTTTAGTTTTATGAAAATAATCCTAGTCTGACCCTAACCCTATCCCTTTTTCGAGAACGGCAGAATGTTGCTTCTCAGTAAAACACCAAACAATTCAATGCGAAAATGTTGAGGGGCGTTTGCGTAAATTATGGGTGTTTTTTTTAAAGCCGAAAACTGTCTCACTCACAGGTCCAGTGCCCTGGCAGTAATGTTGCTTCTCAGTAAAACACCAAAAAGTTCAATGCGAAAATGTTGAGGGGCGTTGCGTAAATTATGTTTTTTAAAAAATAGCTGAAAACTGTCTCACTCACAGGTCCAGTGCCCTGGCAGTAACCAGTATTGGGGTAGCGGCAGGCCAGGGCTCTCAGCACACGGCGCAGGCGAGGCACGCCTGGACTGCTCCTGTGGCTGAAACACGCGTTCCTGGACATGGTGCGTGGCAGGTCCTGTATCAATCATAGAAAAGAGACATGCTCGGATGCGTTCACATAGGTTTTGAAAAAAAACAGGCCTACAACATAGGCCTACGTCCAGCAGGTACTCAATGCGTGTCTGATTTCATCAATCCCTCCTGTGGCTGAAACACACGTTCCTGGACAACGGTGCGTGGCAGGTCCTGTGTCACACAGGAAAGAGACATGATCGGATACGTTCACATGATATATGATGTCACAAAAGTCCGTCCATGGATCGATCGATAAAGGAGGTCTAAGGCCGGGTTCACATTAGACGCGTAAGTTCCGTACGGAAAACCCTAAATAAGTGGAATAAAGAAGGATAAAAGTTTACGCATACAGGGAAAATTCGGACACGTGCGCAAATGTGTTCCCTTCTTTGTTTCACTTATTTATGGATTGCGCACGAGTTTCCGCATGGAATATCCGCTTATGTGTGTACACGGCCTTACTCTTCGCAATATCTCCGCTCCTATGATGTGTTGTTTTGTTTGCCCAAATGTCAATATACGTTCATACTTGTAATGTTTTGAAACTATATACGTCCAGGTGCCCTTTGTGTGTCTGATTTCACATACATGTAAGAGTACTTTACAATTATGTTACTTTTACATATTGCCCTATTCTTAGGATTATGTTACGTTGGACACTGCCTCTTTCTTAAGCTTCTTGTTGGTAATATTTTGTTAGTGAGTCAAAACAATTGATCAACCACGATAAGACTACAGCACATAAAATGGCAACATATACACCCAAGGGTAATTTCATTTTGCTTCTGGCTACGGATGTATAGCTGTTATATCATACTTAGTCTCTTATTAACACGTTTGCATGTTCACTGTGCACGCACAACAATTCGTTGCTAGTATCACACCTGCGAATAGATGGGCTCACCGGCTACACTCACACCACACTACCTAGTTTGACAGGAACATCGAACTGAACGTCGAGTCCTTCGGATGGGACTTAAAGCTAGTCTGACCCGTGCGCTTTACACACGTAAAATTCCCACGTCAGCTGAAAGTCGGTAAGAGCAGGGAGAAATCCCGCTGCCTGGTATAGCCAAATTGATTGCTAGGTTTTCCAAGTGTGCCCCCCCCCCCCCCCCCCCTCCTCACCCCCTGTGCCCCCCCCCCCCAAAAAAAAAAAATGTTTTCATAAATTGGGTAGGCGCTGCACTAGCGGCGATGCGCTCTCCGGGGAAGAGCAGCCCGAATTTCACAGAGATAGAATATAAAAAATACTAAATACCAAAGGCGCAACTAGCTTACATCTGCTTCGTTCATTGCAAACCCAATCAGAGAGGAAAGAAACAACAGTCTTCCTTACTTCTTCGATCTGCCTGAAGACCTTGTCGTGCAGGCCCCTGCAGGCCTCAGAGGCGGTGACTAGGGCTTGGTAAGACACGTCGCTCTTCGCCTTCTTTTGTCCAGCGCCGGTCAGCCTCATCCACACCTGAGGCCTCAGAGAGTGGGGCACCCCTCGTCTGGCCATCTGGTCCAGCGTGTCCGACCGTATCGCCGCGGAAGTAAGCTGGGCACCCTGAAAATGAAATATTTGTTCAAAAAGTAAAATGAAAAATAACAAAAGATGGGCCACTTGACCCAAACAAAGTAGGGGAGAACGGGACAGGTCCGCCCCTGGGGTAGGTACACCATTTGGTTTTTATTGCTAAATGCTTGTCTCTAGCATCATTTAGAGCATGTGATAGCCACATGATATCCTCTCGCCATATCCTGTGTAAGCTTGGAGGGTGTGTGCATCAATTTGAGAAAATTTGAGAGCAAAAATCAAATGTTTTGCTATTTTTTGTAACAAATGAATCTATCACTTAATTTCGGGTTTTCGGTTTGTTTTTATATGAAGATAAATTTTGGATTTTGATTATGAAAAGATGTTTAGTAATTGAACATTTTGTGTGATTCTGGGTTTTATTAAGCATTTCTAGGCATAACCTGTAGGCAGACTTGCCCCGCCTTGGGGCAGATCCGCATACCTACGAGTGGGTGTGTGTACTTCGAGCAGCATGCAAAAAAACACCTTTTGTGCTTTAACTGAATTTTCTATATACGCTTCGGGCAGCACTGGACGTATGTCGTCCATACATTTACCAAACTATAGGTTTAAAAATGGGGCTTCTACTTCATTTGGCTTGCCATTTATAACGAGAAAAGCTGAAAAGTAGGCGGACCTGCCCGTTCTTCCTTTCGGCAATGTCTAGCCTACATGTTTATCCCTGACAGATATCGTTTGCAGATGAAGACAAACTACGCTAAGGATTCTTCCATTCTTACGCATGGGATTTAGTGTGGGATAATTGTTTCTAGAATTTTCATTTCGAAAAGCTTATGACAAGTGGCACCTCTATCGCATAGAAAAATCCTTGAACAATGATTGTGAGGAAATCAAAGACACGTCGTCAAATAACTAAATTGAAATGCTTCAAAATGTCTTAAAAGTGCAGTTTATGTGTGTGTGCTTTTTTAAAGATAGTTTAATGACTTTAGGGTTGTTAGGGTTGGATGCTTTTTTATCCAAAACATTTTTTGAATGTTATGTTTGCTTTTGCAAGTGTTTCGTAACTTCGTGTGGATTTTTTTTTTCTGTCCCATCTTCTAGGCCGCACAGTGGCGTTGCTCCCACGCCGCTCGATTATACCGAGTCCCAACTCGCAGCCACACCCTGGTTTGTCAGGTCACATAATCCGAAATCAGCAGTCCAAGGAGAGCGAATCTATGTTAGGCTGGGTGGGGGAGGGTGTGTGCTTTTTAAAAAAAATTATCCAACAAGGTAAGCATGAGGTGAAAAGAAGGAACTTAAGAGAGAAGAAGTACGGAAGACCTTATTATAGCTACCTGGCTGGAGTTGTTGAAGCGGTTGTTGAAGGCTCTGGAACACTGCCAGCACATGTTGCCGCACGTGCGACTGGACACGGACTGCTGGGGCTGTGCGCAGCACTCCAGGTAAGTTGACCACTGCTTCAGCTGCCATGGGTCCTCCTCCTCATCCTCGTCTACTGCCAAGGGGGCTTCTTGCTGAGGCCAGTTGGTGGGGTTCGTTTCTAGGCATCATTATCGTCGTCATTGTCGGCATCATCATCATCAACATCATCGTCGTCGTCTTTGTCATCATCATCATCACCACCGACATCATCGTCGTCGTCATCATCATCATCATCACCGACATCATCATTCTTAGCAGCAGCATCAACATAGTCGTTGTCATCGACGTCGTTCAGTTGTCATCATCATCACCATCATCGTCATCATCATCAATTTGATCACCATCACCGTAAACAGCAGCAGAAACAAGAACAACAACAATAATAGTAGCAGATGTACTATATTAACCCTTTCACCGCCAGCCATATTTCAGCCCAAAAATTCCAAAACAATTACCTGGATATATAACAACATTTCTCTGCAGTATTGGGGATTCTTCTGTGACATATATAAAATGAGGTCTAACCTTACTTCCCAAAACTAAGACAATAGGGTCTTTGGGTAATAGACCCCAATTTGATTCCTTTTAGTGACATAGGTGTTAAATCACTGTGGTGCTAAAATGCGACTTTGGCGGTGAAAGGGTTAACAATAAAACATTGTCATCAGCGTTACGTTTGTGTCAACACTGTAAGCACATCAACAGTATCATCATAAGCAAATCAGGCTTCTCTTGGAAAGCAGCACAGTAACAATAACTAGAAAATACAACAACGAAAACAAGTTTATGCTTCACATCATTCTACACTATCATTCTCATCAACATTGAAGTATTTCTTCAAGTTCTCTCTTTGTTACCAAAATAAAGACACTTGTCAATTGTGAGCCTCATGTTGTATTTCTTCGTTTTGCTGAAATCTTATTCTGCCTTTTCTAAGTGAGAATTATGTGTTTATATCATGACATTAGTTAAGGTGTTCAAATTAGCCTACAGTTCCCTTTCGCATTTTATTAAAAGAAACTTTGTTGAAGTTAAGCTTACCTGCATTTTTCGCGAACCCAAACTCGTCGTATAGCTGATTTAAACGTGTTGCTGATAAATCATCTGCCTAGTGAACAAAAAAAAAAGATAGATACAAAGACAGCCGGTGTGGCATTCTCAAAATGGATTTGTTCTCAACATGTCTGCGCATGTGCGAAATCGATCATGACGTACCATCAAATTTTATCTTTTTGTGTATTCGACTCTAAATGGACCCTAAACCTATCCCTAACCCTAAACATATCCCCAACCCTAAACATATCCCCAACCCTAAACATATCCCTAACTCTTCGCACATGCGCAGACATGTTGAGAACAAATCCATTTTGAGAACGCCACACCGGACACATGAGAGAAATAATTAAATAAACTTAAAAGAGAAAGAAATTAGGGTCTAATTATGCACCCTTGTGTGTGTGTACGTGAGTTAAATACGCGTGCATGTAAGCTTACAGGCATGTATTACTACAGTAGGCCTACCTGTATGTAATCAAGCATCCGTTTGTGTGATGATGTGTTTGCATGAACTCGTATGCGCGATGTGTGTGTATGTGTGTGCATGTTGGCTACGTGCGTGCGTGTGTATGTGTGCGTGTGCGTGTGCGTGTGCGTGTGCGTGTGCGTGTGCGCGTGCGTGCGTGCACGCGCGCGCGCGTGTGTGTTAATGCAAGTGTGTGTGCAAGCATCCGTTTGTGTGATGATGTGTTTCTACGAACTCGTATGCACGATGTGTGTAGGCTATGTGTGTGTGTCGGTTACGTGCGTGCGCGTGTGTATGTGTGTGTGTGCGTGCACGCGCGTGCGAGTGTTTATGTGTGTGTGTGCATGTGTGTGCGTGCGTGTGTGTGTGTGTGCGTGCGTGTGTGTATGTGTGCGCGCGTGTTTGTATGTGTGTGTGTGTGTGTGTGTGTGTGTGCATGTGTGTGCGTGCGTGCGTGTGTGTGTGTGTGTGTGCGTGCGCGCGCGCGCGCGTGTGTGTATGTGCGCGCGCGCGCGCGCGTGTGTGTGTGCGTGTGTTAATTAATGCAGGCGTGCGTGCAAGCAGCTTGCGTGTGTGAATGAGGTGCGAGTCAACTGCAAAGCAATGTTCGAAAATTGAGGACACACACACACACGATACACACACACGACACACACACACACACACACACACACACACACACACTGACACACACACACACGCACGCACGCATGCATGCACGCACGCGCGCGCACGCAAACACGCTCGCACAATGACAGGTTGTGTTTTCCATGATAAAGGGGCAGAGTTGTAGGCTAATGAAATCTCTTTATTGTGTGTCACATCAAGGTCTGCTGCGGCGACAGGTGCGACAAGGCTGATACTGAACAGGTAAATAATGCTGAGCAACAACATGAGTCATCGCCGCTATCTATCTTTCTCACCCCACCCCCCTATCCTCTCTCTCTACCCGCTTTCCCATCGCTAATTCGCTTTTCTTTGTCTCCAGGTGTGGGTGCAACTACACAAAATGAAAAGGGGGTAGCGTTCCCCTGCAGCTGCAGCAAAAATTTATTTTATGATGGTATTTTAGTTTGCTTTTTCCACAACTTATACAAATGCTTATTGAAAAGTGTTTGAAAAATACTGTAGACACACAAAGATCTTGTTTGACAGATTTTAAAAGAAAGGAACTTCCTTTTCTGTTTTTTGTTGGTTTTTTTTTAAATTTAAACAGGAAATCCAGGTATATCAGGAAAAGTTGCAACCATGTTTGTATGATTCGTATGACATTTGTTTATATTATTATCGCGATTGTACCATCAATACTACGATTACTTGTAGCGGTGCCATAGCCGATGAGGTTTAACCGAGGCGTGGTCACCGCTACAGCTATCTGTATTAATTTTAAAAAATCGGGACTTTACTGGTTTCGTACTGCCTCCGGGCATTGCCTCCAGTATTGTTCCAACCATATTTGTATTTACAAATGTCCCATATGTGTCTGATTCAGACCAAGAGGACGTAAAACTCCATTTTCTCTCTATATTATTATTGCTTCACTCAGAGTGCAATGCAACATCCATAGAAGAAGAAGCACAACAACAACAACATTTCCATTACAAAAACGATAACAATACAGTGGAACCTCCCTTATAAGACCTTCAAAAATCATCCAAAGTCAGGTCTTATATGGGAGGGGTCTTACGAGGGAGGTCATTTTAATACTTACAAAGAAGGGCAATGTCTAAGAGAAGTAGGTCTTATGTGGGAGGGAGTCTTATAATGGGAGGTCTTATAATGGAGGTTCCACTGTAACAACAACAAAAACACGCAAACAAATATTCCAATAAAATGGACTAGACTCCATGAGTCCCTCATTATTTTTTGTAAATCATCATTGTGATTCTGTGGTTTGGTTTGATCGTGTGACTAAAAACATTATTTATTTTTTAAAAATACTTTAAAATGATTTTTGGCCACGATCCAGCTTTCGACATAAGCTTACACACATTAATGGAAAGAATTTGGATATTTGATTTTTGTTTTTAACGTTTTCAGGTAACCTGGATATAAACAAAGTGCTGTGCTTGCAGTTCGCGGTTTGGTTTATTTACAAAAATAAATTGTGGCAACTCGGAAGAACAGGTGATTTATGGAGAACTTGATAACGAAAAATAACATCATGCAAATTTAATGACAGTGTATCACGATTTCATTCTTTAACACAGAGAGAGAGAGAGAGAGAGAGAGAGAGAGAGAGAGAGAGAGAGAGAGAGAGAGAGAGAGAGAGAGAGAGAGAGAGAGAGAGAGAGAGAGCGAAGTTTTAAATGACCAAGGCCATATGCCCATGTCATTGGGTATGTGTGTGTGTGTGTTAGTACAAACACAAAAGTGACTAGAAATGCATGCATTGTGACAATGAAACCCGGCCAGAGTTATGCCCCCCCCCCCCCCCCCCCCCCCCCCACACACACTCCACTTCCCACAAAATACATAAAACCAGTTTGCATACTATTATGCATAACAAACACACTAACCAATGCATTTGCTAACCTCAGTACCTGTCTGTGTAGCTCTTCTACCCCTTAATCCACTTTCTCAAGGCTTACACTACTCCAACTTCCCCTGTCTTGTCAAAGGGGCAATACTCTTGATTACTTTTGTCAAATACCTGGAGTTGCTTCCTTTTGACCATTTTTGACATTTGAAATTAGTACTTGAACCCAAAAAAACTTCAAGGGCAAGGTCAGCACAGTCTTCTTTCTTTTTTTTTTACAGAATCCTCCCTGCACATTGATACACTGCCACACAAAATTTGAAGCGATTCTGTTCACTGGTTCATGAGATACAGCTCGGAAAGGAAATATAAAGCCCAAAGAAGGAAATTTCGATTTTCAAGGTCAAACTTCAAGGTCAAGGTCAGCACAGTCATGAATATCGAAAGGAACCTTCCTTTTCAAAATGTCTACCCCTCTGCCAAATTTGATCATAATCCGCCCAGTAGTTTTTAAGATAATTGATACACAGACAGTTCAAAAACAATACCCATCCTCTGGCCGGGTAATAAGTAGCATAATTATAGCTTAAGTTAGCATGATAATTACCAACTGATCGAGAGAGAGAGAGAGAGAGAGAGAGAGAGAGAGAGAGAGAGAGAGAGAGAGAGAGAGAGAGAGAGAGAGAGAGAGAGAGAGAGAGAGAGAGAGAGAGAGAGAGAGAGAGAGAGAGAGAGAGAGAGAGAGAGAGAGAGAGAGAGAGAGAGAGAGAGAGAGAGAGAGAGAGAGAGAGAGAGAGAGATTTATTATGTACTTACATCTGTTAGGATCCCAGAGATCATAAATTCTGTGGGCCACATGGAGGGAATGATGGCAGAAAAGGCAGTGGGTCCACTTGCAGTCTCGGATTCCTTGACAGAGGGACCACAGCTGCTAGTCTCCTCTCCATGTCTGTCCATCACATCCATTCTTCCCTCGTTGTCGCTCCCCTACTGTGTTGTACCAAGGTTCACGTTTTCAGTTCCTTCAACTCAGCAACGCCAGTCTAAAGAATATTGACTCCACCCGCGCCCTCGTTATTTCTTTGGACTCTCATTTTAATATTACTGGTGATGGCATTGGAACTAACAAGTGAACCAGAGATTCTAAAACCTACACAAATTATGCCGTTCATCTGTGGATCCTACTTTGTCGAATCAACCACTCTTGTAGACCAACCACTTTCCTTCCCCGACCCTTTTCAACAACTTTTGTAAAACTTAACCACTTTTGTCAACACTTTTCAGTTTTTAAACCAGTTTTATCCAAACTACTTGCGTCGACGGGCGACAAAAGTGAGGATTTTGCCCCCTGGCAAAAGTCGACATAAGTCACACAAAAATAAAGTGGTTGGTTCGACAAAAAGTTTGTTTTCGAAGGCGTCGTCAAATGTGGTTGGAAAGGCTTTACAAAAATGGTTGGTCAACATACAAGCATTTGTTTAGTAAAATTCCAGAGTACTACAAGCATTTGTTTCAATTGTCTAACGATTTGAGAACCCGTAACAGTGATCTAAAAATACTAACCCAATACAGTAGAACTAATATGAGAAAAAACTTCTTTTCTAATAGAGTCACCCAGCACTGGAACAATCTCCCTGCACAAACGAAACTTGCTTCCAACATTAACCATTTCAAAAACCTCCTAGATAGTGACCCCAAAATTAATGTTTTCAAATACAATTATGATTAAGACGACAATGATAGTTCAAAAGGCGCCACAGCGGTGCCAATCTGATTAATGAACAAAAACACAATAACAAACAATCAAAAGATAGGGCACATCAAGAGGCCGCGAGGCCTGGCTGCCCTGAAGATCTGACCTGACCTGACCATGAGTGGCTGATTAGGAGGAAGAAATCGGGCTCCAGTCACCCTCTCTGTATGTAAATAATGCACCGACTAGCTTGTTATATTTCTGACCTGATCAAAAGCAGAGCTTATATTTCTCAAGGGTTTGTGTTGAAAGTAGCTATCTTGGAATCTCCTCTACACTACACTAGGCCTGCAGCACGAGCAGATGATGGGTTGAGGGTTGGATTTGAAGTGATACAGATGGAAGGATTAGGCCAAATTCAGCCAACACGCCACCTCAGCGAGCTGGGTTTTGCTCAATTTTATAAACCAGAGAAGCGACACAGTTCTTAGCTCACACTGCAACGGCTCGTGTTGCACCATTGCAACAGCTGGGGTTGTATTGAGTGATTATTAACTCTCATTTTATGCTCTGCATGTGTCGTTAGCTTTCCACCTCCTTTTGGGATGAAAGGGTATTGTGACCATCCGTGTTTGTCTGACTGTGGTCTTTCTGTGCAATATCTTGAGAACCACTGGACAGAATCACTTCAGACTTTGTACAGTGCATATACTCGTGTGACCCATGTACACTGATGAGTTCCATCCAGTAACTAGTGCAGCGGAAGGTTTGTTGCAGTAGGCCTACTAAGTGACTTGTTTTGCGTGTGTGTACATGCAAGTGTGAGTGTGTATGAGTGTGTGTGCGTGCCATTGTATCTGCTTGCGTGCATCGGTAGGTCTACTGGTGGGATTACTTGCTTGATAGAGAAAAAAAACTTTAAAAGAGACAAATGCAAAGAGAGACATAGACCGACAGAGACGAGTCAGAGAGAGACAGACAGAGACACAGAAACTGTTGAGACCAGCTGTTGTCAAAACAATCTATCACTTTCCCATAAAGAGAGAGAGAAAATGTAGCCTACTCCCCTTTATGACAGCTGTCGTTAATGAACAAGTGTGTCTGATACCACATAATTCTATACATTTGTAATAAGTCTGTGCCGATACCAAGTCAATAAATGGTTTTTTTAAAAGTCTGTGATACACCGAATTTTCAGGCTCCCGGACGTTTCACAATGTTGACCTGATATAACCTAGCGTTCAGAAATTACCACTACCATGCACACACACATGCACACGACCACGCTTTTGTGCAATAGACTTCATAGTCCAGAAGGAAGCCGTCTCTAAATAGTATAGAAAATGAGATTTTTCAATTTAAAAACAACAACTTTTTAGTTCTAGATGGCCAGAAAATTCAGTGGTATTAGTAGTTACAGTGGAACCTCCAGTATAAGACCCCCTGTTGTAAGACTCCCTACTTTTTAAGATCTACTTCTCCGAGGCATTACCCTTCTTCGCATTAAAATTACCTCCCTTAAACTCCCATTTAAGACCTAATTTTGGATTCTTTTTGAAGGTCTTATAAGAGAGGTTCTGTTAACCGCCGTTTTGTCTATAGACAAAACGGCGGGGTTAGATCCGCCGTTTTGTCCAAATGTTCTATTATGATTTGGACAAAACGGCGCCCGATTTTGAACCGCCGTTTTGTCCAAATGAAAGTTGGAGTTATAAAAACTCATTCTTGACAAGTTCTCTTTTTTTTTATTTTATAAATCTTTGTTAAATAAAATGCTCTCTCTCTCTCTCTCTCTCCACTGTCTGTATAAAAATAGCTGCAGCGCGCTCCCCGCGGGGAGGCAAGCAAAGAGCCAAAGACATTGGGAAAAAAAAGACTAACATCTGGTCCCTTTTCCCTATATGAGTAGTGAGGACAGAAACACTGGTTGTGTCCCTTTTAAACATCTTTATGACATAGCACGTCGATAGGCCAGTTGAATTCTCCGTTCAAATTCCAATCTGAGTCTTTGCATAGCCGCCACTGTGAACTACCCCACTAACGATAACTCTATCAGCCAGGCTCGCCGTAACTCTTAAGTAGTCCATCTTCCCCTTTTAGAGTCTTTGGTTATGTGTCGTGTTGGTTGAAATTAGCGTCCTGCAAAATAAATCGGTTTATAGCGCGTGTTTATGAACGGATGGTGTTGAAATTTTGCATGACGATAGTCACTATCCCTGGTCACGCATGTTCCAAATCTCGAGTCAATGTCGGGTCTGGTTACGCCGCGGTTTGTGAAAACGTGAAGCGGCCTATCGGCGCTCGTATCTCCGGCATTTCTGTTTGGCACACGGATAGTCCCCGGCCCCGGTCATCTTCCTGCCAAATTCGAAGGCAATCGGCCCAGAAACGCCGGAGATACGGGCGCCGAGAGGCCGGCGGATGCGCGTTTCGCGCAAATGATACGATCGCCTCGGCTACCGTTGCCATCGCCCCGTTAGGGCTCACACCAAATTTGAAGCGATTCGGTCGAAAAACGGCGGAGTTATAAGGTCCGTTTTGTGTTTCAGACAGACAGAAACACACACACATGGGACACTTGGCTTTTTACTATATGATGATAACAAGCTGACCACTGACACTGGTCACTTTGGCCTAATTTTACCGTTTGAATGGTAATTGGTGTATTAGGAGATCATATGAACAATTG
The DNA here is from genome assembly GCA_017654935.2 of Phymorhynchus buccinoides. Taxonomy (NCBI): domain Eukaryota; kingdom Metazoa; phylum Mollusca; class Gastropoda; order Neogastropoda; family Raphitomidae; genus Phymorhynchus; species Phymorhynchus buccinoides. The sequence continues at coordinate 55,297,576 of CM065682.1, forward strand.
ATGTGGTTGAACAGTGGTCAGTGTCACTGACCAGTGGTCACTTTGGCCTATTTTCACTGTTTGACTGCAAATTAGTGCATTAGTTCAAATGAAATGTTTTTATGTGGTTGACCAGTGGTCAGTGTTACTGACCAGTGGTCACTTAGGCCTATTTTCACTGTTTGACTGCAAATTAGTGTATTAGTTCAAATGAACAAGGTTTGATGTAGTTGACCAGTGGTCAGTGACACTGACCAATGGTCAACCACATACAAAAATAGGCCAAAGTGACCACTGGTCAGTGACACTGACCACTGGTCAACCACATCAACAATTGTTCATATGATCTCCTAATACACTAATTAGCATTCAAACGGTAAAATTAGGCCAAAGTGACCAGTGTCAGTGGTCAGCTTGTTATTCATTTTATTTAACAAAGATTTTTTTTAAATGAGAACTTGTCAAGAATTAGTTTTTATAACTCCAACTTTTATTTGGACAAAACGGCGGTTCAAAATCGGGCGCTGTTACGGCGGATTGTTGAACCGCTGTTTTGTCCAAATCATAATAGAAAATTTGGACAAAACGGCGGATCTAGCCCCGCCGTTTTGTCTATAGACAAAACGACGGAATTTGGACAAAACGGCGGTTAACAGTTCCACTGTATGCTATGCTTAAGACGCAGATTGCATCTTCAAACGGTTATATCTTATCGATCAGGATAACAGAGGCAATCTCTTGCCATAATAGACCTACTTCAACATCAAACTACCTATACCACTTGGAAATTTCTGGCCATCTAAAAGAATAACAAATTAGAAAAATCTTGTTTTCTGGACCATTTAGAGACGGTTTCCTTCTGGACTATCAATAGAAAACACCTAGAAACTGCTGCAGGCCTAAAACAAGTTTAGCTGTTTTTCTAAAATAAAAAAATATACTACTGTCTGTGAAGAGAGAGAGAGAGAGAGAGAGAGAGAGAGAGAGAGAGAGAGAGACAATGGCAATAACCTTTAATGTCTTGAGCTTACATGCTTTGTCAACATGAGGTCAAATGCAGCATTTGTGCGAGAGAAAAAAAAGTAACACGTCGTTACACACAAGTATATGGAGTGAAGAAGAAGGAAAAAAAAGAGAGAGAGAGAGAGAGAGAGAGAGAGAGAGAGAGAGAGAGAGATAAAAGTTAACATGCCCGCCAAATTGCCTAAAATCAATCGCAGCTGTTTATTTTGTTGTTTTTAGGCTAAATGGTGTTATAACAAAAATCTGACATTAGTAGTGCTCTTGTCATGCAACTATTGCAATCATTTTCACAATTAAATACGACACTGTGACTTCATTGCCAACAGCGAGGCATAAATCCTTGAGGCCTAATATGTATGGACCAATGCCACATTAATACTTATGGCCTACAGTCAAAGACACTGAAAAGAAAAGACTAACATCCGCTCCCATTTCCCTATATGAGTAGTGAGGACAGAAACACTGGTTATGTCCCCTTTAAACGTGACACATTTAGGTTACATCACTTTTTTGTTCAAACCTGAGTTATCTTTTCATGAGTCAGTTATACTTTGGATAGCCGCCACTGTGAATGGTGTAACTACCCCACTAACGATAACTCTATCAGCCTGGCTCGCCGTAACTCTTAAGTAGTCCATCTTACCCTTTTAGAGTCTTTGCTACAGTACACAGTATTGTATTATCTAGTTTGAGGGAGACAAAACACAGGCTCAACATAATGTTTATGTGTTTTGATAAGCACAAACAAAAACGCACAGTGCCGCTTCAAATGAACATCTTTTTCTTCCCCAACTCAAGGAATCTGTGTTTGTGTAGCCTTTTCAGTTTTTGATCCTCGATTTTGCCGTTGTATCAGCGAAAATCCGTTGAGTGCGAAAATATTGGAAACCTACTGCTGTCATGTTTGCTAGTTTTCTTTATTGTCTATGTTGTATACTGCATGATAGCTAGGTGTATTGATTGACCTAGTACAGCCTCTCTAGTTCAACCCCGCAACTTCCAACATGTTTTGTGGTTGAGTGTAAGATGGGGAAGGGCATTATTTGAACCAGAAAGCACTGAAACAGTGCAAACCTTCACCACGGGATACAACTCGGTTTCAATTTCGTTTGAAGATTTGCCAACCACACAGAGCTCTAAATAAAAAATGCCTGCACCAAAACGCAGTGGCAATCCAAATCATCTTGATTGCCTTATTAAATCGTTCCTTTAAAGACCCACCACGCCGATGTGTGAAAATCAGCGTTTTCCCTCTCTCGCTGGTGAGAAATCTAAGAAATTTTCCAAGCAAGAGAGGGAAAATACACATTGTCGTGGTGGGTCTTTAACAGACAATCCTATTAATAGTGTAACCTTTTGCTTGTTTTGACGATACACATTTAAAACAAAAAAAGCAAAACATTTTTTAAACAAGACTTAAAATAGATTATTTAATCAAACATTGAAAACTATAGGATTTGTTTTAATGATGATCATTTCACTTCAGTAAATTACTGATCACAATCTGAATCCGATCTTTTTTTAAGGCATCAAGCTATAAAGACATTTTTGAGAAGAGTTGTGAAATTCTTTGTTGCATGTAGTACCATCAAATTATTTAAAAAACATAATAAATACATGTAAAATAAAATCAAGTCTGCATGTTGCTCTTTTCTTTGTCGTTTAAAAAAAAATTAAAGTTTGTGTATGTTTTTACCTGAAAAAAGAATTGCAACATTCAGTCAATAATTCTAATTTTTAAAAATAAGTCTCGGTTCTCATTCAAACTCAAGCAAGCACCACATTCATCACAAGGAAACACACAGCGATAAGCCTGACCAATCTTTTTTAATTCCCAATTTAATGGATCTGAACAAATGTTGAATATCTAAATTCCCCATGGCAACAGCTTCTAAGCAGCTGTCTTGCCTTATAAACGGTTTAAATTAAACTGGTTTACACACCGGTTCACTGTCTTGTCATTTTGTGTAGTTTCTCGTAATGTATTGTATTCCAAGTCTTGTATTGTTCAAAAGGGAAGATACGTCCACACCTACTTTCACACATCTTACAGTCTTCCCAGCCATGGGCAGATTTGTGATTCAGCACACAAATGAAAATAAATGAAAAAAAAGAAAGCAAAACAATAATTAAGGGGTTTTGTGGGGTGGTTTTGGCAGTAACAGGCCATCACAGGAAATTAATTTACACATTCTAATCAATTGCAGTGCAATTGATAGCATATCATTCCTCCTTAACAGCCTGATAAATTATATCCTTTATTTCCAAAAAACACACCACTAATATCTGTTGAATTAATGCACTATTTCTAGAGTGCAAATACTGAAAACCCTGTTACTTATTCCAAAATATACTATAGAATTTGCATTCAAACTTTTATGAAAGGGTTAAACAGAAACAAAATGAAATCATCCAAAATTTGTTCAATATGTTAAAGCAAGCTTTCAGTAAGTTATAGGTTACATGTACTGTACCTGAAATAATAAGAAATAAGGGTGGATGGGTTTGTTTTTTTCTGTTTTTTTCGAAGCAGAGGTGGATCATTTCACTGTATAATTAAATATGATAAAGATGGTAAGCACACAACCACCCAAAAAAGGGTTTGACCCAAAAAAAAGAGGCAAAATCAAGCCTTTTAAAAAAAATTCCAGAGATCCTTTTCAAAAGGTTTACTGCCAGATTCACAGCAACATTAGCAGAAAAAAGAAAAAAAGTTAAGGAGTGAAGACTAAGATAGAAAATACTTGACTTTTATTTCAAGATGACAAATCAAATTACTGAAAAGAAAAGTCTGATTGCACAAAACCCATTCTATTCATTTATCATAGGAATTCAATCCAATCTTGATCATCTACCACACTTTGGTACAATTCATTGCAAGTGTACAGCAAATAAAACTTTCCTTGTGAGAACCTTCTTAGTTTGCATTAAAGTACACATATCTCAATCTGACCCGTGCATTGACTAAACCACTGATTTTAGCAAATTTATAGTATGAAGGTTGTTATAATGTAGATTTCAGCGCATACTTTACTAGCAAAGCACTACCAAAAAAAAGTTTCTGAATGCATTTCTGGACTCAGAAAGCAGATTCTCTTGTATCTCGGGTGTTTTTTTATATTTTGTATGCGTATACATCATGGCAATGAATCTGCCTTGATTTCTTCATTCCCTACACTGTAGGCTACAGTTATAAAAGCAAAACAAAAAAACCAGATTCTAAGATAGCCAGGCTGGTGAATTTCTGTCTCTTAATAGACCTAGGCTCCTTTTTTTTATAAATTATTTCACCAGCAATGAGATAGTCATGAAGATTTTTGGAAAGGATATAGTGTTCACAGCAGTCTTGGACCAAGACAGTGGAGTCATCACTTGTGTTGTCAGGTAATGGACTTTCAACCACACCAGTTTTGTACGACACCAAGTTCTACGTTTTGGGTACAGAAGCCGACAGCACCACCGCAGAATACATTGGATTCTGGCATGGCATACAGCACTGCACCCCCCCCCCCCCCCCTCCCTGTTACCCTCCAGTTTGCTTCTTTCTTGTGGCAAAGAAACCGCCACCATTCCTAGCAAACTAAACTGCCTCAGAACTCTCTTCTAATTCACACCGAAACGGTCCGTTTCCAAACGGACACCACTCAGTCTCACACTTTCACCACAGTCAATGAGGCACTGAAGTCCTCAGCTTCCCTGCAGTATTATATCTCTCGCATAGTTTTCGCTGTCGGCAGGCTCGGCTCTCCTCTCGCACAGGGGAGAAAGCCAGAGGATCTCTGACCAAGGCTCTCCCCAAAGATGACGGCAGAGGCAGGCCGCAACGCTGCTCAGGCTGGCCACACTTCTCACTCTCTTTCGCTCGCACTCGACCACTTGGCAGATCGTGAAGCAAGGGATTGAAGTCTGTTCGTCTGTCTGTGTGTGTTGAGCTCCCATGGGTACTCCTCAGTTACAATGTAACGCTATCCCAGTTTTCTGGACTTCCCAATGGACCATCTGAAAAGGCATACTAAATACAGTCACTTTTAGCATGTATGTGATACTGCATGGGAAAAAACAACATAATGGAACTTAGGTATAAATAGAGACTTTGGTTTATAAAAGATGGAGCAAAGTCCGAGCCAATACACAGAAAACAGAATTGAGTTATCTTGTCTAGTTGTGATTTTACAGCCATTTGAAGTTTGACATTTGAGAAGAAACCTGACAAGACAGAATTTAGCCTCTTTGTTTCTATTGACTTGATTTAGAAATAAATAAAGAAATCATTCAAACTTCACATTGTGGATACTGGTAGAATATATAAAAATAAACATAAATATGCCCTAAATAGAAAATTGGTATTTCGGGGGTTGTTGACTATTTTGGTCATTTGCTCAAAAACATTCTGAGCGACTTACGTTTGTTTCCCCACGCACCATTACATATGCAAACGCAAGTTTCAAATCAAATAATCAATATCTGTAAACAATTTTTTTAATTAATTCAAATAAAGGTTATTTTAATTTTCTTTGATGATTTTAAGTCTAAAATAATTAGGCAAAAAAACACGATGCATATGGTTGTTTTTTCTTTTGAGAATAATGACAGCAGTACCTCTAGGAAAATATTGATGTAATAATAAAGGGTAAAGGAACAGGTACCAAGGTGTAGAAGGCTTGAAATTAATCATATACTTTGGACACCATAATATCTGTGTACCAATCTCCACATTTTCCACACATGGGCAGTTTAAATAAATAGTCTGACAAATCATTTTCTGCTTAAAAGTATTTGTTTCGTTATCTGCCCTGACCATAATTACGTCAAGCCTCTTTTTTCTTTTAATCCAACAAAGGAACAGACCATGGACTGATGAACTAGCAGACCTGTTTACCCCTATTTTGCAAAGTTGTAATTTCTGAAACAAAAAAACGCAATTTTACGGGGAAAAAACTGTAATCCAAAGCGTGACCAATGAACGTCGATATCATACTGACCTGAGTGTGCAATACTAATGTCCATTGAGCAGTAGACACAGAACACATGCTCGTCACCTAGTGCTGAAATTCCTGGAATTTTGAGGTAACTTTCCCAGAATTTCTGTGCCACTTTTGATGTCTTTTCTTTTGATTTTCGACCAGAAGATACAGACGCTTCGGAATGCACTCGCTTGGACGCCATCTTGAATCAGAAAAGGAAATGGCGCGAAATGACTTTTCGCCGCATTGTTTCAAAAGCTTTGCTTACCGACGCAACTGTAGTGGTTTGGTTTTTTTTATATTTAAGATTTTTTTTCCGTAGCCATAATTACCGTAATTTGACTTTTTTGCGTAAAAATTACGGCAAAATTGGGATGGTAAATAGGTCTGAACTAGGCAGTGTGGTGGCCCCTTACCAGGATGTGTTCTTGAGCTTGCGAATTTCCTTGGTGGCCCAGGTGGCCAGGGTTTTGGCTTTCTGGACTTTGGAGCGCCGACCCTGGGTCAGCAGACTCTGGATGGTCTCCTTCTCCAGCATGGGCATGATGCTCATCGAGAAGGCTGTGCATAGGTCACTGGTAAAGAGAGAGAACAAAGAGACAGTTCTGCTTAAAGCACATACATGTGAAAGTGCATGTCATTTGTGTAGATCACAAATATAAATTTGCCCACTAACTGTAATAAACTTGCTATGCTGTCACTTTTGCCTTTATACTCAGCATCGTTTCTTCCCATCCATCTTTCCCTCCTGATCATACGATAATTTTTATTTTATATTCATCTTTCATTCCCATCCATTTCCCCCCTCACTGACCACCATACCATTAATTTATCAAATCCCCAGAAAAGTTAAAAAAAAATTTAGAATAAAAAAATTGTTGCTGGAGAAATCCAAAAAACAATAAGTTATAACAAATGCTGACGCTTAAAGAGTCTAAGCCTGAAATGTAGGCAATTTGTTATTGTTTTGATTTCTTCAACAAATTTATTATAATTTTTTTTGTATTCTAACATTATTTTGAAAGCCTGCAGTAATTTGGGTTTTTTTTAATCGCATTTATAATATCAAAAAGGTTTGCAAAACATTTTGCAATCAACCAGTCTATATTGGGCAAAATAGACTTGCTATTATGCTCAAGGCAACAGACGACTCACCCTAGCAGTCCACAGCAGGCAGCAATGTTGCTGTCACTCTTGTCCTCGTCCATGCTGATGTGCTCGATGAAGGAGATGATGTGAGTCACGTGCGGCTGCAGAAGGTTCACGTCAGCTGCACAGGCAACGAATCAAATCAGAAGCAATTGTTCATTCAAGCTTATCCCTCACAGTTTTATTATAACAGCATTAAATTAGCGAGCGAGTGAAGAATGAGTGCGTGACTGAGCGAACAAGCATGCGTGTGTGTGCGTGTGTGTGTGAGAGGGAGTGTGTGTGAGGGAGTGTGCGAGAGAGAGAGAGCACTGTGCTCTAATCAAAGTCCTTTACAACTGTCGTGTTCATTAGCTTTCGCATTCATCGATTGTGACTTTTGCTGATTCAGCAAACATATCACAGCACTAATCATTGATGTAATCATCCTCTTCCTTGAAACACAACCAAGCCTTTCTAAAGACTGTTGTTGCGTCGTGTGCAGTTCGTTTTGCAAGGCACAGTTCCGATCTGGTCGACACATCGCCGCATAATCAGCCATGATGATTGTGCAAGTATTCTTCGTTGATAGGCCACAAAAAAAAAAAAATTTGCTTCGTTTTCTTTTCTCACTGCGCCTTGCTGCCGGAAATCACACTGCGGAGCAACAATTTGAGTGATTGGACAAAGCCAAAGTCCTCGGCCAGTCAAAAATGCTGGCAGAAAGGACACTCAACAACTCAGTATTGAGAATACTATAAACACAGCCGCCGCAATTCTGCACCCGTCTAAGTAAAAACATGTTCATTTATTTATTTATTTTTGCATGAGTTGGGCTTGAACCGATGCTGGCAATTTTCGTATTTTCACACTTGGCGTGTTATCGTATTTCGCTGTCGAAATTCGTAAAATACGCCTAAAAAACGTAGAGTAGACATGTCTGGTACATGTGTGCAGATGCCTATGTGTTTTTGTGCTAACTTTGTGGACAAGTCTCTGCAATGCAAAAGCAAGGGTTTCTATGCATTCATTATCATATCAGCAAAGTGATAAATCACAACTTTACAACAGAAACAGAAAAAAAAGAATTGAAATCATGAAAGAAAGAACATTCACAAAAACAATCGAAGATCTTAAAATCAAATTGCCAATAAAGAAAATGTTGCTACATTCTTTACATTTTAAATCTGTCTCCAGCCTCAGTAAGACTAATCATACGCTCATGGTACCTCACTTGGTATGCATGTTTTCATCATTGGCAGAGAAGACAACTCAAAATATCAGTCTTGTACAACAAATCTGCACACAATCTTTTGAACAAAAGATGACAATATACGCAAGGCAAATTAACATCAATTATTCCCCCGTGGATACACTTGGGAGAGGTGTGTGTGTCTTTCGCACAAATAGTTCCCCACCTTCTGGAAGTTCCCTCTGCTTACTGCCATCTGTTTTTCTGCCTTACTGGTCCATTCTCTTGCTTGACGAGCATGCAAGAACCTTATCTTAGGCGCATAACGGCAGCATGACGCATCTGTGCTCATATGACAGGAGACTACCTGAGTGATCGACGAAGAAGAAAAGATACCAAGTCTTCTTGCTCTTATTTTAAATCATGACAAGCAAAAACACACAATTTTAAAAAAATTATGTACGAAATAATCTGCTCACCTCAACACTTGAGAGTACATTTCAAGGTAGCATCAATCACCTACACTTACACATAGAGCCAAATGTAGCATCAATCACTTACAATTGAGGTTTTCAGCATCTCCTTTCAGTCCTTGAACAATTCCTGTATAGGCTTCCAGGCAGCCCTCCCTCAACTCGTTCAGGTAGTCAATCATGTCATAGTCCGTCTGCAGACATTTCAACAAACTCACACTACATTCCTGCTCTCAAAAAAAGTCCTATATCCCAATCATGCAAAATTTTCAGATCAATCTTAGATGAAATTTCCCTTCTACTTATAAAAAACACAAAATCCTCCTTTGCAAATAAATATTAACTTCTTTCATATGCACCGATTGGTATTGTTACTTCTGCCTCAGGAAGACTAACCAAGTGCTCATGGCGTTTCACTATTCAGGCATGTTTTCATCATTGGCAGAAATCTGAATTAAAATCAAGGCAGTCGACCGTGATTTCTTGAGAACCAACCCCTGCGCCTTATAATGTGACTGATAAAAAGTAAGAAACTGTCAACAAAATCATCTTCTCGTACATCAGAATAACAAAATCTGAATACAGCTTAAAATTTGGAGGGTGCGCCTAAAATATGGTAGTTATTCAAAAGAACATTCCATCATCCAAACAACTCCTATAGTAATGCAATGATATTCTGATTCACTGCATGCACCGTTACAATGGGGGGACCTCTTACATTTTGGATAGTACGTTTGCGTTCAATACTTTCCATGTATTTCAGCAAGAAATCACCCCCACAAAACTTAAGAATCACAAACTTTATAAAAACTTTTCAGCAAGGTAGGCTTACGCAAAGAGCGTGCATGGAATTATATACATGTAGTGGAATTGCCATTAAGTGGAAATGGGATATTTTGTAAAAGTTATGATAGTCATTCACGAAGACTAAGAAAGTGCAGTTCCACTTTCTTTTCCGATAGAAACATTGCTTCACGTTTTATCAATTGAACAGCCTGTAGAACTAACATAGAACTAAGATTGATACAGAAAGGAGCTAAATCCATCCATATATAACTATTTATCCACATTTATTTCAAAATGACAGTGAGATAACGTTTTACTTGGTGCCAGAACCCCCCACCCATTTGCTCCCCAAAGGAACCATACAATTTGTGCGACAAGCAATCAAATGTTTTACCCTCTTCTGCTTCAGGAAGACTAATCGCATGCACACAGTAATTCACGTACAAGGCATGATTTCATCATTAGCAGAGAGGGTCAAAGTAGTTTCTTTTCTTTTTTTCTTAATATTACATGTACAACTTAAACGAATAAATCATTTTTATAGGGGAGTGGCGTCTTAATTCAAATAAGCGCCTAAGCACACACAAACACATCAGGTTATAAGAGCGATCCAGATCCATGAGAAAAAAATGTGCTGTTACTTTGTCGACTTGCGCCTGCGAGGCCTGTTGAAGGGTGGTCAGCACAACCTCCAGGTAAGGCTTGAAGTTGGGACCGATGGCCAGAGCAATGTCGCCAAACACAGAGAGAATCTGAGGCTTCACGGAACGGTGAACACTTTCATTCTGAAATCAAGACACAATGGTCAACCTAGTTCACCAACTTGACCGCCAGGTGGCAACCAACTCAATAGGGGCTTATCTCGTGATATCTTTAGTTGGGGGTAGAGAAAGACAGAGAGAGGGAGGGACTTCTCTCCATCTCTCTATTCCACAACTAAGAATATAGAGGATTAGCCCCACTCGAGCGCTATGCCACCTGGCGGTCAAAACAGCCAGCTAAGCAGTTCATTGGTTTCATAAATCCAAACACACTGTACTGTTGTTAAGCAATTTCTAGGCATATCATTCAACATTTCAATATTTTAGCCAAGATAGCCACAAACAGCGTTTCATTAAGAACAAGTCAATCGAAACATTTGCTTTTAGAAGCAGGCAAATCCTATTAAAATGATCGTAAATCAGTTCCATTTTCATGAGTTTTCCTTGATTTCTTCATTTATAACCATACTGACATATGATATACACCTTTTTTTTTATAAGAATGTTCAACAGATTACATGATTATGGACAGCGGTTACTGAGAACATACTCGAACAACAAAATCAATTGCTGTGAAGCTTACATTTAAACGGGCTCATAGAATTAATGGCCAACTTAGGACGATAATTTGACCGCCAGGGGGCAGTCAGATCGGTAGGGGCTTAGCGTGTAATATTCTTAGTTGGGCGTAGCGAGAGAGAGAGAAAGGGAGATGAGCCCCTCCCTCTCTCTCTCACTACGCTCAACTAGGAATATCACGCGCTAAGCCCCTACTGGTTTGACTGCCCCCTGGCGGTCAAGTTATCGTCCCAAGTTGCCCATTCAGTGATATACAAAAGGCCCACAACTCACTCCAAGATTTTCCAATAGCACCATCATGAGTTCATTGCAGTGTGCTAGAATCTTCAGGCCCAGGGAACGGCACAAGTCTCCAATCAGTCCAACAGCGGCCAGACACACCTGAAACCAAAGACACAAGTTGCTGAATTTATTTTGTCCACCCCCAGAACATCAGGGATCTTTCATAAGCAGACCACCATGTCAGCAATAAAAAGAGAAAAGACTATTAGGGAGTCTGGACTTCTTAGCACGACAAGTGTCAATTTCGCACATCTTGACTGTATACAATTTACAGATTTTTCTACAGAAAAATTATAAATAAATAAATAAACAAGCATTTGTTTTATAAAGCAAAATATAATAAACGTGCACAGCCACAAAGCTTAAAATACAATTTATTATCTTTGCCTGACGATGAAAACCATAAACAAATTAAAACCTATTTTTACATTCCTATCAGCTTCCGGCGAAAAAGTCTTTAACCCTTTCACCGCCAGCCATTTTTTAGCCAAAAGATACCATTAAACTTAACTGGCTAGAGAAAAACATTATCTGCAATATTGTGAATTCCTCTGTGACATGTATAACATTAGGCCTATCCTTACCTCTCAACATTAAGAAAATAGCGTCTTCGGATAACAGACCCTGATTTGATGCCTTTTAGTGACATGGGTGCTAAACCATTGTGGTGCATAAATGCGACATTGGCGGTGAAAGGGTCAAAATCAGAGAGAAATGCCCAAGTTCAATGCATAATTATAATCCTTGGAAAGCTGCATGTCAAAAACAGATTCACACGTTCCAAACTCGGATCAGAAAAACATCTATAAAGTCTGGAACCACAACGTGAACACTACACGATTCTGAATCTGATACATGTACTGTACCTGTAAACATGAGCAAATCAATACCTGATATTCAGCGTAGTTTTTCAAGCCCAGCAAGAGGTAGGGTTTCAAAGCTTCCAGGTATTTTTCAAAGTTCTCGCCCAGCACTGAAAACAAATACACACATACCATATAATTTCGGACTATAAGGCGATACTTCTTTTTTATCAGACTGAGATCCATGCACCTTATAATGTGACTAGCAAAATAGTAAGAAAATAGAATAAAATCTGAATTTTGAGTAAAATTTGGGGGGTGCGCCTTATAATCAGATGCGTCTTATAGGCCTTTGCAGCTAGGGTTATTAACGCCCTTGACAGTGAGAGTAATTGCTCTTGCTGGTCAGTACTGACAAGGGCATTCACTCTTGCGAAAGGCAGCCATTTAGTGGCATCAAATAGGGGTTATTGGCGAGAGATATCCACCCCCGTCTGGTCAGTACTGAACCATCTTCCCCCACCCTCCAAGGGCATTCACTCTTGCGAAAGGCAGCCATTTAGTGGCATCAAATAGGGGTTATTGGCGAGAGTTATCCCCCCCCCCCCCCCCCGTCTGGTCAGTACTGAACCATCTTCCCCCACCCTCCAAGGGCATTCACTCTTGCAAAAGGTGCTCGTTGCAGACCCCAATAAGGTGCTCCTTATAATCCTAAAAATATGGTACACATGCACAAACTCAAGTTTCAATCAGTTATTACGACACAAAAGGACCACTGAACTTCACGATACAAAACAAACATGACATCAAACATTTTGCCTTAAAATTACCATATATATATTTTTTTTAATATCGAACACATTTTGCAATGCCTATCATTGTAATACAAATTTCAAAAGCTTTTAGGAATCCCGATTTTCATAATATCAATTGAGATTACAATATACAATCACATATGAGATTACAATATACAATCACATGGAGACATTATCAGCTGTCTGCGACAAGCCCAAAAAAGGTTATACAATGCACTTTGTGAATTATACATTCATATCAATCTAATCCTTTTTCTGCACGTCATGAAAATTAACATTACATAGACTAGATCTGGATAAAAAAAGTTTGTGTGAGGCATCAGAATAGCCTGAAGTCCAATACATGTACTCTGAAAACTGCAGTAGAAGGGCCATTAATGCCCTAAGAGGGACAACACTGAAATCAGTTCCCAACATGACCAAAAAGGCTTTATGCAATGATAAATCACTTTAACCCTTTCATCACCACTGTCGCCTCTAGGCACCACAACGATTTAACACCCATGTCACTAAAAGGCATCAAATGAGGGTCTGGTATCCAGTGACCTTATGTGCTTAATTGTGGGAGGTAAGGATTGGCCCCATGTTATGCACGTCAGAGGAATCCCCAATATTGTAGATTATATCTTTTCTCTACCCGGGTAAGTTTAATGGTAAACTTTGGCTGAGGAATGGCTAGCGTTGAAAGGGTTAAAATGCTACCCAACAGAAAAGATAACTCAATTTAAAATCGAAACATCTGACAGTAGAAGCCAATCCTCTGTCCGAAATTCTTACTGCTCTAAAGTTTGCAAATCCTCTGACAATTCTGATGCCTGTAAATTAAAAAGAAAAAGAGAAACATAAGCCTAAGAGGAATTCGCCCTGGCAGGAAAAACTTGAACTGACAAACATTTCAAACCTTCGCAGAGAGTTGAGACGGCGACCATGGCATCCTCCTGTACGTTGCCCGCCTTCCCGCTGGTGTTCTGGAACATGCTCAGCAAGGCCGTCATGATCTGGTCGGAGATTTTGGGTGCATCCTCCGGGGTCATCTTGCGCACCACACTCTGGAAAATAAAAATAAATATTAACTAGAGTACTTGCGTAAACTGACCCAGTCGCGACACACGCTTGCACCCCTAACCCTAATCTTAACCTAAACCTGTAACCCGATTCTGCTCAAATTCGAACTTGTCCAAGCTTTTGACCCCTAGTATCCACCTGTAAATTTTCATGTTGATATATCCCAGCATTCTCGAGTTATCGCTGTCCCAGACAAACAGACAGACAAACAAACCTTTGGGTTTTTTGTTGAAACACACTAACTCTATGTGAGGCCATTTTACACCGAAATATGCATTTTGAGCAAATTTGAACATGGACGGACAAACTGAAAACAATACCAGTCTCACTTCGCGACTGGTAAACATACACACACACACACATTCCTCTATGTTCAGAATATAATGTAATAAGTCATTTGCCGCAGGAAGGCGACCTTGAATTTCAATGAAGGCCTTGAATAAGAGAGTTCACCACAACAACGGGCAAAACGTGCGGGCAGTGGAGTAGTCTAGTGTGCAGTATGAACGCTTGTGGCAAACGCTCTGTTCACAATCAGATCATGACCACCATCTTTATGTAGAGTGGTGGTGCATTGTGATCCTTCATACCTGTCGGACGCTTTGCCGTTTCCTTTTCCACATAGCATCTTGTGAACGGCAATTATAATTTTGTTTCATAGACTAAAACCTAAACCTGACAGTGTCCCTTTTAGCAAAGGATTATTCTTTCTTAAAATGCATTAAATCTTACCATTTCTTTTGTATCATAAGAAGTGTATCGTATTCATTTGAGATACAAATATGACAAATCCTCAAAGGACTTTTTTTTAGACAAGTTCTGACAAGTCAACGTTAGCACAATAAGACTTACCTGCAAAGTGGCACACAGTAGAGACTGCAAGTCATTATACTGTACTCGATCATTGGCAGACTGGATGGCAGCCTGAAAAAAACAAGCAAAAAATATATATATTAGAATGATACCCATGACGAAATGCTATAAAGTATAAAGTGTTAAAAGTAATGCATTCAATTTAAAACATGTCGTATGCTCCAAAATTTGGCTGTTATGAATTATCTTCATTTTGTTACCACGATACAAATTATCCAAATTCATTGAGAGTTATTTTCGTCGCAAAGCCTTTGCAGTGCTAACTTTTTTCTAGCTATTCCGCTACATTTATTGTTTCATGGATGAGTGCACACACTGAATCATTTTCTGGTACATCTTCTGTCTGCAAATAAGACAGACAATTAATTGGAAGATCATTTGATTCTTTGTTAATGAGGTTCTGATCAGGACAAATGAAAACCCTTCCAACATGTGCTAGTATACAAATGCAACAACACAATTCTAGCAGGTGCAAAACACAAAAACCTACCTCCATCCCCAGGACTCGCTCCAATCTTTCCAGAATGATCACGGTTGTCTTTTGGACTATCACATAACAGTCCTGAAACAAAAAACATCTCCAGTACACAAGTTATTTCTAGCTTACTTTAAAACAAAACAAAAAATTCAGCTAAAAACTTGAAATTTATTGACAAAAATGATTGTCATTAATTATATAAAATTGATTGGATTACAATTATGTGCAAAATAGTATGTCTGCCTTCATTGTTCCGTTTGAGGTCAGAAGTTTTGAAAGGGAACCCTTACTCGAGCGACACTCAAAGCTACTGACAGCAAATTGTTGGACTTTTTGTTTTTTACCGAAGCCTCACACTTCAAGATTATGTCTAATGATCCATCTCCATCTATTCCATCCTAACAATGTTTGAGTCTTTTTTCTACTCTTCTTTGCACCCTTCATAAAATATATTAGTTTTGGGATTTTCAGTTTGTTGTTTATTTTCACACTGAGCCCAAATTACTCAACTGTAATTTCAACAACAAAAATGACAATTACTACACATGGTACAACAAAACACAAAGCAGAAGGATGCGGAAACCAGCTCACCTTGGGACTGTTTTTGACGAACTCCATCAAAGCTTCGTAAGCTGCGTTGCGGAGATTATGCTGATTCCCATCAGGTCTGAAAAAAGGCATTTCGTGATACACTGTCTATACTTGTTAATCTATGTTGCATCCATGAAGACAGTAAAACACAACCAACATAATACATTTTTTTTATTTACTAACAACGTGGATTTACTTGGGTTTTTTTTTAAAAATGCTGATCAGAATGAATTAAATTGTAATATAAAAAGCTCTGTACACTAACATCCAGCATAAGATTATTTCAATCACCTAAATTGACAGAGCCCAGCTAAATATTAGAACAAATCCACACTTAAAACAGCAGGATACCAACCACTATTTTTCAATTTACTGCTTTAAAAACAATCAAAAGCAAAAACAAAAGAAACTGCAGAAGGAAGTTTGTGTAAAATTAGGGGTGTGCGCCTTACAGTAAGGTGTTTTTTATAGTAAAAAAAATATGGTAAATATGAGCATGGATGACAGTGCACACAAATTCCTTCTACCTTTTACATTTACACCAAAACTAGTGTTCTACAGCCATATTCAAACAGAAATACTTTGGATTATCTGAACAATCACAGACACATGGATGCAACTGGAGAAAATCCAAAAACAGGCAAGGCAAGGGTCCTGAAGAAAAAGAAAAATCATATTTAATTTGAAGTCTATTCCAGGCTTGTAAAGTGAGAATTCAACACTTTTCCCCCCCTTGAATTCCAATTATTTTTGTGGTCAACATTTTGAAAAACAGGCGTCGCCTTGTATCCGAGGCAAGGTTGCATCTCTGCAGACACAAGCTTGAGGTCCGTCCTTTCAAGTACAATAAAATGCAAACGCCTCTCTTGCTTACCTGTCTGTTGTTTCTAGCAGCCTCTGTACAATGCTCTCAAAATACGAGGACAAACAATAGGTGTCTGGCTCTGTAGTCTCATCCGTGTTTGCACTCTCAAAGGCCGCCTCTGCAAGACTGGAGAATGCCTGAAACAACACAAAAAGATTCAACTGTCGAGTTAACGGTGATCTCACTTTTTAACCCTTTCGCCGCCAGCCATTTTTCAGCCAAAAAGTTACCATTAAACTTACGTGGGTAGAGAAAACAAAATCTGAAATCTTGTGAATTCCTCTGTAACATGTTTAACATTATGCCTATCCTTACCTCATAAAATTATGAAAATAGGGTCTTCAAATAATAGGCCCTGATCTGATGCCTTTTAATGACATCGGTGTAAAACCATTGTGGTGCAAAAATGAGACATTGGCGGTGAAAGGGTTAAGTTGGACAGAAGAAAAAAGTAACCGACAAGGGAAAAATATTAAGTAAAAATGGTAAAGCCTAGGCAGACTAAAGTAAGACAAAAAAACACTTAAAACTGCATTCTGAAATGTAATACACTCAAACAAGAAATTGTACGCATTTGTACCTGGGTGACCTAAGTGGAAATAAAAAGAGAGACGGAGAGAGAGATAGACATAGAGATAAATTGTTTGTGAGGGGAACAGAGAGAGAGAGAGAGAGAGAGAGAGAGAGAGAGAGAGAGAGAGAGAGAGAGAGAGAGAGAGAGAACTTGTTTGTGCACAGAGAGAGAAAGAGAGACAAACAGAGATTTAAAAAAATGTGAGGATGATCTTGTAGGAAGAGGGAGATAAACTTGAAACTTGAAAAAACTATTACGCAAGGACTGAGATTTTAGGCCATGCCTATTTTTACAATCTGTCCTTGGGACGTAAACAAGGCAACAGATATGGGCATACATAACGATTAGAGAGAGAGAGAGAGAGAGAGAGAGAGAGAGAGAGAGAGAGAGAGAGAGAGAGAGAGAGAGAGAGAGAGAGAGGGAGAGAGAGAGAGAGAGAGAGAGGGGGGGGGGAGAGAGAGAGAGAGAGAGAGAGAGAGAGAGAGAGAGAGAGAGAGAGAGAGAGAGAGAGAGAGAGAGAGAGAGAGAGCGAGAGATAATGCCCATGAACTTTTAATTTTACACTAAAACTTGCTTGCGAACGGGTAGTCCTGAAAGAACAAAGCAAACGCAATTTACCCAACAAATATTGCTGGCCACTCTCGGCTCTGCCTCCAGGCCTTTGATGAGAGCCACAAGCAGGGGGTTGAGGCAGTTCTCGCTGATGACGGCATCGGGTAGAATCTCACACACCCGCCCCACTGTCCAGGCGGCTGTGTCGCGCACCACCACGCTCCCGTCGGTCAGCAGCTCGATCAACATGGGCATCGCCTGCTCCACAATCGACTTCAGCTTTTCGGGGTCTGGACCTTCCAAGATCGAACCTGAAGAGCAAGCGAAGGAGGGAAAAATAACAAGTAAATGTGAGCTAGCTAATACACACAATGGGCTTGTTAAACATGGTGTCAGTGGGGTCCATGATTTGATGTATCATAGCGCACACGCACACAATCTAACTTTTCTTCACTTCACATGTTCATTTTTTTTATAATTAATTTTAATGTGTCAGAGATTAGTAGTCTCTTGATATATGCCCCCACCCCTGACCCATCCACACACACACACAAAAATACTCCTCTGGACACAAGGGAGACATCTAGAAGTTGAGCAGAACCCAGCATGCTTACACGCGGAAACTCACCAAAGGCCATGACAGCAGCATCGCTGAACCTCAAGTCACGTTATGACAACTTGAAATGAAACATTCCTCTCGACAACCCAGCATGCTTACATGCAGCAGGCAACTCACCAAAGGCCATGACAGCAGCGTCCCTGAACCTCCAGTCAGCGTGGCGGATGTTGTCCTTGACGAAGGGCAGGACGTGGTGAACCACATCGTCCTCGCAGCACGTGGCCATCAGCATCAGGCACACGCCAGCAGCTTTGCAAGGGTTCCACTCATCGTCGTCGTCATATTCTTCCTGTAAACAATAAACCATAATTACAGTGCAGGGCTCCCAGGGACCCCCATTTGGGGGTCTATGAAGTACTAGAATTCTAAAGGACCCTCTAAATGAATGTGCAGGGGCCCCAGGGATGCACTAGAAAAATTCTTTGTAGCATTCGCTATGCCACTGGGACCCTCTATCTCGCCTCTAGGACCCTCTATACTGTAAGTGAAGGAGTCCCTGGGTCCCCTTGTTTTGCAGGACGATTGGGAGCCCTGACAGTGGAACCTCCCTTTTAAGACCTTAAAAAATCATCCAAAATTAGGTCTTAATTGGGAGGGAGTTGCATAGGGAGGTAATTTTCTTACTAAGGGCAATATCTCAGAGAAGCAGGTCTTAAGTGGGAGGGAGTCTTATAAGGGAGGATGGGGGGTCTATAAGGAGGGTACCACTGTACCAAATTAGTGATCCATTAGAAACTGACAAATATTTACTACAGACTAAAGTTGAGTTTAACAAAATCAATAGGTCCACCAACGTTACATTTCAACAGGACATTTGACCTGATAAGGGGCAAGACAATAGGACATTTTCAGTTCTAATAGGATTAAGTCCTAGGGCCAGAGGCTTGGGACATCACTGAACAGGCTTACATTCTCACTTTAATTAGATGCAACCAAACAACAGCACAATCTAAATGTGCATGAGACATGGGCACTTGAACACTCTAAACCGTAAAAAAAATAATAATCAAAATTTTGCACCTGATATCACCTTTCCAAGTAGAAACAGTTCGCAAGACACAAAATTCAAGAACAGGGTTGCGAATTACATGAACCTTTTCACAAAGAGATGCAAGCGTGTAGATCTATGCATGTTTTGATGACAGTTGACAAAGCTCTGCTTTTAGAACAGTCACAACAAAAAACGGACAAAAACAAAACAAAAAATGTACAGTTAATTGTTACCTGCTTGGCTAGGGTGTTCAACATGAGAGGCACCAAGTATTGCAGAGCTCCCTTGGCATAGAACATGCTGGTGCGCTCTGGGGGTCGTCCTTGCTCCGCCGCCTGTCAAAGTTGAAGCACAACAAAATTAATCCCTTGAATGCCACCAACGTATTACATACTGACCTGATGACATCACTGACTGAGTTGACATCATCAGAAGAAGAGGAATAACCCCAGACCATTTTGCCAGATTGGCTCTATCAGTTATCTTTTTCGTGGCATGGTTAGCCCAATGTTTTTTTCTTTTATTTTCTCTGGCAGTCAAGGGGTTAACAGATTATTCGGATTTGGATTCCACAACCTGACAAACCAGGATGTGGCTTCAAGTTGGGACTTGGAATGAACAGAGTGGGAGCAACGCCATTGTACAACCCGAAAGATGGGACACAAAAAACAAAAATTCCAGCTCATCTCTGTTCATCATTTCAGGTTTATGAGCATGTAACTGTTTTTATAAGCTAAAGCAAAATGAATGGAACATTACTAATCAGAATATGTAGTAGCAATAGCAAGTCTGTTTATAGTGTGTGTCTGGGTAGGTGCGTGGTGTGTGCTTGTATGACACACTCTACAGTCTGTTGTGTTGTGTTGTGTTAGCATGCGTGTATGACACAAGCAAGTAACATGCACATGGTTCGTGGGGACTTGGAAGAGTGCAAAAAAAGGACCTTAAAAGGACCAGCAAAATTTTTTAAAGGACCTATTTAAACCTTGTTTGTAGTTGTACTTGCAGACGTGGTGGGCGCAGAGCCAGTCGCCGACGATTGTAGCTGAGCAGATTTTTTATTTTTTTTATTTTTTGCTGAGCAGATTCATTTGTTGTTAGATTCATTTGCTGCTTGCAAAAAAAGTCGGTCACATTGCACCTCGATTCCGCCTTGTGCCTTCTTTCAGCTTTCTTTGTGATTTTGTCTTTGCGTGTTGTTTCAGCACCGACTCTCCCATTGACAAGATGTTGATGTTTTTTTCACAATATGCACAACGAACTGCATGTTTGTTGTCCATCACTTTTCGGACCCAGTCCTTATAAATGTCTTCTCTCAGCCAACGATCCTGAAAACGAACACTTTCCAGGCATTTTTACACTTTTTACTTGAAAACAAGCACTGAAGCAGCCGCATGTGCGAAGAATTTCAACATGGCGCATAAGATATCTCGCCGAATCTCGCGCACGTGACCGGATTTACAGTGACTATTAAAATTAGATCGTTTGCTCAAAAGATACAAAGGCGATCGATTTTTGGCAAATTTTATTTCATTTAATATATTTTTTGGAGTTCATTTCTTATGACAAGGTACTTAGTTTTGTTTCTTTGGCCCGATTAAAGGATTTAAACTGACCGCACCAATTTTAAAAGGACCTTTGACTGATTTGAAAGGACCTCCTTGCTGATATAAAGGACTTAACAGGCCTTTTGAAGACTGATCAATTTCACAGCACTTTAAAGCACCTGAAAGGACCCCACTAACCCTGCATGCATGTATGTGAGTTTACAAATGCACTAATGCATGAAACAGCTGCACAAGAAAAATGAACACAACTTAAACATTTTAAACTGTTGCATCTCCTCGTGGGGATACAGGTCTACCACCACCCCTCCTCCGAAATCGGAATGTTTTGGCTGTACGCAGTGGGGAGACCAGTGAAAACTGAAAACCGGACACATACGTACCTTACCCATTATGGCCATATGGCCTGGGAACGCAGAAGAAACTGTTACATATAATTAAGAGTCTTTCTTAATCCTTACCTCAGACAGCTCAATGGCCAGGTCCACCTCTTCATCACACACAGTCGACCAGAATTCAATACCTTGAAGGGAAATTTCATCAACATCACTTTCTATGGCTTCAATGGTGATCTGCAACATAACAGAAAAGAAAGTATCAAGGCATTTGGCTTTCATGATCCTTTCTTATTGTAGGGAGAATAAAGTAACATCAAAAATAAAATAATTTATTAAAAACTGGTAATTAAACAATTACCTTTTGTACTTTTTATATTCATAATCCAAATAAAATGTTATCCCACACCCCACTTTTTAAAGCAAAGGTATAGGAATTCTAGCTCCTTTTAAGTTAACTCAATAGAATCACATACAAAATGATGTAGTTTCTCCCTCAGATCGCATTATTTTTTATCATTTTCTAAAAATCGCCAAAAATCAAATGCACACATGCAACATGTACCGAGTGAAAGATAAATCAGTATATTTTTTTAGACTTCTTACTTTGAACGAGTGAGCCGCATATATTTCACGATGTAAATAATCTGATGAAATGCGCTTTGTCAGGAAAACAAAAACTTCCAACTCCACAGGCTGACCCCTTTGCTATGATCTTGATCTAGTACATGTATCACAAAGCCACTCAAGTTTTGATAGACTTGGTTTAGTATATAAATAAAAAAAGGATTGCAAAAAGCATAATATAAACTATAAACATAAACATTTGTTTATTTAATGTTTGAATAAAGTGAGCTATATGGTCGCCGCCATATTGAATGAAGCAAATTCAAAGATGATGTAGTTCAATTTAAAGAAGTAAAAAACGAAAATAGAACACACTGGAGACAGTCTAAGGGAAGCAACTACAATGGGAAGGTCTCAGGATTAATACGAACAGCGAGTTATTTCCCTTTTTTTTTTATTGGGTTTCACAACAGTCAAAACCGTCAAAATATGTTAAAAAACTCCTGACGTGACTCCAAAAGATGTGAACAGCGTCGGAATGACTTTTCCGACATGACTCCATTGAGTTAATATCACCAACAGACCACAGGGGGGGTATAAACTTTCTAATGCTCCAAAGTGTTTTAATCAAAAACTTTTGTCTCTGAGCAGACACCATAATTATCATCAATACAAATTCTCACAAATCAAAATATTTCTGCCCATACATGTCTTTCATTTAACGTCTATCCACTTCTCGTGATGTTAGACGGATTTGCCCATACATGCTGGTGTTGCCAGGCCCATCTATCACATGTCATCATTTTGGGTTGCAGCCATAGGAGGATATGTGCAGTATAAGCACTTGTTTGATGCAACTTTTTTTTTCATGTATCGTGAACAATTTCTGCTAGTCGTGTGCCACCTAAATGGATGCACGTTTTGGTAGCTATTTTATACTTATACTTTTGGCTTGCAAAATTGGGTAAACTGTCTTAACAGGCATGCTCAACAGGATATCGGGGACAATTTGCCTATTCTTATTATGACTGCTTTAGTAGCGTAAGCTGGGGAAGGTAAACATTTCTTGTTCACACACACACACACACACAGACCCTTCTTTCAGTTATGAATTTAAAGTACCCCCAAACAGTGTAGATTAAAAGGAATGACTGTCAAACACTAAACATAATCAAAAGAAGAACTTACAGCAAACAAAGCAGGTCCCATGTAGTCTTTCATGTACTGGTAGAACAAGGACATGATCTTTACCAGGCACTGTAGAGCTGCTACTTTCACCTGTTCAAAAAAACATTAAAAACATATTTAAATCCCTTGCCAACCATTCCAAATGTGTAATTATTTACGATTTATTTAAAATGAAGCATAATAAGTGCTTATAAACCTTTCTTTTAAAACAAACAAAATCTCACAACACTATCTCTCACTTTGTAGCCTGTGACAAACAGGACAGATGATATCAACTGCATCCCTGTGTAATTTGTTTTTCTCAACATAAATCATTCTTTTAGTGCTAGGAGAGAGAGAGTGGGGTAGAAGGAAGAAATGGAGAGAGAAAGGCAAAGACAGACAGACAGACCGACCAAAAGAGAAACAAAAATAGGGAAATAACTCACCCTGGAATCTGCAGACTGGGTTGCCTCACATACCACTTGCATAATGAAGTGCCTCTCAGACTGCACAACAAAAATTCAAAAATCATTTTATTAAGCCTTTCTGTATCAGCTCAGAATATACAGCTATTTGCAACTGGGGAGGGGAAATTTCAGTAAGAAAATAAGCAATCAAGAAAACCAATTCCGAATAGGGCATTTGCCACGAGTGTTCGTTCTCTATACTAGACTACTAAATTGCCCGCACTCGTTCTGCCCGAGTTACGCTGACCTTTCTAATTCAACTCTCTAAATTCAACTCAGTGAAATTCAAGGTCGCCGGCATGCGGCAAATGCCCTATTGCACATGACTTTCACACTAGAATAAGTTATGATTTAAAGTGTTCAATCTTGCTTCCTTTTCTCACACACACACAGTGGTGACACACGCGCGTCACCAAAAATCTGACCATAACCACATCTCAGAGTCAGACAGTTCTGAGAACAATTCCTTTCTCCCACTTTCAAAGCTATTTCATACTACTCAAAAAGTAACAAAAACCGTTATATTCAACCAAACCTTTCCTCAAAAACAATAAAGACAATGCTTACTTCTTTGTCAAAATTTCCTTTTGTGAATTCCAGAGAGTTGAGAAGCGCTGTAGTTGCAGCAAGACGAACATGGTTGCTGAAAATACAGTAATACCAGTCAACAGTGATAACGCATTTATAAAAATAAAAAAAAGCAAAGACCCACCATGTCAAAATCATGCTTTTCATGTGTTTTCCCTCTTATAGCTGGTAAGGAATCTTAAGAAATCTTCCAAGCATAAGAGAGAATGTGACATGCGACATGGGGGATCTTTAAAAGATTTACAAACTGATCAAGATACTTGTAACCACAAAATAAATATCATTTCATCTCCTTCTATGCATTCAAGTACTTATGTAACAGCATCTCCACTGTACTAAAAAAAAATTGATTTCCCAGTTGAGCAGGAAATGTATATATTAAACACAAAACTCACCTAGGTTCTTCTTTCTTCATCCCATGGACAATGGCTGTGAGTATCTCGTTACTCTGTGGCTGGAGGACTTCTGGTTCCTGTTAATATACACAAAATGAAAACGCCTCAGGAAACTAAAAAAAACAAAATCTAGTTCTGAGTTTCACACATACACAAACTTCAAAGGAAACATCCTCAGCAGGCATTTGGACTGCTACTTGGGAAAACAAACTTGTGAAGATTACAAACAAAATCGGACACACACACACACACAAACTGTAGACTAATGAGTAACTTATTCAACTGATCAATGAAGTTTGCATATATTTCCAATGAGGTAATTACTTTATGTCCAGAGGCATTCGGCTCACTTCATCACTCAAAATTATGATGCATCACAAATATCTGCTAAACAGCAGAACCTTCCACCACACCAAACCAGGGGGAAAGAACAGCGCCTCACCCTGTTTTTCAAAATCGTCAGGGGAGAGATTCCAGCCTTACCAGCTGAACAGTTCTTGAAACCCGTGGCCCAGTCAAAACGAAGAATCATGTCCCGCTAAAAAAAGGACCACTTAACATCAAATGTATCCAACATGGCCAGTAACAATAGCAAGTGCTTCGTAGTAAAAAGAACAAACACCACCACCTTCAAGAAATCTTTCTTTCCATGAACAACTGAGTGAAACAGCTTGCCCGACGATATTGTCACCCTGTCGTCGGCCAGCTAGTTCAAGACGGCTGTCTGGTCTCAAGCACAGCCAACAACAAACATACTGAACTTTATCCTATTGATTTCTCTTGTCTCAGAACAGTGTGTCCTATCACTTTTCGATCTTCGGAACATCACTGATTGAATCACTTTGTACTTACAATGTCCTGACAAATGTAGCCAATGGTCTCCAGGGTAGATTCCTTCATCATTTCAGTGGAGGAGGAGTTGGTAACATTCCTCACGAGGCACGGGATCAGCTCAGGCCAAAACCCATGAGGCAGTTCGGCACACGCCACACAGGCCACACACTGGGCCGCTGAGCTGGGGCGATGGGTCTCCGAGCCAAGACTGTCCAAGATCTGAAACCACACACACGTATATGAGTTATAAGAGCTACAATAACACCATGACAGTTATCAAGATCACTCTATTCATGATAACGTAACCACCATATTTCTAAGTCATTAATTTCTATGCTTGATTAAAGTTAAAGGTGAACAACTTCAACAACAGAAAATAGCCACACTTCGTAATATTCATCGTCAACTCTCTAGTCGTGTGTATGAACATTTTTTTTAGATACATGTTACAACAACAAAAATGATTTAAAAATAAATGCTTGGAAACAGTGACTTGGTATGGTGCTGCCTGCACACTTGCATTACATCAGCGCCAGACCGTATGGATGGAAAAAAAGGGGGAAATCTTAAATATAATGTAATACTTTTCATCATTTTAATAAATGGGTTCGGCAACAATAGAACTGCCAGGCTAAAGCCTATTGCTTGGACGTTTACGTTGCTAAAGAAATATTTTTATACATTTCATGATTCAACCACCATGTACGGTACCACTACCAGTCAAAAAAGTCTTTGCTAACGTTTAATTTCTCCTTACCTATCAAGAATATGAAAGCACCTTGTTTGAAACTTTCAAAACAGGTCAGAAACACTTAATTGATAAATAATCAAATCTACTAGAAAGTAGAATGGCTCACATTTTGCTTGATGTGAATCCGGACATCTTCGGTGAACTGTAGCCATCTCTGCTGATGCAAAGCCCGCACGTTGAGATCCTTGGAGTAAATGGCATTTTTCAGTTGAAGACCTGCCTGCATGCGTGACACTGCGCTGTTGCCGCCATGCTTGAGAATGTCCGACAATGATTTCAAAAGTTCAGGCTGAAAAGTGAAAACAAAAAATAACCCAATATGTGACCCATGCATGTAGGAAGTGTCACTGATTAAGACACAGGGCTGGCCAAAACTACTAGCCCGGTAGCCATTATTGGCTAGCATAAAAATCTGTAGGCGAGTAAATTTTAAGTCACTAGCCCAATGGGCAACCCTAAATTTCAAGTCACTAGCCCAATGCCGCGGCAATGGGCAACTGTAAATTTCAGTACTGCACAGCCCTGTTTTTTTTACCACTGAGTCTCCCCACACCATCTCTCCCTTCCAACCCACTATCAAAGTAAGCTCAGCTGTCTGCTAAGATAACAACATGCCAGCACTGGTACTGAAAAGAAAGGCAAGGCAGCCTCCTCAATTTCCTCCTCCCAATTATCTCCACATATCAGTTCTTATTCTCTTTCTCTCTCCTTTTCCTCTCTCGCCTTCCGCCTCCCTTGTGTGTGTGTGTGTGTGTGTGTGTGTGTGTGTGTGTGTGTGTGTGTGTGCGTGTGCATGCATGTGTGTGTGCGTGTGTGTGTGTGCATCAGTATGTGCGTGCATGCATGGGTGCATGCTTAGGGATTTTTGTTGTTTTCTTCGGGCTAGTGAACATGTGTTTGGGTAAGGGCGAGTAAAATTGTTTAAATTTAGCCAGCCCTGAAACAGCATAACATTCAATTAAAAAAAAGTTGTGCACCCAAAGCCAATTCCAAAATGTGACTATGTACAGTGGAACCTTCCTAAGACACCCCACCCACCCCCCTATAAGACTCCTCCCACTTAACCCTTTCACCGCCAACGTCGTATTTTTGCACCACAATGATTTAACACCCATGTCACTAAAAAGGAATCAAATCAGGGTTTGTTATCCAAAGACCCTATTCTCTTAATTTTGGGAGGTAAGGATAGGCCTTACTTTAAATATGTCACAGAAGAATACCCAATATTACAGACAGATTTTTTTCTCTACCTTGATAAGTTTAATGGAAAATTGTTGCTGAAAAATGGCTGGCGGCGAAAGGGTTAAAGACTCTCCACGTCACGTGTCACATTCCCTCTTATGCTTGAAAGATTTCTTAAGATTTCTTACCAGCTGTAAGGAAAACATGTATGTGAAAAACATTATTTTGACACGTGACGTGGGGGGTGTCGCATGAAAATAGGTAGCTCATAAAAATAAGTAGCTCGCTATTATGAGTCTGTATTTGCGACAACCACAAATTTCACTTTTTCTGTACTTTAACCCAATGACTACTGACCATTCGAACCGAGAATCAAACCCAGTCCCCGAGACAAGGGCATTAACTCCGAACGTCACACCAAATCTTTTCATTAAAAAAAATCACCCAGAATAAAGTCTAACTCACATTTCATTTCTGAAAGATACATATTGAATAGCAATGATGATATTATTATTCCAAAGCTAACACACTGTCACACAACAAACCATGAATTGGAATAAAAAATCCGTAATGGCGCTCTGAGCATCGCGCAGTCAATACTGCGCACGTCACGTGGAAAGAAGGAAAAACATTTGGGGTCACCTCGAAAAATCCGTTCAAAAAGACTAGTGGGTGCTTTCCCTTGCTGTAAGAACCAAAAACGGACCACTGAGAGTCAGGAAAAGGAAGCACTAACTTAGTATATTGCATTGTGGGTAGGGTGAAAGTGAAAGTACTAGACCTGGCGTTCAGCGGGCGCAATCGACGTCATCGGGCACCAGGGAAAAAAAAAATCGGGCGGATTTCGGTTCTGCAGTCTTGAGAGGGTTAACCATTTAACTAACCCTAACCCTATCCCTAACCCTAGAGTAGAAAAAAGTGAAATTTGTGGTTCATGCTCAATGTCGCAAATACACACTGTCGTAGGTAGCGAGCTACTTATTTTTACGAGCTACCTATTTTCATGCGACAGGGGGTCTTTAAGACCTACTTCTCAAAGACATTGCCCTTCTTAGTAAGTATTAAAATTACCTCCCTTATGCAACTCCCTCCTACTTAAGACCTTATTTTGGACGATTTTTCAAGGTCTTAAAAGGGAGGTCCAGTTATTTGTCTACACCCTTTCCCTCATCCAATCATGTCGACCATATCCCAGGCCCATCACTATCTCCTACCATTCTTTTTTTCCAACCCTTTTACCATCTTGATTACAACACAAATCATACTACTGTGCACCACCCCTTTATCTACTTTCCTTTGTTCTTATATTATAGATAAACCCCTTGTGAAGCTGGTTTTTTTTATAAACTAGTAGATTCTTTAGAGATTTTTTTCTCTCTCAAGATTCTGCTTCTTTTTCTTTGGTCACCCACAAAAGTATGTGCATTTACTTATACTACTAGATGAGGAGGGGTGGGGGCTGACTCGACTTGGGGAACCTAGCAGTACCAGCTAGCAAGATTTATCCCATCCCACTCTTACAACTGGCCACATACAATTTGTTTTAATCTTCTTCTTTACTGAAAGATCACCATAATTGTTGTCCATGTTTGAATGATCATAGATAAATAACAGTGGTGTCCTCGTGGTCTTCGGTCAGTCCGTTAGCCGCCATCTTGACTTACAAGATTATGCTGTGCTGCTTGTTCAAGGAATTGCTGAGCAGCTTCAAGCTCGTGGGTGTCTGAAATAAAATAAAATCACAAAATCACATTAAGAATATCCATTCAAGTGAGACAGAATCGAATTATTTTCATAGAAAATCAGAATGAAATGACAATCATGAATCAGTCATGCAATCAAGATTCTAAGCATTCTCATGATTCTGCCGGTGTCGAGTCAACAATACCTGGTGAAACTGTTTTTTCAAGAACTGTGAGAAGATCCATGTTTCTTTTCTGGTTAATACTTTCTCAGAAAAAAATACTCTTAAAGAACTCTTCAACTTTCTTCATATATAAAATCGAAGGTCAGTCAGCAGTTCAGAATCCATGTGAGCGCGCAATCCTTCCTCCTGGCCGAGATTCCGGACCGGTCATTCTGAACTGCAAAGAGACGGCGTTTGTGATTGGTTGAAAAACCGGAAATTCGCGACGATCCAACACTCCTGCGAGACAGTCTTGCGATAAAATAATTAAAATTGTTCTTTTTGTAGACCTTATTGAAAAGTGAACTTCATTTCTAAGTATGGTAACTTTTGTTTATTTTGTCCATTCATTCTCTTGTCAACTTTCAATGGGGAGAAAAAAAAACCTGTCTTTTTACTTCCCCTTTCGGGTTTTCTTTTTTCTTACGAAAGGGAGGCTAATCCCATTAATAAAATGTATTAATCAAACCTACGGTAGTTTCCCTTTGCCTTGGTACATCCACAACATTTTCAGCAGCAGATGTTATACGTCTTTGTTAAAGTCGATTATAAAAAAAACTACACACAATGGGCAAAATAAATTGAAATCTCCACAGAAGTTGTTCTTCGCCAACACTTTTAAACAAAGCTTGTTTTGGGTTGGGGGTTTTTTTCAAGGCTTTCACAAGTTTCAGACGGTGAAAGAACTTGAAACTCTTGGCCAGCTAAAACAAACCGACTTTTACATCATGTGCATAGTTTCTCTTATGGTTAGCCCGAGGCCGGTGTGGCGTTCTTAACATGGATTTGTTCTCAACATGTCTGCGCATGTGCGAAGAGTTAGGGATAGATGTGGGGTTAGGGATAGGTTTAGGAGTAGGGTTAGGGATAGGCTTAGGGTCAATTTAGTGCCGAATACACAACAGATAAAATTTGATAATGCATTCATGATCGATAAATCTTTGTTCAAGCTAACAACTGACTCAAGAACCAACGGAACCATCAACTTGATGATGTTGGTTGGGAGAAGAAAGAAGAGAAGAAGAACCAGTAACAGTGATTTAAAAATACTAACCCAGTATAGCCGAACTAACATTGGAAAATGTTTTATTTTCCAATAGAGTAACAAAGTTTTGGAATACTCTTCCTGCACATATTAAACGAGCACAGAATCTAACACAATTCAAAAACCTCCTTGATAAATACACTAACATATCAAAACTACAATATGAGTACTACTAAAGGGCAGATTTGCCAAAAACAAAATATAAAAACCTCTCAGCTGTGCAAAAGTTCAAACAAAAATGAAAGGACAGTGAAGAGGCTGCGAGGCATAATGTCCTAACTACCTGACCTGACCTGACCTGATTTCGCACATGCGCAGACATGTTAAGAACAAATCCATTTTGAGAATGCCACATGAGAATGCACACCCGGTATTATTTTGTAGTTACATATCCCATTTCAGTTGTCCAGTCCAGTTGCTGATTGATTCATTCATTCATAATTGATTAATTGATCGATCAATTTTAGCCATAACCCTAACACAAACCCTAATCCTAGCCCTAGGGACAAGGCAACAACAATAAGAATGGGGGGTGGGGGGTGGCCCTATTTTTGTGGTCAGCACAGATGAGTAGTAGGCCTAAGCGAGCGAAAATGGTGTTTTACGTCCTCTCGGTCTGGAACAGACACATATGGGACATTTGTAAATACAAAGATGGTGGGAACAATATTGGAGGCAATGCCCGGAGGCAGTGCAACTCCAGTAAAGTCCCGATTTTTTTAACAATACAGATAGGTGTAGCGGTAACCACGCCTCGGTTAAACCTCATCGGCTATGGTACCGCCACAATAATAATTATATGTGATGTGAGTAGTAAGCGAAAGACGACGAAAATGGTGTTTTACGTCCTAGCTCTTGGTCTGAATCAGACACATATGGGACATTTGTAAATACAAATATGGTGGGAACAATACTGGAGGCAATGCCCGGAGGCAGTACGAAACCAGTAAAGTCCCGATTTTTGTTTAGTTGTAGTAAGCAGCAATGAATGAATTTTGGTGTTTTACGTCCTCTCGACCCGGGTAGGCACATATGGGACATAAGTAAGCAGCAATAATTTAACACTGTGACAAAATATTGTTTGTTTTCCAGATATATCTTTGGTGTTTTGATGTTGTTTTTGTTTGTTTGTTTGTTTTCTTGATTATTTTGTTTTAGATAAGAACATAAAAGTATAAGCCATAAAACTTTTGTAAAATAAAGTTACAATTAGCCTACTTATTGTTTTTACACACTGACTTTTGTAACATAAGATTATAGAAAGGAGCAGTGTTTGTAAAAGTAATGTAGCATTAGAAAGGGTCAGTATCCAAAAATACAGACACTGTCCAGGATTACATTGCATTCGGTGAAAATCCGTTTAACGTCCTCTGGTCTGAAACAGACACATATGGGACATTTAGTAGATGTAAAGATGGTGGGAACGATCCTGGAGGCAATGTCCGGAGGCAGTACAACTCCAGGAAAGTCCCGAATTTTTAACCGCGATAGGCCTACAGATATTGTTACACGTGATTACATTGCATTCAAAAAGGGCGGTGTCAGGTCCAATATAGCAGAAATGAAAGAAAGAAACGCAGAGGCGGTGCGTCGCCATCGTGAATAGAGTATAGTAGGGTAAGACGGGGTAAAAAGCCCATGGGCGGGTAAGAAGCCCATGCCAATTATCTCATGAAATGAAGAAAATTTCAGTCAAATTTTGCCCATGAGACGAACGCGAAACATTAACACTCGTCTCATAGGCAAAATTTGACTGAAATTTGCTTCATTTCATGAGATAATTGCCATGGGCTTCTTACCCGCCCGTGGGCTTTTTACCCCGTCTTCACCTATAATTACAGAGGGCAGTGGGCGGTGTCCAACGTAATATAGCATTAGAAAGGGGTGGAGTGGAATGCAGTTTAACATTATTATTAGAAAGAAACAGTTTTCCAAATATAGCATAGTATTAGCAAAGGGCTGTACCAAACTTAACACAGCATTAGAAAGGGGTGGAGTGGAATGCAGTTTAACATTATTATTAGAAAGAAACAGTTTTCCAAATATAGCATAGTATTAGCAAAGGGCTGTACCAAACTTAACACAGCATTAGAAAGGGGTGGAGTGGAATGCAGTTTAACATTATTATTAGAAAGAAACAGTTTTCCAAATATAGCATAGTATTAGCAAAGGGCTGTACCAAACTTAACACAGCATTAGAAAGGGGTGGAGTGGAATGCAGTTTAACATTATTATTAGAAAGAAACAGTTTTCCAAATATAGCATAGTATTAGCAAAGGGCTGTACCAAACTTAACACAGCATTAGAAAGGGGTGGAGTGGAATGCAGTTTAACATTATTATTAGAAAGAAACAGTTTTCCAAATATAGCATAGTATTAGCAAAGGGCTGTACCAAACTTAACACAGCATTAGAAAGGGGTGGAGTGGAATGCAGTTTAACATTATTATTAGAAAGAAACAGTTTTCCAAATATAGCATAGTATTAGCAAAGGGCTGTACCAAACTTAACACAGCATTAGAAAGGGGTGGAGTGGAATGCAGTTTAACATTATTATTAGAAAGAAACAGTTTTCCAAATATAGCATAGTATTAGCAAAGGGCTGTACCAAACTTAACACAGCATTAGAAAGGGCAGTGTCCAACACGTGGCGTAGCATTAGAAAGTGACAGTGTTAAAAAGTAATAATAATAATAATAATAATAATATAATAATAATAATAATAATAATAATGGTAATAATAAATAAATAATAAATAAAGCTTATATAGCGCTCTTCAATGAAAACAAATCATCCTCAGAGCGCATTACAAATATTATGAGAGAACAATAATGAAGAAGAAGAAATATTACAAAACATAAAGAAGCATAACAAATAATAATTTAACACAGCTCGCAGTAAAAATTAAAAACCGGCTTTTGATGTCAGGGGATGAATATAATTTTTAAAAACAAAGAAACTTAGTTAATTCTTTAAGACCATCTGCACAAAGAGCTTACTTTTAACAATCTTATTTCTTCTAGATCAGATAGCAAATCCATTTGGAAAGCAATAAATCTATCTGTGAATCTAAGCATGTTAATGATTGCTCTAACATTCCGCTTTTGAGTGTACATGAAGTTTTCAATTATCTTAATCACTTAAAACAGACCAATACTCGAGGCGTTGATGGAATTGATTCTAAAATATTGAAATTGTCAGCTCTTGCGATAGCTGAAACTTTGACTAATGTTTACAATTTATGTATTACTAAAAATCGTTTTCCTAAAGCATTTAAAGTAGCCAAAATGATACCTATCCACAAACCAGGTGACTATGAAGATCCTTCTAATTACAGGCCCATTTCTATTCTATCTGTGCTAGTAAACCTTTGGAACACCACATAACTAAACATATTTTTAATCATTTTAATTCTTTTGATCTGTTTCATCCAAATAAATCAGGCTTTATAGCTAACCATTCGTGTCATACGGACCTAAGTAGAATAGTAGACCAATGGCTTATTAACATAAACAATGACAAAATCACGGGTGTTCTTGCTGTTGACTTTATGAAAGCCTTTGATCTTGTCGATCGTAATCTTCTACTAAAAATACTGAAGATATATGGCATTACTAAAAACACCCTAGAACTCCTACCATACTTTTTATCAGACCGAACTGAGCGAGTTTCTTTAAATGAATGTGAATCTTCTACTATGCCTGTCAACTACTTGTGAACAGGTTTGTGTCTGAATTTTCCCCTCTTGTTTCTTGATGGTAGCTGATGGAGGTGTGTATGCTGTGGCATTAACTTTTCAGATGCGGATTAACCCTTTCACCGCCAAAGTCGCATTTTAGCACCACAATGATTTAACATCTATGTCACTAAAAGGCATCAAATTGGGGTCTATTATCCAAAGACCCTATTGTCTTAGTTTTGGGAAGTAAGGTTAGACCTTATTTTATATATGTCACAGAAGAATCCCCAATACTGCAGATGGATTTTGTTCTCTACCCAGGTCAATTTAATGGACATTTTTGGTTCAAATATGGCTGGCAGTGAAAGGGTTAATATAAGGGGGGGTGCACGAAGGCGTGGGCCCGAAAAAAAAGCTTATATAAGTGGTGCGGTATGATTTAAACTTGACAACTATTACTTGTGGCGGTACCATAGCCGATGAGGTTTAACCGAGGCGTGGTTACCGCTACACCTATCTGTATTGTTAAAAAAATCGGGACTTTACTGGAGTTGCACTGCCTCCGGGCATTGCCTCCAGTATCGTTCCCACCATCGTTTGTATTTACAAATGTCCCATATGTGTCTGCTCCAGACCGAGAGGACGTAAAACACCATTTTTCATTCATTCGTGGGCCCGAAATCGCAGCTTATAATCACTGGCTGACCCTTGTTAGTGTGTCAATGTCGTGCAACCGTCAATTATTCACACGTGTGATTTTCCCCCATGACATCAACTAGGTCAAAGGTTGAAAGGGGGCAGGTAAATGGGTGCGTCTTTACAGGGTTTGTATGCCCAACGTCTTAGCATGGGCAAAGACTCTAAAAGGGGTTTCTTTTCAGTGTCTTTAGCATGGGTGCAACTTTTCCTGGTATATAATGATTTCCTGTTTTTGAATTTTACCAGAAATGAGGAAAGAAAGTTTTTTGGTTTTTTAATTTGCCAAACAAGATATTTGTGTGCCTACTGTATTTTTCAAACAGTTTAAAATAAGCATTTGTATAAACTGTGGAAAAAGCAAACTAAAATACTTTCATAACTCAATTTTTGCTTCAGCTTCAGCTGCAGGGGGGCATTACCCCTGTACCCCGGCCTTTCAGGTTTTTTCATTTTCTTCTTCTTCTGTGGTGGTGGCCAGCTTCTTTTTATAGAAGTAAATGCACACACTTTAGGGGGTGACCCCAAAAAAAGAAGCAGAAGAGAGAGAAAATAAAAGCAAAGTCAGAAATCAGCTATCACACATAGTCTACTTGAATTTACTTGGGTCCAGTAGAAAAATACAAGATGCAGCGAACAAAATAAAAACTTCCTATTTCTGGACTGGGATAGGGATATTTACAGGGAGCTGCCGGCAGCTACTAATTTTCACGTTCGCCCCCAGGAAGCTGGGAACTAGCCGACCCTAGACAAGGCAATGCCCAGGCCCCAACCAAAAAGGACAAACAAAGACAAACAAACAAATCCCTAACTACAGGGGTAAAAAAAAAAAAGAAAAAAAAGACAATTGGGGATGGGGATGAAGGGACTGGGATCGGGGCGTTTGTTCAGGGTTTCATTGCTGGGATGTGGCTGAGAGCCCTGCTGATGCTGGCTCTCCTCCAGGGTCTGGGGCGTTGGTCCACTTCAGGTGGTGCTGAAGCCTGGAGTCGAAGGATGCCAGGGACGGTGCAGCGACAATGTTCTCTGGGAGGCAGTTCCACTCCGGGATCGTGCGAGGGAAAACTGAAGTTCCCTGACGGTACTGTGTCCTGCACGATCGGACATCGTACGCCTGCGTGTTGGTCTGGCGTCCTGTTTTCTTTTGACAGTTGGTAGTTGGCGCGTATTTGGTTTCCATTTTCAGGAGCCCGTTCTTGTATTTGTACAGGGTGG
The DNA here is from genome assembly GCA_017654935.2 of Phymorhynchus buccinoides. Lineage (NCBI taxonomy): Eukaryota > Metazoa > Mollusca > Gastropoda > Neogastropoda > Raphitomidae > Phymorhynchus > Phymorhynchus buccinoides. The sequence goes on from CM065682.1 coordinate 55,333,363, forward strand.
TGAGTCGCGCCTTTTTTCTCTTCTCCTGCAGCGAAGGCCAAGCAAGTTCTTGCAGCATGCTGTCGACAGTGGAGGTTTGCTTGTAGTCCTGTATGGTCCACCTTGCTGCACGCCTATGGACTTTCTCGATGGAGTCAATGCAGGTTGTTGTGGTATACTGGACTGGCATATAATTCCAAAACAGGTCGGACAAGAGCCTAGTATGCTGTTGCTTTGGCCTTGCGACTGCAGACCTTCAAGTTCCTCCTGACAAAGCCTAGGATCTTGTTTGCTTTGTTGGTGATGTTACTGACATGAAGGTCCCATTTCAACTTGTTGGTCAGAGTCACTCCTAGATATTTTGCACTGGAGACACTCTTCAGCACATGTCCATGGGGTCCATTTTGTGTAGTCGCACCCATGCACATGCCCACGCGCACACACACTGATGATACTAAACGAAAGTGAGCAATTATTACGCACACATGTGTTTAAAGACCCAGTGACGCACCACGATTAAAGTCCCTTGTTTTTTTCTGGGTTGCTGTGACCCACAAACAAATTCCCCCATATTCAAATTGAGTCTTGTTATTATTATGCTTTTATTTCCGCGCTGAAAAAGGAATTTCTTTATATTATTTTTTAAAGACAATAAAAGAATTGTGGTTGCGATTGATTGATTAGAATGGCCATGCATAATAGTTCAGAATTGGATGACGCCCTGCAACTGAATGATGACCTGAACTGAATGGAAATAGAAGTTTAACGTCCTCTGGTCCCGCTGGAAATTTAGATAAAAATTTGTATTTCGCGAATAGATGTCGAAACGGCCCTAAGCAGATTTTATAACTTGTGCGATGTAAGATGACCTGAACTGACCTTATAGGGTCGCTTATATGGGATTATTCCGTTTTCTTAGGAAATGGCAGGGACTTGGTGCTTTTATATGCCGTTTTTCCTGAAGTGGACGGTCTGTTATAATTTCATCCGGTCACACTGATCAACGACCATTGTTGGGTCGGCCCTCTCTTGTCTGTTTGATTCCTCAGTGCCTGTATGATGGCTTGTAATGCATGGTTTTCTGTTGTAGATAGATCCACCAGCACCAATGTGCTGTCTGTCAGAATGACTAAGAATAGTTCCTTGATTTCTGGCATTTAGTCAATTAGTCTGTTTCTCTCCGGCGTTTAAGTCTGGTATATGGTGCTCTACATCAATAATTCCACAAGTGCATCAACTCTGAAGTATTTAGACCAGCAAAGAAAGAAAGAGAAAGACGGTTACTGTTTAGAATTCTAAGACTCCTCTTCCACAGTACCAAAAAGTCGTATTTTGTACAGATCAAATGAAAATCAGTTTTAACGTCCTCCGACCTCGTTATGTGGAACATGTATATATCTAAAGATAGATAACAGTTCTATAGAACCATCTGTCGATATGTAGGTTGTCTGTATTTTTAGTGTGTTGTGTGTCGGTTCCTGACGTTTTCATAGAAAAGATGGGAAGTCTTTTAAGTGCATGTCTCCCAAAGAAGCAGTAGTTCACAGTACAGTACTTAATAAATCTAGACCATGGTCTTTTCCATAACAGTGGTGGGTGTTATCCTTATTACCCATGTGGGTCAAGCCATGTTCGTATCTGATGCAGCTGACCAGGAGTTTTAAGTTACCAACATATGTATTACCAAGGTTGAGTTTCTCTAGATAACGGTCACTGCGTGAATAACTGTTACGCCAAAAGGGGTATTTGCGCTCACGCTACGTAACGTTAGCCCTTGTGAAACGGCCCCCCTGTTCATGTAAAGCATGAACGTTAAGAAAGCATGTAAAGAAAGATTGAGCTATTATTGTAACCGATTACAAGAAGTGACCCAGGATGAGCTTATACGTAAAAGGACATAGATATGCATTTCCTCTTACAAGACAACAAACAACATGAAACCGATATCTGTTTGTGTGTGTAGGTATATGCATATCATAATATGGTATGGGTACAGATTGGTGGAGGCAGACATATACCGTATTTTACAGATTACAAGGCATTCTAATTATAAGGCGCACCCCCTGAATTTAACAAAAAATCAATTTAAACATACACAAGGCACAACATTTTAAGGTGCACGCAAAATGATCGTAAAATAGATTTAAAAAACACACGAGGTTGACTCAAACAAACGTCAGTATTTTCAAAAAATTTGCGTAGTTCTGTCAAAACAATCTTCAGAACGACAGAAATTACACTCACGCTGCGATCTGGATATCAATATGATGAAGCACGTTTACGCATCATCTGCATCAGAGAGCCCAGAAAAGTCTGAATTAAAGAACACGGAGTAGCTAGATTTCTACAATGAGTTTCGGCTCCAGTAGCCTATGTTCACCATGATTGTCATTGTCTTTAGCTGTTGAGGCTGAGGTTGCGATGTCATATCCTGATTCAACCCCACCCACCCCCCTTCTCTGTGTGAATGTGTCATCTGCTTTGGTGGCTTCATTCACAATTTCGTCCGGATAGTCGATCTTAACACTTATATGAATGGAATTCACAACTTTGTTTTATCAGATGTCAGTCATACACTAGGCGCAACGCATTTTAAGGCGCAGGGGTCTGATTTGAGGAAAAAAGTGTCGCCTCATAGTCCTTAATTTAAAGTACATATTCCTGTAGACACACACTCTCTCTCTCTCTCTCTCTCTCTCTCTCTCTCTCTCTCTCTCTCTCTCATGTCAGTGCAAATATTGCAGTTTGAAGAACACCCAGAAATGGTATATGATTTCACCACAATCAAACTTCTATTTCAAGCACACAAAGAAAAACATGACAACAGATTTTATTTATTCCATGACTTCAAAATTAGCACAAAACACCAAATATTTTATTTATTCACCACTTTGTATCACAGTTATGCTCCTTCAGTGAAACTGCAAGCTTATGCAAATGTATACAATGGAACCTCCCTTATAAATATAAGACCTTAAAAAATCATCCAAAATGAGGTCTTATAAGGGAGGTAATTTTAATACTTACAAAGGGCAATGTCTCAGAGAAGTAGGTCTTATATGGGAGGGAGTCTTATCATGGGAGGTCTTATAAGGGAGGTTCCACTGTAATGGGAAGTCTTATAAGGTTCCACTGTAGCAGAAATGAATGATTGATTTAGAGTTTTAGAGTTGAAGGATACTGCAATCCAATGACGAAAAGCAGCTTAAAAATAAACAAACCAAAATATAATAAATAAAACTGTGACAAAATATTTCAAAATGATCAATCAGTCTGTTAGAAAATGACCAAATGAATGAATATTTTAGATAATTAAACAATTAAACAAATAAATAGATACATGAGTCAAAGTATAAATAACTTCTTCATGCAAGTCTTATAGGTTGAACTCTCTGCTACAACAATAAATTCCCAAATAAAAAGTAATGATCCTGCTTTTCTTTGCATGCAATTTGTACTTTTACAACACATAGCACATTTTACAACATACCCTTGTAAGAACAATATGTCATCAATATAAGTTCAGACTTTCAAATGTGTATTAGAGACTACCATTTTTATCATTATACAAATGTCTCGCTGAAAGAGATTTAGATACAAATGCTCATGAAAGTTCAAAGGATATGGCATTTCTAATACCGTTTTCTTCAAAAGATAAAAAGAAAGAAATACAATCAGAAACTGGAGAATGCAGATGAGTACAGTCATTTTTAAAAGGGGAAAAACTGCCAACAAATAGAAATGTGTAATTTAGAATCTACCATTAAATATCTGAGTAAACTTTAAAGATTATGCAGCAGTACGTTGAATGGCTACAGCCATGACAGGCTTATATTTTACACACACACACACACAGGGCAAGAATGTGGGCAAGGTGTACGACTACGCTGCTAAAATGACCAAATTGATCATTATTGTAGATTTTAACTGCTTTGCAACAAACGGTTTTTTTTTTTATAGAATAACTACTTTCACCTTTCAATAACAATGTTAACAGAATCGTTAAAAGAGATCATTTATGTATATGTGTGTGTTTCTCTCTCTCCAAATTTAGTCAAAGTACCTGATGGTTCCCAAATACAGAAGCAACTTTAACAAAAATAAATTCTTTGGTAAAGATTTGACCTTTTAGTATGCAATTTTTCAATAGTGGCATAACATACAGATATGCATGCTATGCAACAATCCAGTATGAATGAGGAAGGGGAAAAAAGGCAGACAGGGGCCCGCGCCCCACTTAGAAAAGGAAAAAAAAAGATGAAAGGATGTTTACCATATGATGCTTACCATAAAGTATGGTGGGAAGTAAAGAACTTTTTTTTAGTCTCATATTACTAAAACAATTATCATCAAATGAACTGTACAATTTATTGCAGCAATCCAAGCCAGCAAAACAAGCAATGTCAACTTCCTTTCTTTGGATACTTATTGCAAATTGAATCTATAACTCAGGTGGTTGAAAATTCAAGGTAGTATTTTTAGAAGTCAGCGCTTAATATGACAACATATAATAGGCAGATGAAACACCAACAACAAACTGTTGTGAATTTGAAGCTTTTTCTCTCTCAGCTATATTACATTTGAACACACACTTTCACTACTCCCTCATTAACACACACACACATACACACACACACGCACACGCACACGCACACACAGAGGCATGTCCCATACATTTTCAAAATAATAATTTCTATATTTATGAAGAACTGTAATTCATACAAAACAAAACTAAGTAGCATGTACTGAGCTTGCACTTCAACAGTTAGTTTGAGCAATGTGAGCAATCAACAATCAATCAATAACATTTCCTAATTTGTGTCCTGAAATAATTCTAATATGGCCGAATAGCAGTTTATTAATGACTTTACTCAGTTACAGAAGTAATCATAAAAGTATGTCTCTAATGGGCAACAGATCAACAGATTCACCTTGATATATTCAGAGCCTCATATGAATCAGAAATCAATCATTGACAAGTTGATATAGATTCTACATCCTATAGTTCGGAGGAGGGGGGGGGGGGGGCCATCATAACATAGATTTGAACATGAAAAGACAGAGCATATCAATATCCAAAAATACAGACTTTCAAGAGCAAAGAGCATTACTTTCATATCTTTCTTAATGTCTTGAGATGAGTTTCAAGCAGTATGTTTTGATTACAAAGACATAGCCACACAAAAGGTGAGGGAGGTAAAGTGATAACCTGTATGACACACATACTTTGATATGTGAATAAATGTATGGATACACTGTTTGCAGGTTAATTGGCAAGACAATTAGTGAAATACAGTTTTACTCTGGTACATGTTCTACACACATACATCAAAAGTAAAATCACATCAATCACACAATCTGGGCCTGTATTCACGTTGAGATAGCATGAGACTTAGCATGATGCTAACTTAGAAGCTCTTCCAATGTCCTAGAGGATTTAATAGGACATTTGGAAGAGCTTCTAAGTTAGCATGATGCTAAGTCTCATGCTATCTCAATGTGAATACAGGCCCTGTTTACCATATTTTTCGGACTACAAGGTGCACCTTAATATGAGGTGCACCACACAACTTTTCACACAAAATTCAGATTTTGTTATTATATGTTCTTACTATATAATTAGTCTTCTCCCTCTGTGAAAAAAAGTAGTGCCTTATAGTCTGAAAAATATGGTATGTTGCAATAACGAATATTTGTGCAAAACTAAAACAACAAAATTAAAATTACAACTTTGACACACTGGATATATTACAAGAGTGAAGGCACAAAATTTCCTTTGATTGGTGCATTCAAATCAATTTGTTTTGTGAACTTTTTTTTTTTTTAAAGCTCAGTGACATGCAAAGTATGACATTTACAGGATCAAATATCATTGATACAATCTACATTGCTGTAAACAAAGCGTAACAATACAAACATTCTACTGTACAAATACAAGAATGAAGCAATGACATATTTTTGTGATGATGAAGACTATAGTGTATAATATGGACCACAAGATTAAACTACTTTAGTTTGTGGCAATATTGCATTCTTAAGTTAGTAATTTCATCCTTCATTAATCATGGATGTGTGTTTGACTTTGAGTGCACTTGCATATGTTGTGCCTGAAATTGCGTGTGTGTGTGTGTTTATGCATGCATGCATGTGTGTGGTGCGAGCATGTGTGTAGTGGGCATATAAAGCATTAGTGTGCGAGCCGCTTTTCACTTTCAGCCTTTTTCACAAACGGAAAATGAACTCAATACTCACCCACCCACCCCCAGCCACTTTACACTCTATATACAAATCCCAGCATGCAGGTCTGCACACATGCATATTTGCACTTGAACTGCATGTACGTGTAAAGTTGTGAGTGAGAGTCTGTTTTTGTTTGTGTGAGTGTGTATCTGTGTGCAAATCTATCTATCTACTTATGTTACGACACACTCAATGCCGTCAATATATGTCGGCATTGAACTCTGTTCGTGCGCCGATCTTGATCAGCCTCTGGTGCTCTCTCTCATGCTCCTGCAACAGGTGCTTGTCCTCCTGCATCTTGTAGCGGTGGGACTGCAGTTGGACATAGCTCTCCTCTCGCTTGGCGTGCAGCTGCAAGCAAAAAAACAACTAGATCTTTCATCTCTCTGTAAGGCATCAGAATAGTGTAAAATCCAATCCTCTGAAAACCCCGGTACAAGGGCAATCAAGGCCTTAGACTGAGAGGGACAACACTGAAATGAGTTCCCAACATGACCAAAAAGGCTTAATACAGTGAGGGATCACTTTAAAAATGCTATTCAGCACAAAGGATAACACTCAATAAAAAGGCAAAACCTCAGACAAGAGAAGCCAATCCTCTGTCAGAAAATTTTAATCCTCTGAAATTTGCAGATCATCTGACAATTCTGATACCTGCTCTGTCCACAAAAAAAGGCGCGCTGGTGAAATAAATCTACAATATCAACCAGCACTTCAACACAACCAGCCAACTCAACATTTATATAACCAATCAGCCCACACATTACAATAAACCCATCTGCAAGCTATTAGGTCTATAGGTCTACAACCAAGCCACTTATTTACTGATCTGCTTCTATTTTACTTCTCCAACTGATCTTACTTATATACCTATCTGCACCGTAAATCTATGGCCTACCTCAATACCCACCCACAAACGTTGCCTTTATATATAGCCCCATACCACTGACGCATAAACATACAAAATGCACAAACAGTGGAGTACAATTAATGCAAAATTCAGGGAACAAAGTTTTTGTGTGAGTTAACCATTATTTGTGTTAAGCATTAAGTAATAATGAAGAGGGGTTTCATCCGTTCAAACAGATTTTTGTGCGTTTACCAATATTTCATCATCCAGTTTTGTGTTAAGTGTACTCCACTTTACATACACACTTTTGCACACATACACTCAACACACTTACCATTATTTGTGTTAAGCATTAAGTAATAATGAAGAGGGGTTTCATCCGTTCAAACAGATTTTTGTGCGTTTACCAATATTTCATCATCCAGTTTTGTGTTAAGTGTACTCCATTTTACATACACACTTTTGCACACATACACTCAACACACTTACACACAGTTTTGGGCTTGCACTCTAAAATGACACCTAACACCACCCCTGTTGGTTTTTTAATGTGTTCTGCAAATTCACTGGTTCGGCACCATACACATTTAGTCCATACACTAGTTTTAATAGAAATTAATGTTACCTCTATGACGCAAAGAGAATTATCGTTGGATGCAGTTGGCAGCTTGGTATGGATACTAACATCCCAAGGCCCAGGTCACATGAAATTACTATTAAAACTGAAAATGTCCGATCAGGTTTCTCTCTGTCAGGACAAATGTCCTATTGCAATTTAACTGGCACACTTTTTTTTAATTGATTTCTGCAAGAGCCAGGACATTTTGTCCTATTGGTTTTCTCCTTTGTGGACAGTTTGTCCTATCGCTATTCCATCCTTGGTGCATCGCTGATACAGATTCTATTTTAGAAACGAAAGTATGATTTTCGTTTGATCTTGTTATGATAAAGTGTTGCCTTATTTTTGAATCCTGGAACAAATAAGTTGTTTTTGTTTTGTTTTTAACCCCTTCCCTGCCCAGTCCCCTGTCTACTACATGGTGTGTGATGTCATAACGTTTGATGTCATAGTCCTGGAATGTTTTGTTTTTAACCCCTTCCCTGCCCAGTCCCCTGTCTACTACATGGTGTGTGATGTCATAACGTTTGATGTCATAACCCCTTCCCTGCCCAGTCCCCTGTCTACTACATGATGTCATAGATGTCCCTGGAATGATGGTTTTTGTTTGGTTTAGACAAGTCAGGAAAGACATAGCTCTAGACCATTTTCTCAGATTGAGTCTAACAGGTCTCTTTTGTTGTTGTTGTTGTCATACCCTGGCTGAAAGACTCCAGGGATCATCCAAACAGCCAAAGCACTGGAGCACTATGGTACAAATGCACCAGCTGAGGATGAGAACATTACGAGGGGTGACTGCCAAAACGGTCTATCTCAAAAGGAATAAAGAGCACAGATGGGCAGTTCTGGCAGTCACCCCTCGAGGAATTTACGTGTGTGACCATTTCTGATGACCCCGCCACGTGGGCAGCCACACTCCCGACTCAGGGGGAAGGTCTCTTTTAAATTTCATAAGAAAATCAATAATTTCTCCGTTTTTCTCTGGCAGTGAACACTTTCTTTTTCTTTTTGGTTCCGGGTTCTGACCTTAATAATAATAATAATAATGGGAATTTAGACAGCGCTCTTTCTCACATGAGCTCAGTGCGCTTTACACTGATAACAAGAACATTGTAGGCAAACAAATAATGAATCATTAGAAAGTAAAATAGACACGATGATTGCACGCAACGTTCTCTCTCACACACACACACACGCACGCACGCCTGCAGACCTTGTCCAGCTCGGCCTTCTCCCGCATGAGGGCCTGCTCCAGATCCTTCTCGGTCTGGTTGACCTTGATCTGCTCCTGCTTCAGCCTCTGCTGGTTCTGGGCCTTCAAGGACAGCAGCTGGTGCTGCAGCCGCCTCACGTCCTGGTCCTTCTTCTGCCGCGCGTACTCCGACTCACGCACCGTGTTGAACAGCGACTGCTCCCGCTCCTCGTCTTTGGTCACCATTTTCTGGCCAGGGTAAAGCAAACAGAGAGACCCATATAGTTGTTGCTGTTGTTGTTGTTGTTGTCGTTCCCTGGCTTAAAGACTCCAGGGATCGTCCTATCAGCCAAAGCGATCGAACACTATGGTATAAATGCGCCAGCTAGGGATGAAAATATTACGTGTTTTTGTATTACCCCGCCATGTGGGCAGCCACACTCCGACTTCGGAGGATTTTGGACTGATGATGTTATGCTAGGAGCTTGCCATGGCTATGCAGAGCATAACAGAGCATAACAACATTCTTGCCTTATGTTATATAATTGGTCTGACACAGCCTTATGCCAAGGCAAACCCATATAGTGAGGCTAGGAGAGAAGACAATGAAATAACAAAAATAGATACCATGTTTTTCTGACTGTAAGGCGATACTTTTTTTCTTCTCAAACTGAGACCGCTGTGTTTTATAATATGACTAGTAATATAGTAAGAAACTGCTATAACAAAATCTGAATTTTGTGTATAATTTAGGGGATACACCTTATAGTCCAAAATCTTAATCTGAATATGGCTATGCTGCTCTGTCCCACTGGACATTTATACAGCGTTGCACGTTGCGACAGAAAGAAAAATAAACCAAACTAAAATTCAACACAAAAACAAAGGAACTAAAAATAGAAGTCTCCCCAGCGTTTCATGTCTCAGGTCAGGCCAATCCGGCTACCGTAGTGGCCCCCAGGGACGTACCCCGACCGGTACAGCCCCAACCATCATACAGTAACTCTCTATACAGTAAATACAGTAACTGTCTATTAAAGGCACATAACTCCCCACCAAAGTCACCTACAGCACCACCGCCTAGCCCTGAGGAACAAACCTAGAAACTTCTTTAATTAAAGAAAGGAAGTTCCAGATTCGGTCACAAAGCCTCTCCCAACACACAACACAAGAGACAGATAAGCAAACATAAACAGGCATAGCATCTCTTTGTTGAAGACTATTATCTTGAACAACGCTTGCTCTCGCTTTGGTTACCATTTTCTGAGCAGGACATTGCAGACAAGATAATTATGTTAAATTCCAGATCGGTTATTCTTATTCAGTGCCGTTTTCCTCCAAATTTAATCTGGAATCAGGTAATAGATATGGTTAGAATCCATTTAGGGCTATATTCATGTCATTGAAACTAAGAAAAATTATTATAATCAAAACGGGAAAAAAATTAACTCAAAGCCTACTTAGATCAACAATCATAATTTTTAACACTTCCGTGACGGGTCTCTTCATAATATGCAGGTCTAGCTGAGCAACTCCCACTGCCTGGCGCCTTCCATCGTAGAGTATAATTACGGTCTAAGGTACAAAACTCCCTAGTATTCTTGTTTGATTTTACAGTTACTTCCCTTGAATAGTGAAATGGAAATGGAGTTGATTGTTCATCTGCAGTCGGAATTTGAAGAGATATTTGCATGAAAAATGTTAAAAATTAGAGGTCTGAGTGCCGAGGAGATTCTCTGGTTGCTTGAACTTGATGAAGATGGGGATAATGCTGACAATCAGTCCGGTTTTGAGGATGAAAGTAGTGAAAACAATGTAAGTACTGATGAAACAGAACAGTGTGTGCCCAGTGCGAGTGAGAATGTGGCAACAAGAAGTGTTATTATCAGCAGAAATGTTCATCACAGAGTTAAATCTCGAAGTCAAGCAGCCTGCTGGCTGTAAATCGTTGAATGCAATATTTTTCACAAAGCATACACTTGAATTAAGCATCAATTTTTCATAAAACACACAAAGTTTAATGCATATTGGACTTCATTTAGGCTCTTAACAATGCTTTGATCACAAGCAGTCATTTGACAGCAGTCTTTCCAGTGTAGCCACAGTGAACCAAATTGTTAGCTTCCCACCCTTCCAATCATTAATCCCCCCCAAAAAAAAACCCAACCCAAAACACAAAGGTGGTGCTGCATTAACAGCGATGCTCTCTCCTTATGGGAGCAGCCCAAATATATCATGCCACACACACACACACACACAGACAGAGAAACTCACATTAAAAAACTTGAGAGAATCTTCATGCTTTTTGCGATCAGCTTCCAAGGATCGGGCCTTGAAGCGTGCTTCCCACACCGCCTGCTGTGCATCCTCTTTCTCCTTCTTGGTCTTCATGCTGGTCTGTAGCCGCTGTACTCGCTTCACATTGTGAGCCTGTGCAGCATTCAGAAAAAAACCCACATCGAATAAAGTGTGTATTCGTCATCACCACTATGAATGTCAGGTAGCAAAGGAGGAAACCGCTAAACCTGGAAAGTTGAATTGAAATTTCTTTATACAGTGGAACCTCCCTTATACGATTTCCCATTATTATAAGACTCCCTTCCACACAAGACCTACTTCTCTGAGACATTGCCCTGCTTTGTAAGTATTAAAATTACCTCCCTTATAAGACCTCATTTTGGATTAATTTTGAAGGTCTTATGAGGGAGGGTCCACTGTAGTGGCAATGCCTTGCCCAGTCAACGTTCCTATTCTCTTGAGCTACGAGGACTTTTGGACAGTCGCCACTATGGGCTGCAGCACTATAGCGCTTTTTCAAAATTCAGTCTTTACAAAAACTATATTTTGTTCTTGTCTTCAAGTTTTAGGGTATTTATGTGGTCGCATCAGGTAAACAAATAAGAACATAACTGTTTATCGTCAACGTATATAAACACTTTAACAAAGAAACATGAAACTGGACATCATTATTAAATCTCCAAACTGATAACTGAACACCCCTCTATTTTAATTACGGAGCAGCCATGTTCTGTTTACAGCAGCAGACCGTGTTTTTCTAACCGGAACTAAGTGTCCTAACCGGGCACACAACTCGTCTGTTACGTCCTTTTTCATTTCGAAAAAGTGCTCTACAAAGTGCAATGCCTCCATGTAGAATGAAAGAAAGAAGGCAAGACTAAACTACCGTGAAGGAATTTTGCTATGTACGAGCTCTTATGCTTGAACACGTTTTAAGGTTAGCTTGCATTTGTTAAAAGGTAGAGCTAGAAAAAAAGTTCTGTGATCAAAAGACCTCAAACGGGTTATTTCTGGCATGAAACTTTAACTATCTTTAGCTTCATAACATCTGTTCAAACGTTTTGAGTAACCCTGGTAACTAGTACAAAAACACACCCAACCCCCCCCCCCCCCCCCCCAAAAAAAAAGAAAAGAAAAGTGAAATGAAAATATACACAGTACATAAAACATTCAAGTACCTGAAACATATTCACATTATAGCCAATATTTATTAGATTCTGCTTTGGTACATATATCCAGATCTCAAGCAAACTAGATCAAGTATCAGGACCTTTACAGTAAGTTACAGAAGGCAGGCAGACAGACAGACATGCAGACAAATCCACAGAATCTAAAACATAACCTCCTTGGCAGAGGTGAAAAGAACATGTGAATCAGGCCAACTGACCTCCAGCCTCTGGTCAATCTGCTTGGCTCTCAGGTCCATTTCAGCATAGCGGGCCGTTTCGTTCAGCTGCCTCTGCACGTTAGTGTTGTCCTCAAGGCGAATTTGGGTGTCTGTCAGGTGGCGTTGCTCTGCAGAGGAAACATTTGATTATGCATAGAATAGGCTGTTTACATTGCTGTCCTCAAGGCGAATTTGGGTGTCTGTCAGGTGGCGTTGCTCTGCAGAGGAAACATTTGATTATGCATAGAATAGGCTGTTTACATTGCTGTTGTCCTCAAGGCGAATTTGGGTGTCTGTCAGGTGGCATTTGATTATGCATAGAATAGGCTGTTTACATTGCTGTCCTCAAGGCGAATTTGGGTGTCTGTCAGGTGGCGTTGCTCTGCACAGGAAACATTTCATTATGCATAGAACAGGCTGTTTACATTGCTGTCCTCAAGGCGAATTTGGGTGTCTGTCAGGTGGCGTTGGTCTGCAGCAGGAAACATTTGATTATGCATAGAATAGGCTGTTTACATTGCTGTCCTCAAGGCGAATTTGGGTGTCTGTCAGGTGGCGTTGCTCTGCAGAGGAAACATTTGATTATGCATAGAACAGGCTGTTTACATTGCTGTCCTCAAGGCGAATTTGGGTGTCTGTCAGGTGGCATTGCTCTGTACAGGAAACATTTGATTATGCATAGAATAGGCTGTTTACATTGCTGTCCTCAAGGCGAATTTGGGTGTCTGTCAGGTGGCATTGCTCTGCACAGGAAACATTTGATTATGCATAGAACAGGCTGTTTACATTGCTGTCCTCAAGGCGAATTTGGGTGTCTGTCAGGTGGCGTTGCTCTGCACAGGAAACATTTGATTATGCATAGAACAGGCTGTTTACATTGCTGTCCTCAAGGCGAATTTGGGTGTCTGTCAGGTGGCGTTGCTCTGCACAGGAAACATTTGATTATGCATAGAACAGGCTGTTTACATTGCTGTCCTCAAGGCGAATTTGGGTGTCTGTCAGGTGGCGTTGCTCTGCACAGGAAACATTTGATTATGCATAGAACAGGCTGTTTACATTGCTGTCCTCAAGGCGAATTTGGGTGTCTGTCAGGTGGCGTTGGTCTGCGCAGGAAACATTTGATTATGCATAGAACAGGCTGTTTACATTGGTGCTGTCCTCAAGGCGAATTTGGGTGTCTGTCAGGTGGCATTGCTCTGCAGGAAACATTTGATTATGCATAGAACAGGCTGTTTACATTGCTGTCCTCAAGGCGAATTTGGGTGTCTGTCAGGTGGCATTGCTCTGCACAGGAAACATTTGATTATGCATAGAATAGGCTGTTTACATTGCTGTCCTCAAGGCGAATTTGGGTGTCTGTCAGGTGGCATTGCTCTGCACAGGAAACATTTGATTATGCATAGAACAGGCTGTTTACATTGCTGTCCTCAAGGCGAATTTGGGTGTCTGTCAGGTGGCGTTGCTCTGCACAGGAAACATTTGATTATGCATAGAACAGGCTGTTTACATTGCTGTCCTCAAGGCGAATTTGGGTGTCTGTCAGGTGGCGTTGCTCTGCACAGGAAACATTTCATTATGCATAGAACAGGCTGTTTACATTGCTGTCCTCAAGGCGAATTTGGGTGTCTGTCAGGTGGCGTTGCTCTGCACAGGAAACATTTCATTATGCATAGAACAGGCTGTTTACATTGCTGTCCTCAAGGCGAATTTGGGTGTCTGTCAGGTGGCGTTGCTCTGCACAGGAAACATTTGATTATGCATAGAACAGGCTGTTTACATTGGTGCTGTCCTCAAGGCGAATTTGGGTGTCTGTCAGGTGGCATTGCTCTGCAGAGGAAACATTTGATTATGCATAGAACAGGCTGTTTACATTGCTGTCCTCAAGGCGAATTTGGGTGTCTGTCAGGTGGCATTGCTCTGTACAGGAAACATTTGATTATGCATAGAACAGGCTGTTTACATTGCTGTCCTCAAGGCGAATTTGGGTGTCTGTCAGGTGGCATTGCTCTGCACAGGAAACATTTGATTATGCATAGAACAGGCTGTTTACATTGCTGTCCTCAAGGCGAATTTGGGTGTCTGTCAGGTGGCATTGCTCTGCACAGGAAACATTTGATTATGCATAGAACAGGCTGTTTACATTGCTGTCCTCAAGGCGAATTTGGGTGTCTGTCAGGTGGCGTTGCTCTGCACAGGAAACATTTGATTATGCATAGAACAGGCTGTTTACATTGCTGTCCTCAAGGCGAATTTGGGTGTCTGTCAGGTGGCGTTGCTCTGCACAGGAAACATTTCATTATGCATAGAACAGGCTGTTTACATTGCTGTCCTCAAGGCGAATTTGGGTGTCTGTCAGGTGGCATTGCTCTGCACAGGAAACATTTGATTATGCATAGAACAGGCTGTTTACATTGCTGTCCTCAAGGCGAATTTGGGTGTCTGTCAGGTGGCATTGCTCTGTACAGGAAACATTTGATTATGCATAGAATAGGCTGTTTACATTGCTGTCCTCAAGGCGAATTTGGGTGTCTGTCAGGTGGCGTTGCTCTGTACAGGAAACATTTGATTATGCATAGAACAGGCTGTTTACATGTTGTTTTTCTTTTCTCACATTCATAACCAAGTGCATTTTTATAATTGTAAAGGGTCTATGAAAGGAAGGTCATCTTGGATTTGTAATATTTTTGTATGTACAACTATCATTGTGGTTTATTATTTAAAAAACACACACAGCTATCATCATTGTTTGTTATTTGTTTATTAAGGAGTCGAATTTGTTTATATTAATAAACTGCCAATCTGATTGAAATAAAATTAGTAGAAGTATTCAACACAGACATCAGTGCAATCCTCTGCTAAAAAACACAAAAACAAAAATCATTGCTTGGCTGCTGACATGCCCCATCATCTTCTCCAGTGTAATTTTAATCAGTACATTTTTTTCTTGCAGAAGCTTATCCAACCTCAATGGATCATTCCCATAAAATATCAACTCCCATCCCAGTCAAAAATCTGTAAACATTTGTTTAAAAAAATTTGTGCAGGAGAGTTAAAACTTCAGAACTGTAATTCTGTTTCCTCTTCTGCAAACACGTTAAGGAGTATGCCATCTCTTCAAGATAACGTTGCCAGAATACCTAACAACAAAAATGCACACAAAAACAAACAAACAGGTTGTTTACCATCCCGCTTTTTGATGTCCAGGTGATGCTTGGTGATAGTAAGATCCGCACTGAGCTTGCGCTTTGTCATTTCTGCTCCTTTCACATCACCATCACTGCGTCTAAACACAAGTATCCATCCAGCCATTTTATACTCATTTCATTAACCCTTTCATCGCCAACCATATTTCAGCCAAAAATTCCATCAACTTTACCTGGGTAGAGAACAAAATCCATCTGCAGTATTGGGGATTCTTCTGTGAAATATATCCTTACTTCCCAAAAAACCAACAACAAAAAACTGAAACAGACTGCAACGTCACAGGAACATACAACAAACAAACAACTACACGACAAATGCAAAGTGACGTTATTTTATTCACAAGAAACAAAACAAAACTACTGGATATTTTGACGAATGCGCCTTTATTAACACAGACAAACAATTAAACAGCAAACATCAAATATAGCAAAAAGCAGGCAACAGAAGGAGCAAAAAAACATCAAGATAAAAAACAAACAAAAACAAAACAAAAAACAATACTTCCCAAAACTAAGACAACAGGGTCTTTGGATAATAGACCCCAATTTGATGCCTTTTAGTGACATAGGTGTTAAATCACTATGGTGCTAAAATGCGACTTTGGCGGTGAATGGATGATTTTATTTAATATAACTATCTATTCTATCTATATACTTACCGTTTCACTACGAATGAGTTATCTCTTCCAATTTGGAGCTAATGCCAATTACCAAAGACCAAAAAGTCTTAGTCTTCACAAGACTAACTTACTTCCCTTGGTCTGGTCTAGCAATACCACTGAGCTGCTGTGGATCCCCTTCCTGACGTCACTTCCGGGGAGCCAACTTTGAATCATGATTTTTTTTTTCGTCTTTTTTATTTTTACAACCAACCCAATCACTGCCACAACCTCTAGCAGATTAGAATCTAATTTGTATCAGTTTTACAACAAACAAAAATGAAGTTCATATCATGACAAGAATAATCACCCTTAAAAAGTTTCATCGAATGAATTCCCCTAAGACTGCAATGGTGTCTTTTTTCTCTTTTGTGGACAAAATAGATTATTTTTAGCTTAAAACCCCTAATCAAAAAATTCTGCTGAAGAGCCTGCTCCTCCTATGGAAAAGCTTTAAATTTGATAGGGAACAGAGAATAATGAAATAAACTTCTTTTTGAAAGTAAGACAATTGTCTTTCGATGATCTTTTGAAATTTCATCTCTGACACTGTAATTGGACTAAATACCTGCATGTAGACACAACACAGTATTTTACTTATGATCCTGATTCACATTACATTTAAAAACTCATTCCCTATGTCTTTTAAAAAAATAAGTAAAATAAGTTAATACACTCATAAACCAACTCTAAAACAACCACCTAGATCCATACTCAAACACAAATACACACACTGGTGCATATTTGCGTGTGCACACACAAACACACAGCATGTAACTATACTCACTGCATCCTGTTGTCCAGGTTTTGGTCACCCTCTAGGTCATCATGTATCCTTTGTGTTGTTTCTTTCTTGTCATTTCTGCACACACACACACAGAGATAAAACATAGCATGCATGGCACTGCAACACACACAGCAATGTTACATAATTATAACATTTAACCCTTTCAACGCTAGCCATTCCTCAGCCAAAATTTACCATTAAACTTACCTGGGTAGGGAAAAGATTTTGTTTGGAATACTGGGGATTCCTCTGTGACATGCCTAAAATAGGGCCTATTCTTACCTCCCAAAATGAAGAACATAAGGTCACTGGATACCAGACCCTCATTTGATGCCTTTCAGTGACATGGGTGTTAAATCATTGTGGTGCCAAGAGGCGACAGTGGCGATGAAAGGGTTAAAGAGTTCCACTAGTATAAAGGCAGTAAACCTGCTTGGAGGCTAAACATAAGTGTTTCTGATCGCCCTCACGTCCAGCGTGGACGACATCCTCACAGGCAACAGGAGATCAAACACCAAGGCGTATGACATCCCATCATGCCGTACACTGAACAATACCCGAGTGGAATGCACTCCCCCCAGGACACAGTGGAAGCAGAGTCCTCGAATCTCTTCAGGTCCAGGATCGGCTCCTTGCTCTGATTGTACAACCCTCATGCCCCCCCCCCCCCTCCCCCCTGTTTTTACATGAATGCTCACCACCACCGCCCACTTTGTTTTGTTTACCATTGCTTTTTGTTTCTTCTGGTCCCCAGCTTGCTGAGGGTTGAAGAGCATTGCGCCTGTCCGGCAGCTCCACTAATGCTGGGCATATCAGACTAGTAGGGAGTCGGTTAGACCTTTCTTTGCATCTTTGAAACTCTACTGGCTTATTTTACTTCCCTCTATCGAATAGAAGGTATAATCTATTTTCGCCATGCGCAGGAGGGGGGGGGGGGAGAGAGAGAGAGAGAGAGAGAGAGAGAGAGAGAGAGAGAGAGAGATTGATTGATTGATTGAATTTTATTTATAGAGGGTAATAGAGTAAGCAATAACATGCAAACAAACAAAATCTTTTCCCTACCCAGGTAAGTTTCCAAACAAAATCTTTTCCCTACCCAGGTAAGTTTAAGAGAGAGAGAGAGAGAGAGAGAGAGAGAGAGAGAGAGAGAGAGAGAGAGAGAGAGAGAGAGAGAGAGAGAGAGAGAGAGAGAGAGAGAGAGAGAGAGAGAGAGAGAGAGAGAGAGAGAGAGAGAGAGAGAGAGAGAGAGAGAGAGAGAGAGAGAGAGAGAGAGAGAGAGAGAGAGAGAGAGAGAGAGAGAGAGAGAGAGAGAGAGAGAGAGAGAGAGAGAGAGAGAGAGAGAGAGAGAGAGAGAGAGAGAGAGAGAGAGAGAGAGAGAGAGAGAGAGAGAGAGAGAGAGAGAGAGAGAGAGAGAGAGAGAGAGAGAGAGAGAGAGAGAGAGAGAGAGAGAGAGAGAGAGAGAGAGAGAGAGAGAGAGAGAGAGAGAGAGAGAGAGAGAGAGAGAGAGAGAGAGAGAGAGAGAGAGAGAGAGAGAGAGAGAGAGAGAGAGAGAGAGAGAGAGACAGAATGAACGAACAAACTGGTCTATTGCTTTAAAGCAGTACAGCTTCATTAGCAATAAAAAATTATTTGAGAACTTTGCAAAATGGACAAAATAACAACACGCTCGAGGGATTCGCCATGGTAACCATGACAAAATGTCTTTTTTTTCTGTTTCATATTTTCATTCACGAAATTCCTGAAGGATCGTCATCAGTCGTGCAGGAGTCGTCAGCCCAGAAAGAACAAAAGAAAACAAGTCAGAGTGTCAAGGTATTGGGTTGCAGGCGAGAAGACGTCAGCGTGTTGTTTGTAGTTGACACGTTTCCCTTCGTGAAGTTTGAGAAGTTTGGTGTGTTCTTCGGGTAGCATGTTTTTCTCTTCTTTCTTCACAAACCAAAAGAAACACTGACTGTCACTTGAGTTGGGAGGACAGGAAAATTCTAAGACGATGTCGTCTGACTCCAGCAAAAGGTAGTCTTCATCAGTGTTGTCTGAGTGGTGATTTCCTGAAGGACCTATTTCTTTGCCTGTTTCTCAATCGTCTTTACAACAACCTGTCAGTCAGTGAGGAGACATAGTCTTTCACTACAGTAGTATCGAACGCTCCAACAGGTGTGTCAATGATTGATTCGATGTTGGCGTCAGGCAGCTGGATAGACAGAGGAGAATCTACACAGTCAATCATGTCAACAGTTTGGGTGTTGTCCTGTGCAGGTGTTGTCTCAGATCATTATTTCCGCACACACTTTCGTTTTGGATGGGATGCGTTGCAACTGCTTCATGCGCAGGTGTTGATTCTGCCTCGTGTGTTGTCGATGTTTCGAATAAAAACGGCAAGTCAACTTCTTTATCTGATTCACTCTCATGCTTCTTACTTGTTTCTCGTTGCTGTTGAAACTTTCTGGCCCTCTCCTGATCGCGCTTTGTCTGGCTCTGTGGTTTTCTATGGTATTGCACCTGTGTTGTACGGTTCATGACGGGATCCGCCATGTTTTCTAGCACAGGTGAGTTGGCTGGTTTGAAGCGAAGAACAAGCACGGTGCTCTGTAGCTCCCCAACCACCTTCCAAGAGGAAAGTATGTTTTCAGAAAGCAGAGCACAAAGGGTCTTCTCCACAGTCCTTGGCATTCCAAGACTGGACATTGTGACGATGAAATTGATTAATTTGCCACAGCTAATTCAGTGAGTCTTCACCTTGTCCCAGACAGAGACAGAGACAGAGAGAAAGAGAGAGCAGGTCTCCCGTTCCCAAGAAACTGCCTTCAAAAGAAACTGCCTTCAAAAGAAACGCCACTTGGTGTCAAAGGCTAAAGATCATGAATCCACCTACACAACTCGCTGGAATGCATGTTGTAGATTATGTAGAAAAGAGCGTTACTGTCTCCAGATAGACAACAACATAAACTCTTTGGCGGATGTAATTACACCACCCGGGGTAGACATATTCCTTGTCCCAGGAAGACTTTGTCTTCAGACAATGTGTCCTTAACCCCTTGACTGCCAGAGGAAAACTGAGAAATTATTGTATTACAAAATTTAAAAGAGACCTGTTAAACTCAATCTGAGAAAATGGTGTAGAGATATATCTTGTCCTGACTTGTCTAAACCAAAAACCATCATTCCAGGTCTATGACATCAAAAGTTATGAGATCATCCAAGACATCACACAAGACACGAGGCAGGCATTGAAGGGGTTAAGAGATGAACGCTAATACGACATTAATCTCACTATCAAGACCAAGACCAAGACTGGCCCTTCTTCTCACCTGTCGTGTTCAAATTTCTGCACTCTCCCTTTCTGTGCAACCATGTTCAGTGTGATGGACAGCTCCGCTAGTTCGCTTTTCAGTTTATGTTGCTCTTCCTGTTGCAGTCAAACAAAATCAAAACAGTCGTCATTAATATGGTGAAAAAAAGAAAGAAAAAACCCCGAAAAAAACAAAACAAACATGCAACAAAACCACAGAAAGGACATCAAACATCTTCGCTGCCGACGACATATATATACGTCCTCTATAGCGCTTCAGTACTTGCCACCGACGTATATATACGTCGCCGCTAAGTAGCGATATTGCCGCGTTAAAAAATCGTGCGGCAAACCGGTGGCGCATTCGCAAGTAGTACGCGGCAGTGAAGGGGTTAAAGATAAGAGTTTGAAGTACTGTATTAATTTTTAAATTGTTTTACATGGTTTTTTTCTCTCTCTCCACACACACACACACACAGAGATACAAACACACAGTAAAACAAACACACACACAAGGTTCAGGATAAAATAGATATTTTATATATGGTAGTGATTTCTGTGTGTGTGTGTGTGTGTGTGTGTGTGTGTGTGTGTGTGTGTGTGTGTGTGCAAATGTGTATGTGTATGCATGGGCGCACATGAGTATGCACATGAGTATGCATAAATGTGGTGTGCTTGCACATCTTTGCCTGTAAGCAAATTTTGCATAGAAGGCAAATTCTGTGATGTACATGTATATACTGCAAGTATACAAATATGGCTGCCTGGTTGCAAACATTGTTTTAAAGTTTGTGAGTGAAAGCAAAGAAATATAAATAAGCCACACATACATACACACCCTGTTCTCATATACCTACACACACAAGCAACATACTATTACGCTGCTGGAACAATACCTCTTTACTCCGCATCTTGGATTCAAAGTCCTGACTGAGTCTCATCACCTCCGTCCGTTTTAACTCTAACGCCGACAGCTTCTGTTGGTATTGCCTCACTAAATCGTTCCTGAAAAGACAATATCAATCGGTATTGGACTTTCTTTTAATCAGTGGTATGTTGACTTCAGAAAAATCACAAACAAAATATAATAAAGTAAATTACCAAATGAATGACATGTCAAAGACGATGAGGTTTCATTCATGGGTTTTGGGGGCAATTACTTTGGTCAAACAGATTATATTTGTTGCTCTAATTGGCTTTTCCTTCTCTCTATTTGTTTGTTAATAATATCTGACTAAAAAAAAGCATGGATTTTGTTATATGCTATGGACAGCTTGGGATCACAAAGATTTCCAATAAAACAGGGCTCCCAATCGTCCCACAAAACAAGGGGTCCCAGGGACTCCTTCACTTACACTATAGTGGGTCCTAGATGCTGGATAGAGGGTCTCAGTGGCATAGCGAATGCTAAAACTAATTTTTCTAGTGCATCCCTGGGACCCCCAGCACATTCGTTTTGAGGGTCCTGTAGAATTGTTTTGCTTCATAGACCCCCAAATGGGGGTACCTGGGAGCCCTGATAAAATGTCTAAATTTTAAAGCAAATCTAGAATGACACTTGTTCGGTTTATTTCTTTTTGTTACCGGTAATCAGGAAATTTGCTAAAGCATACATTTTGGTTCAGTTATGTGGAGGGTTATGCTCTCATGTCAAAATTAATCTATTACATTTTGGAGTTAAATCTCAATTGTTATTTAGAAAGAAGTTCATATTTTCAACTTTCCTTTTGCTTAGGTAGTTTTTGTGTGTGTGTTTTGCTCTTTAACCACAGAAGCATAGCTTCGTAACTTTAGGGATTAGAGAAAACAACATATATACCTTAGCAGTTTCTTGGTAGCCTAGTACTGGCCTGTGTAGTTTCTCTTATTGGAAATTTGGGTTGTGTAAGTGTTTTCTTTTTTTCTTTCTTTGTTTGCACTTGGATATGCCTCTGTCAAGTAAGGCAAAAGTACTTGCAACAGACAACCCCCATGGGGATACCAGGGGGTCTTTTGCACAAATAGTTCTCCCACCTTCTGGAAGTGCTGAGCTTGTAATTTCTTCTAATCTGCCACTCTCTTTGACTCTGCATTTTCCCTTTGCTTACTGTCATCTACTATCTTTCTGCCTTGCTGATCCATTCTCCTGCCTTTTTTCTAAAAATTCTTACAAATATTTTCTGCAGCTGAAGACTGACATGCTAGGCTTATTTTGTAGGCGCATAACGCATATGCGCTCATAATGACAGGAAACTATCAGAGCGATCAACGACGAAAAAGAAGAAGAGACAGGTTGATATATGACATATTGCACCATTTCATAGAACGTTACTGGAGTATGTTGAGGTACTGCAAGTAACTCATAATATAATCATGCTGATAAATTCATGCATACAAAGCTGAATATGATGTTACAGATGTAAAACATACATCAAGTATCATCATGGGAAAATGACTAGTTGTAAATGTTAACCATCAGACATAAAATAACATGGAGAAAAGAACCATCTTCATTTTTGGCGGCTTACCGAGTATGGAAGATTAATTCATTACAGTTTTGAATTCAGTCACACCAGACAATAAGTGCAAAATGCATGGATACTTGAACAAAGAAAAAGATAATAACAATGGTTCATCCCTTACAATAAGGCACTATATAAAAAAAAAGGTAACACTCTCAAAAAATGTGTCACCTTTATTTTTGTATTTTTAGCATTTTGTTGTTGCAATTATTTCTTTGGCATTAAAATAAAGATCTTTATGCTTAGTTTAACCACCATGCATAATTAGTACAGGCTATGCATGGTCATGATGGTTTAACCCTTTCGCCGCCAGCCATTTTTCAGCAAAACAATACCATTAAACTTAAAAAACTTGAAAATAAAATATCTGCAATATTGCGAATTCCTCTGCGACATATATATAACATTAGGCCTATCCTTACCTCCCAAAATTAAGAAAATAGGGCCTTTGGATAACAGGTCCTGATTTTATGCCTTTTAGTGACATGGGTGTTAAACCACTGTGGTGCATAAATGTAACATTGGCGGTGAAAAGGTTAAAATCGCAGCAATTTGGGTCTTCACAGAGCTGACAATACTATCCTAAAACAAGATACCAGGGGTGACATTACACTTCTACTGACTTTTAAAAAACTCTGTCTTCAACTAAGATTTCATGTGCACAGAAATCAGCTGCTTGAAAACGTTCATGCAAGGCCCAGTTAGGTTATCAATTAATTCTTATTTCTCCCGATGGAAAGGATACTCCATGAACCACGGCATTGTTATTCTTTTTTTATTTCTTCCAAGTATCTGTGGTGCAGGGACACAGAACTCACTTCTGCAAATCTACTTTCCTACTGTGAGCCATCTCCAGCTGAGCAGTAAGAACGTCATGATTCGTTCGTTGTGCATTAATCTGAAAGGGACAATGGAGTATAGCACATAAAAGCTTTCAACACTAACACTAATTCAGATAAAAAAATTGCTTTGTATGTTAAATCCACAGGCTACAAAAACTTTGTGAATAACAAAAATACTGGATATCACTGTAAATTTAAAAAAAAATCTCATGTTCAGTTTGTAAAACAAAAAACACAGAATAAGAGAAACAACAGGGACAGATGAAGGGGGAAGAAAGGGTGATTTAGTGTCAAATAGTTGTCTTGCTTAATGGCTACACAAAGCAATGCCAGGCTGTTATAAAACCTGTCTTTTTGATGGGTGTAGCACAATTTCTGTAGCCTGTGGTTAAAGCTTAACCATAAAAACAGAAACTGCGATAAATGGAAATCAAGCAAACTGACTCTAGCAATTGAAATTCAATATCATTTTTGGAAAGAAAAACAAGCAATAATAACTACATATGCAATACTTTGTAGCATGTATTACATTTGAACAACATTAGATAATCTTCGTTTCCTGAAGAAAAAAAAAATCATTTTTTTTCCTTACATTTTCAAATGTTACAAGTCAACTCTTTTAAAAAACAATATTCATGGAATACTGCAGCAGTGATTGGCAATTTGCATGCAACCATTTAAAGCAGTTTCTGATAGAACAATATACTCAATATGAAAGAAAAAAGGGCAGATACAAACATCCCACACTTACGCTTGACTTACAGATTTAACAACACTTTCCTATCCTGTCGCTTACTCTCTCGGGTCTCTGCAATAAGTTTCTCTGCCCTCTGTCGACTTAACTGCAAAATTTTCATCAAAGATAATAAGATTTGATTGATCTTTTTTGCCTTTCCACGATCATTGATTTACAATTAATATTCAAAAACATGGACTCAGATTCAAACATAGAATCACTCAAAGATGGGTGCAACTACACAAAATGAAAAAAACCGAAAGGCCGGGGTCTAGCGGTAATGTTCCCCTGCAGCTGAAGCAAACATTGATTTATGAAGGTATTTCAGTTTCTTTTTCCACAATTTGTACAAATGCTTATTTTAAAGTGTTTGAAAAATACAGTAGACACACAAACATCTTGTTTGACAAATTTTAAAAAAAGGAAATTCTTTTTCTGGTAAAATTAAAAAACAAAAAATCCTTGTATACTAGGAAAAGTTGCACCCATGCTCAAAGAAATGCATACGTACATTCACACGCATTTAAATACACTATCTGAACATACTAACACACACACATTCACAGATCTACGTCCTCAGGCATGGACTGAAGGGCA
Organism: Phymorhynchus buccinoides; assembly: GCA_017654935.2. Lineage (NCBI taxonomy): Eukaryota > Metazoa > Mollusca > Gastropoda > Neogastropoda > Raphitomidae > Phymorhynchus > Phymorhynchus buccinoides. The sequence goes on from CM065682.1 coordinate 55,358,542, forward strand.
CATTTAGACTCCCACATCCACACCATTTCTACATGAAGAGAGGAATCATAGCTGAATCAGAACATTAAAAAAAAGAGAAGAAAAAAGAACATATAAAGAAATGTATATCTGAAACAGATGCAGGTTGAAAGTATATGGAACAGTTTTATTTATGAATGAGTATTAAAGAAATAAGTGTGAAAAAAATAAACAATGCTTTTCTTTTAGTAAAAGCCCAGACACTTTCGTTACAATCATTTAATTTTTTATTTATTAGGACAATTATAAAGACACAAAGAATTTAGTTACAAATGTACCACACCAGTAAAACAAATGTCAAAAGACAATTACTTTGACTAAACAGAAAACACAAACGCCCATCATATCATTTGTGGCCAATTTTCAAGTGAATTGCTCACTTTTCGTCAGGCCACGTCTATGGTTGTGACCATTACTTTGGCTATGAATTGAAGCAAATTTGTCTACAGTTTAAAAAAAACCACAATTCTTTTGTTGAGACTATCATTTGGAAGAGTGCATCCCATTACTTCTAAAAATCTAATGCCTGAAAAGTTAAACAAGTATCAACACTTTAAAAAAAACCGAGATACTAAATGATGACACAGGACGAGATGACAGTTACAAACATTCAACTGAACATTAAGATGCTTAAAATGACAAAAATTCATACTTCATGTTTTTGATGCGTGTGCTCCCTCTGCATGTCTTCGAATACTTCCAGGGACTGGTTCAGCTTTTTGTCCTCCGCCATTCGTTTTTTGTTGATGACTGAAACATGCAATCAAGATGAGGAGCAAACACCACATCAACGAGAATGTTTATCAAGGTAACAAAAATGAAAGTAATCAAGCAATTTACAAAATATATTATGGATTAAATGTTGAAAAAAACACCCACAAATGCACTGGAAAGTAATAAATATGTGTTTGAACCAACATAACACAACTAGAAATAAGTTTATTATAAACTAAATCAATGCATACACCACATAAAATTTGACCACATATAACAAAACACACATCAATGATTTTTAACAACATCCAAAAGCCTGAAAATAATAATAATAACAATAATAATAATAGTACATTTACATAGCGCTTTACCTCAGATGAGCCCAAAGCGCTTTACAATCAATTATTCATCAACAAATAGACAACAAAAACAAAAACAACAACAAAACCAGTACAATTCACAACATGGCATCTTCATCATTGTACCCTATAGCTCATAATTTCACACAGTGCTGGAAACGTTGAGCCACTCTACTCTACTTATCGCATCCAGGTTAAAAAACAGTAAAAAGGATAACAAGCACATCCTAGTAAAAACAAAAAATATAAAAAAGGCCATATGCACTGCAGAATGGGCAACACTCAAGTGTGTAAGGTCTCACATATTTAAAGTTAGATAAATAAAATATCACAAAGGGAATATACCACTAATAAACAGGATAGGGGGGGGGGGGGGATCGGACTGCTTACTACAAACATTTCTCTTTCTGAAAAAACCCATTCAGCATATTATACGACAAGTCAGTTAAAATAAAACAACAAACAACAAAATAACATCAGTTCTGTGCGACATAGCCTGTTTAGGGTGACCATTTGGCTATTCCATACACACCTGTGCCAAAGTCTCGCAGGGTGTGACGCACAGCTCTCTGGTTCTTGATGATGTCCCCTTCCACTCTCTTCAGTTCTCGCTCTTCTTGTTTGTGCTGCCACATGTGGTCCTTCAAAAAAATAATAATTTCAGAATAATGTTTTTACTTCATGAGACTTGAGCATGAAATTTAAGCCAGCCAGCTGAGTGGAGTCAAGGATAGGATAAAATTACCACACAAAAAAGACTGTTTATGCTTATGTCCATTGGAAATGTTGTTGGCTTACCCTGGCTAAAAGACTCCAGGGATCATCCCAAGAGCAGAAGCACTTGAACACTATGGTACATGTGCATCAGCTATGGATGCGAACATTACGTGTGTAACCATTTTTGATTGCCCTGTGCTGTCACATGGGCAGCCACACTCTTGTCTTCGAGGGATTTTGGAGACTGATGATGTTATGCTAGGAGCTTGTCATGGCTAAAGAGAATCCCTGCATAACTATTCATGGCACAATATTCTGATGTAGCCTTGGTGTTCTAGCCTATGTCAATTGGTCTGACACAGCCTTAAGCCAAGGGGTGCCCATTGGTAATGAAACTACACACTCTGTAGTGTATGGCAAGAGAATGCGAAACAAATAGATAAAAGAAAAAAAAAGAAAAAGAGAATCCAAGCCCCATTCAAAAACAAAACAAGACAGAGAAATGTACAGCCCTCACTCCCATTCCAGCAAAATAGAAGAAAAATAGAAAATGTTCAACATAACTAATGACCTCCACCACTTTGAGTCTCCTTTGGTAGTCCTTCAAGTCCTTTTCCACCTTGGCTGTCAGGCTGACCACAGAGGTTGGGGCGCTCGTGTCGCTCGAGCTGCGTGCCTTACTCTTGCCAGGGGCCTTGACCTCCTTCTCCTTCTTCACCTGGAAGGTGTGCGTGTAGCGGCTCGAGTCCAGAAATCCCTCCGGGCCCACCTTTCTCTCTTGACCTCTGGGTAAAAGTAAGGATTGACAACAAAAATATAATTATTTGAGCATTTATTGTAAAGAATTCTCTTTTGTCAAGAAAGAAGTGGAATGAAGACGAAATGAAACCTACCTTTTTCACATGAACAGCAGCAATCCACAAGAGTAATATTAATTTAATAACTATTAATAACTGGGGGAATCCTAATACACTTTCTGTATATTTTTAATGACAATGGCAAGAGCCAGAGTGTATTTCTGTATGTGTATATATTTGTGTTTCCCCATATTGCTTATGACTTGAGGTTTTAAGCCTTTACTGAAATTATTTTGAAGCTGAAGATTTCTTAAGTCTTTGCATTTGATTGAATGTCCTCTAAGATTCTTCAGTTATTATATTATTCCAGGTTTTCTAATCAATGAGTATAAATGTCAAGGCATGCTATTCTGTTTGTAAAATTTGTAAATGCATATTCTTTATTTTTGACTGTAATGCAGGTGCATTCTTCTTCTTCTTCTTTGATCGCTCAGACAGCATCCTGTCAATCATGAGCGCAGATGCATCATGCTGCCGTTATGCGCCTAAGTAAGAAATAATTAGGCCCAGCATGTGCATTGAATTGTAATATACTAACATTGGAGTTAGCCCATTGTGTATTCAGCTTCATATGAATTACCCAACATGTTTTATAATCTTAAAACAATATTGTTTGACCAACCTAATAATCATACAAATAGACAAACACATCTATCACAAACACAAACACACAGTCAGCTTACTTGAGGAAAGCTGCATATTCTTTGCTCTCTTTGCCAACCTCTGAAGGTGTTTCTTCTGCTGCTGGTGCACTCTCCGGTCTGGGCCGAATGCTTTCATAGCGGCTGTGCATCATTTTGCCTCTTTCGAAAGGCAGATCAGTCAGCCCCATGGTTGTGGCTTTGCAGATCTATACAGTATAGTCCTGATGCCTTAAAACGAAAAGTATAGCAATGTTTCAATGTTTCCCTTGTCATATAAGTGTGTGTGTGTGTGTGTGTGTGTGTGTGTGTGTGTGTGTGTGTGTGTGTGTGTGTGTGTGTGCGTGTGTGCATGCGTGCATGTGTTGCATGGGTATGACATTGTGTCCTGGTATGCTTGTTCTCTCAATCTTTCATTTAGTCGTGTTGTATTTGATTTATTACAAAAAGTGTAATGACCAATAATTTCCTGTCCCTGCTTTTTTTGTATGTTAATGTGTGATGTGTGTCACTGTGTGTGTGTATGTGTGTGTGTACATGTGTGTGTGTGTGTGTGTGTGTGTGTGTGTGTGTATGTGTGTGTATGTGCATGTATGTATACATGTGTGTGTGTGTGTGTGTGTGTGTGTGTGTGTGTGTGTGTGTGTGTGTGTGTGTGCTTAGAGCTTAAAGATGAAGCGCTATATAAATTTTCTTAAATAATAAATAAAAAGTCAGTGCTAAAATCTGCTTTAAGCATAGAGTAAAGAGTAAAGGTTTTTCAAAATCAGATGAGATGTCATTCAACATTGTATATTACAGATATAATCACTGCTTACAATAGGAAATGGGTTGGCTTGGCTTAAATTCATAATCTGAATTATATGCATCATTTACAGCACCTTTCTTTTCTTAGAATTGCAGAGGAGATCTTTTGGACCACACACACACACACAACAATTCAATAAGTATTACATCCAAATCAAATTACACACACACGCACACTAAACCCTAATAGTAATACCTTTATCCTCAATAAAGATAATTTTGACTTGACTTGACTTGACACACACACATACAATGATACACACACAGTCAGTGACACACACACACACAAAAGCCAGAAAAGGTGCAGCAGAATCTTCAACGGGATGAAGTAGACTGCCTAATGGGAGGTTAAGTTGCTGCTGAACGTGGCATCATGTTGGTGTCCAGCTGAATGGGCGCTGGCTGGCCAGTCACTAAAATTAGAATTTAGGTTTTATTATTGTTTTGTTTTTTAAGATGTGCCACATATGCACAGTGTGGCGCTTTCGACTATTATCAAGATCAAGAAGAGAGAGAGAGAGAGAGAGAGAGAGAGAGAGAGAGAGAGAGAGAGAGAGAGAGAGAGAGAGAGAGAGAGAGAGAGAGAGACTTCTGATCTTCTCTCTCTCTCTTAGTCACTAAGACTAAGAGAGAGAGAGAGAGAGATTTAGTTTATACTTAGACAAAGAAAATTTATACCTGTTTTCGAAAACAAAAATAACAAGGAAACAATCGTAGGTCTCAGTACCAACTGTCAGCAACTTGACACTTCAAAATCAGAAACAACTTTCGGAGCTGAGTTTAGGCGCGACACTTCTTTCACAGCAGCATCGGAAGTACCGCCATTTTGTTGTCATGGTAACCTTCTCATGTAGAAAGAAAACCTACACAAGAAAACAATGCATTAAAAAAAATAACAACATATATACACCGTTAACTGATAAACAGTCATAAAAATTACACATATGTGTTTTAAGTTGATTCATTAGTTCAATTATACGGAGGTAACATACTAGTGCTTTGTTAGATAGTTTGTTTATTAAAACAAAGTAAGGCTAGCGTGGCCTCCCCTTTCATCTCCATGGCATAGCATATTCGTGCGCCGTTTACTTCAAATCCATCCTCTTCAGTTATGCTGAAATCAAAAACCATATATTACTACATTTATTTTGAAACAATATTTGTATACTAGAATGAATTAAGGTTTTAAAGTTTAGGACTATTCGCAGTCAGCAAGAATATTCTTTTAATGCATGCACTATATGTTCTCAAGTCGGAAGCATTTCCGATGTTCACTGTCCAAGTAAACAACCAAGATGGATGAAGAGGTTCCCAGTGGTAGTGACAATATTGTCACAGAATTCAACACATATGAGGATTTCCTTGATTCACAGATAACTTCGTTTGATCTGTACTATTTGGAGGTGAGGACATGGTTACACACAACTAATGTTATCTCTCTCTCTCTCTGTCTCTGTCTCAGTCTCTCTCTCTCTCTCTCTCTCTCTCTCTTCTTCTCTCCTATTACAGTATTGGTATTACTGGACTGGGCCTCACGGCGTTTAAAGTCCAACTTGGTACACGACTGACAGGCGGCATGTGCTCTCAATGCCTAATTTTAAAAACTTGAATAATAATTTGGGATCCATCCGTGCCGTGATGGTTGATGGCGCTCAGTCTGGCTATGTAGTATGTGGAGGTGAAGTCCGGTGCGCCCCAGGGGACAGTCCTAGGACCCTGCCTCTTTCTGACCTACATCAATGACCTCCCCTCCAGAATCTCTTCTCCTTCTTGCCTGTTTGCTGATGACACAGCTCTATGCCGCTTCATTACCTGCGATGACGACCAGGTCAAACTCAAAGAGGACCTCAGGAAGTCCAGGAAGACTGGGAAAGAGAATGGGACATGGCGTTCCATCCCTCCAAATGCAGCCAACTGCCTTTGACGAGAAGCCAGAAGCCGCTGAACGCCTCCAGCTACAGTCTCCACAACCACAACAAAATACTTCAGGGTCACACTGCAATCCAATCTTTCATGGGGAGCCCAAATCACAGCCACCTGCGCCAAAGCCAACAGAGCTCTAGACTTCTTAAGAAGAAACCTGAAGGTGTGTTCCACGGCTACCAAGGAGTTAGCCTACAAAGCCATGGTCAGCCCAGGCAGATCTCTGACCTAGAGAAGGTCCAACGCAGGGCAGCAAGATATGTGCTAAACAGACACAAAAATACATCCAGTGTCAGCACCATGCTCCACCAGCTGCAATGGCCTTCTCTGGCTGAGCGCTGCGGTGCTTCCAGGCTATCCATGATCTTCAAGATCACAAATGGACTGGCCTGTGTGAAATGCAATGCCCTCAAGCCCATGCCCCCCAGCAGCAGAAGACAAAACCACAACAAGCAGTTCATAAGAATCCCCGCTAGAACCGACTACCGCAACAACTCTTTCTTCCCCCGAACCGTCCATGACTGGAACTCCCTACAATCAGAAACAGTCCAGTCCCCCATGCTCAGCTCCTTCATCTCGAAGGTGCTCCCTGACTAAAAACACTGTGATTGTCTTGTTTGATGTGTTCGTGGGTTGAGAGGGGGTGTTGATGGAGATGTCTCCCCGGTGAAACTTGAAAAAGGTGGACAGTCTAGATGCCCATCTCCTATCGGCGAGTGGAGTCCAGTGTAGCTGGGTGTAGATATTTTCCACGCTGGATGTCTGGCGATGCCTATTCACCACCCAGCGGGCAGCCCGTCACTGTACCTTCTCCACTCTGCCGACATCTTTCACGGTGTAGGGGTCCCATACCGGCGAGGCATATTCTAGGGTGTGCCTGACCAGCGACTTGCATGCCTTCTCCTTGATGTTGACTGACCCCACTTTTAGGTTGCACCGGAGGAAGGCAAGGGTCTTACTGCTTTGTTGGTCATATTTGAGATGTGGGTGTCCCATCTAAGGTCTTGCGAGATGGTAACACCCATATACTTGGTCTCCTCTACCCGTTTCCGGTTCAGGTCTCTCCTCTCTCTCTCTCTGCCTGCTTATGATGATAATGTGTGTTCGCTTTCTTGGCTTTGCATTCCTTTCTTGTTTATTGAATTCTTTACTTTTAATTTTCTTTTCCTTTCTTTTTTTCTTGAGGACTGGATAAAAAAAAGCATTTATACTTACTCTATTTATCCTTGGAAAATAAAGGTTATTCATTCATTCATTCTCTCTCTCTGAGACTCTCTCTCTCTCTCAAAATAAATGGTCAACTTGTGTAGATTAGCTGCTGTTCATGGTCAGTCGATTAACCCTTTCACTGCCTGTCCTGTGTCTACTACAAGGTGTGTGATGCCATTGATGATGTTATAACTTTTGATGTCATAGTTCTGGAACGCTGTTTTTGTGTTTAAGAAAGTCAGGGAAAGATAAATCTCCAGACCATTTTCTCAGATAGTCTTAGTCTGTCATTCTTGTACTTTTGCTCAGGATCAAGAACTTGCCCGACAGCTGGTAGAGCTGGGTTACCGTGGCAGCGGAGAAGTGCTGAAGAGAGAGGAGTTTGAAGCCAGGAAAGCTGCCGCTGAAGCCAGTCGTCTGTCCAAGCGCAGTCAGCAAAAGTGAGATCCTATGTGTTTAACGTCAGTTGTGTGAATTATTTGTGACAGTGCTTGTCTTTGGTATAAAAAAATCATTTCTAAACAAAAAGAAGAGGGTTGACCTTTTAGAAATGCCATTGGATTTTATGTAATATATATATTTTGTAATATAGATCTAATCCCTATGTTTAACATCACCAACAGAGCTGCTCAAAATTGGGTATGTCCACCCAAGCAGCAGTTCCATGGGGCTTTCTGGACACATTGAGGGGGGTCCTGAGACATGATTGTGTAAAACATTTGCCTTGTCAAAAACTGTGGACACACCAAATTTTCACACTTTTTGTGTAGCCAAGCTTTTACGATTTTTAAATTTGGGTGTGGTATTGTTTGTTGAGCTATTGTACTGAAGCTAATTGCACGAATGTAATAAAACTTAGGATGTTGGGTACACAAATGATTGAATTAGACATCTGCAAAATTTTAAATGATTTGAATGGGCCGTTATTTTGTGCACATATAAAATGCACGCATGTAGTTTCTTTTGGTCGGCAGTATATTTACATAATAAGAATTTATAGTGATGAAAATTACTGGTAAATAACAAAAATAATGATAGTAATAGTAATAATAATAGTGATGATGATGATGATTTTGAATCCTTTCGTTCCCTTCAGAACCCTTGCCAGCTCTGGAAAAGAGTTGAATGACACATTTCTGCGAGCTCTGGCCTCAAGGGAAGAGGCAAACAGAAGTGGGAAAATGACGGTAAGTCAGCTCCATTGCAACAGTTGACATAAATGCTTATGATGGAGATATGCTTGTTGTTTATCATTGAATTTCTATTTAGAGCAGGCTGTAAACTTTATCATGATAGGGATAGTGAACCAACAAGGTAATTTGTTTGTGTTAGGTGGAATTAGGGAAGGAGTTATAAAAGGTAGCTTCGAGATGTGGATTTGGATGGTGGGGGTTGTCATGTGTGGATGTTAAAGACCCACCCGATCACGTGTCAAAATCACGGGTTTCACGGGTTTTCCCTCTTATAGCTAGCTGGAAAGAAATCTTGTTTTGACCAGGTCTCACTACCATACAAATGCCCCCAAACTCAAAGCGATACATAATTGTAAAGAGCAGCCTCAATTTGAACATGGGGGCATTTCTATATGGGTCACAGCTACCCAGAAAAAACCAAGGGACTTAATCGTGGCGCGTCTGTGTATCTTTAACGGAAGGGTGTGGAAAAGTGCAAGACTGTGGAAAGCATTACTTTCCTTGATTTTGATAGAAATGTGCATTGTTGTATAAATTGTTTTACTTGCATGCAGAGTTGAAATAACTTCTATCATGATTCCATGCTCAAATACAATGCTTTATGAGAACAAAATTGAGACATGGATCTGTTTGTTTTGGAAGATGCCACACCTTTTATTACAAACAACACATGCTGATACACACATGCATGCTTGCTTTGTACACTTGCATGCATACTTATACATACACATTCACATACAAACATCAAACAGCAAGACACAAAGCATACATTCGCACACACATTCACAAAATCATAAGTTTATCACACATTGTCTGAATCACGTTTAGTGGAAGGACTTAAAATCGAAGAACACACACATCAAACAGCATGTCAGAAGCAGTTACACTTTTTGGAAGTTTGTACAAGATGTGTAATTTGTATGGTTGACTGCTTTGACAACTTTAACATGGTAAATAGGCAACTATAAAATTATTCCGATTTTTACTCTGTGTGTGTGTGTGTGTGTGTGTGTGTGTGTGTGTGTGTGTGTGTGTGTGTGCGTGTGTGTGAACTCCTTTTCCAGACAATCATATTCATCCGTGATAAAAACGCCAGAGGACAGGAAATTTCAGGGTACATCGATTATGCCTTCAGACTGAAAGCTGAAGATTTCGAGCCGTACTTTGCTGGAAGGAAACGACTGCTCCCCCGGCCATCAGATCTCAGGTTATTAGTGCATTCTTGGGCAAAATGTGAAAGTGTATGTGGCGGTGCATAAGAACACTTTTTGTGGTGGTGCATAAGAAAATGTTTGGCAGAAATTGTGATTCTGTTTTCACAAGATGGACCTAACATTCCTAATGAATTTTGATATATTTTGCTCATTTTTATTTTTCAGTCATTTAAATTTTGACACCCAAGATACTTCATTTGCAAACATCTTATATAGAAGAAACAATTTTGGCTCTTTGTTTCTATTGTGGTTTCAAGAATGTTAAATAAACATACAAATCAATCAAATTTTGACTTTATAGTTTGCATATTAGCACAAAAACAGACTTAAATACTGTATACCCTTAACATAATGTTGGCATTTTTAGGGTTGTTGACTATTTTTTGCTTTTGCTCAAAAGTAGGCTTATACATGTATAGGGTTTTCTCGTGCACCATCACATATTGAAAGGCAAGCAAAATGCCAACTATATCACTATGCATGTAAAAAAAAACACAATTATCAGAACAAAACAAAACACTGAAGCTTTGACCTTTTACCCGTATCATTTGCCTTCAAGTCACTGAATGATCAAGCTCCCCTGTATCTCTCTGATCTTCTTCATCTCTATGTCCCAGCTCGCCAACTACGTTCGTCTTCTGATTCTCGTCTCCTTTCCATTCCCTCCATCCGTCTCAAATCTGCTGGCCAACGTTCTTTTTCTTGTCAAGCACCATCTCTGTGGAACTGCCTTCTCCTCTCCGACACTCCAACTCAGTCTCCTCATTCAAAACCTCTCTTAAAACCCATCTTTTTCCTGCTGCGCCCTAAATATTTGATCAGTTGTCTATCGTTGTGTGCACGTGAGGGAAGATTGATTTAAGAGGTTTGTGCTGTGTTTTGTGGTGCGTGTGTGTGCGTGTGTGTGTGTGTGTGTGTGTGTGTGAGTGTGTGTGTGTGTGTGTGTGTGTGTGTGTGTGTGTGTGTGTGAGCATGAATGTGTGCTTGTGTGTATTTTGGTTTTGTGGGTTGTGTGTGCACGCATGTGTGTGTGTGTTTGTGTGCGTGTCTGTGTGTTTGTCTGCGTGCGTACGTTGTGTATGTGTGTTGGTGTATGTGGTCAGTCCATGCGGCTCAGTTGCTGTGGCTTACCGAATGGGGTATGAATGAGTTGGCGTCAATAATTGTGTGTGTGTGTGTGTGTGTGTGTGCGTGCGTATGTGTGTGTTAAAGAGAGAGAGAGAGTTGCTTTGCATATGCGCTGTTGGTGGTTGGTGTCACTCTTGAATCTTGTTTTTTGTTATCTGTTGATGAATAATTGATTGTAAAGCGCTTTGGGCTCATCTGAGGTAAAGCGCTATATAAATGTACTGTTATTATTATTATTATTATTTACACTTTGGCCTCACCATTTTGTCAATGTCAAGTTTTAAAAATGTACCAGTCCACCAGTACGAAAGTTGTTAAAAGACATGCACGTTGATTAGTTTGTTCCTGGTATGTAGAGAATGTATGTGTTGTTTTTCTTGGTTGTTTCCAGTTTCTACAACTGGGAGACTCAGACTTCAACCTCCAACCCAACTCCAAACTACCAAGTCATTGCTGAGAATGCCTCGGGCCTGCTTTTCAAGAATAAGCGTGATCGAAAGATTATCAACGTTGACCCAAAGGTAAATTAAAATATACAAGATTATATGTTCAAATTCTCGTATCTTTTGCTACTAATTTTTGCAAGTTATTTCTTGTATTGGTCAAGACTAAAATAAAGGTGTTGATTCTAATTCAAGTAAAATACATTACCATATTTTTCGGACTCTAAGACGCACCTTTACCCAAATTTCAGATTTTGTTGTTATATTATCTATTTTATTAGTCATATTATAAGGCACAGGGGTCTGAGTCTGGGAAAAAAAGTATCACCTAATAGTCCGAAAAAGACGGTAATCTAAAATTTATAAAACACAGTTATCAGCAAGAGTTTGAAGCTTGGAACAAAATGTGTACATCATGCTCCCATCAATTTTGTTTGACAGGCAGCTTGAACAGCATTAGGGTGTATTTTTACAGACCATCGTTCAGATTTCATTGCACCATGGGTGCAACTAAAAATGAGAGGCTGGGGTTTGGGGTAATGTCCCCCTGCAGCTGAAGAAATTTTTTATTTTTTACAGTATTTTAGTTTGCTTTTTCCACAATTTATACAAATGCTTATTTTGAAGTGTTTGAAAAATACAGTAGACACACAAAGATCTTGTTTGACAAATTTAAAAAAAAGGAAATTCCTTTTCTGGTAAAATTCAAAAACAGGAAATCCTTGTATACCAGGAAACGTTGCACCCATGCTGCAGTATAACAGACTGTTTTAGGCGAAAGACATGGAACATTATATTACCGTAATAAGGCATTTCATTTTGGATTGCAGGCTTCCACTCCAGGGGACAACTCGACACGCAGCATCATAGAAACACCGAAATACACCCAGGTTGTCATCTATGACCACATCACAAGGAGGAAAACATAAAGACACTGGGTTTGCTGCGTTCGTTTGTTCTTTTTTCATTTCCAAGAACCCTTGACTGTTCAACCGTGGTTCTGTTACCCATTTTTTTTGGACTTTTTGTAAAAGAACACTGACAGCATGATCAAGTTAGTCGTTGGCTTTTTGAGCAGGCATTACTCAAGGTATCAAAAATAACTACAACATCCATTTTCTCACGAAATGTCTTGGCATAAAGGCATTTTATACTTTAGATGTGGAGTATTTCTAAGATCATTACAAAACCCACCTTTTCAAATGAATTAAATGCAACAAGATCTACCGGTATGTAAAATGTTTTTGTGCATAAGCAAATAATGTGTGTTCTTGAATGGTGTGGATATTTGCTATTGTGTGTTTTGTACATACCCTCCATTGTAATGTATTGTGAGTGTGTGGATGATGAGTTCAACAATTTTCTTTTTTCTTTTGGTATTAAAAACTTTGGACAGTAATATTTTTTTTTCAACAACCAAAAAGTATTCTGGTATGATATATTTGTATATGCAATTTTGAAGATTGTTAAATGCTTGTGATAACAATTTCTTGGAAATATACTATGTCTTGCACAATAAATAATTCCATCATAAAGCATAGTCAGAAATAAATATCGTATTTGTTCGAATGACAGTTGTTTGTGAACAGATTGGAGGTGTTTCAGGAAGCACAAACGTTACGGTACGTTGTCAGTTCTTGACAGGTGTGTAGTTTTGATAAGCATTAACTACATTTCCTGTCAAGGATGTTATATTGCTGTCTTTGTTATCAATGTGTTTTTATTTTCTTCTGTGTTTGTCTTTGAAAAACTTGACTTAAAATCTATTGATTGATTTTGATTAAGATTCTTTGAAAGGTTTGAATGTCACAGAATAACATTCACTTGGAAAATATTGATATTAGAACACAAAGAATCTTCAAACTTCTTTTTATTTGTTACATTTCAGTTAGTTGGCAGGATTAATCAAATATATGAACGGATTCTGATAAACTTCTGTGGGCAGTTTGGGCATCATGCTATAGCCCTTATTCGAAACTCAAAAGGAAGTAAGGGACGAATTGCGTCCCTTATGATTGCAAAGTTCCGGTTTGAAAGTTTCGTCTGCTGCAAAAGAATGGTTGCTGTAAACAAAGCACAGCTGCTCAGAACGGGCGTTGGTATCATCGCGAAGTGTCAATGATATAGAACCAACAAAAAGAAAAGTGTGTGAGTGCATGATTCTGCTTTGTTAATTGTAAAGTAAACAGACTGTTGGCATTTTGAATGCAGTAGGCTTAATTCCTTGCTGATAAACACGCAAGCAGTAGGCTAAGCACTGTCAATTTATGACGTGCCAAGTGGGCTTCAGACAAGTTACGGTAGGCCTTCTCCAACTGGGTGTTCTTTTTCTGCAAGGTACTACACAGAGAGAGACAGAGAGGATACAGAGAGAGAGAGAGGGGGGGGGGGGGGGGGGGGGGGGGGGGGGGGGGGGGGGGGGGGCAGCGGCATTCAATATCAGTAGTCTCCAAAAGCTTCAGTTAAAAATATGACAGTGATAACAGTTTGACATGGACAACAAAAAGAATAGCAAGAATGTTATAACCTTTAACATTTTCTCCACACCTCTCAGAAATGGTGATGATAACAACTCAAAAAAGGCAACTGTTCACTGTCTACATTTCTGATGCCTTCTGTCAGTCTACAAATAAAGCTTTGACAACCAGTTTGAATAAAAATAAATTCGAGAAAAAAAAAGCAAAATCAACTTCGAATTCATTATCTTCATTTTAAATAACTTTTCAGCGGAATGTTGAGCATTTAACACATTAACCCTTCACCGCCAGCCATATTTCAGCCAAACGTTTCCATTAAATTTACCTGGGTAGAGAATAACATCCATCTGCAGTATTGGGGATTCTTCTGTGACATATATAAAATAAGGTCTATCCTTACTTCCCAAAACTGAGACAATAGGGTCTTTGGATAATAGACCCCAATTTGATGCCTTTTAATAACATAGGTGTTAAATCACTGTGGTGCTAAAATGCGACTTTGGCGGTGAAAGGGTTAATATTGTCGCCCAGCTCCACCAACTTTCATTTCATCGCAGGCCTAGACCCACGAACCAGAACTTCATGAACCGACTCCAAATTGCGAGAGCAGGGACAGATAACCCTGATAGACAGTTTTGAAACATCGTTATAGATAATCTATTAAAGTTTGGGCATCAATCGAGTCATTAGTCAATCGAGTCATTAGTCAAACAACAGGATTTTTATGATATATGTGCCTCTGCTTTCAAAGCTTCACGATTACAGGTAAGAATTTTTGAATGACTTTAATTACCGTATTTTACGGACTACAAGACGATACTTTTTCCCTAGACTGAGACCCCTGCGCCTTATAATGTGACAGATAATATAGTAAGAAACTATAGTAACAAAATCTGAATTTTGTTTAAAATTTGGGGGGTGCGCCTTATAATCAGGTGCGCCTTGTAGTCCGTAAAATACGGTAATACTAGTTTGAACTGTCTTCCTCTGGAACGTTTGCACTGCATTAAGACGGCGACAGACTATGTGGCTGCCTCATATGACTTGATCAGGTCGTGACGTTTCACCTCATTTGCATACCATCTAACTCGATCAATCTGACTCAGTGGGGCCCAGTCAGGTGACAGGGCCGAATAGGGCGGGTTCTAAATTTCACTGATCGAGTCTGATCGAGTCAGGTGGCTTGTGACCTCTTCTGTGCGGGAAACAAAATTTGGTCTACGTCACGACCTGATCGAGTCATATGAGGCAGCCACATAGACTGTCGACGCCTTAAGAGATTCATTGGCAATAGCTATTCGCGTCTCCTTTCCTTTTACTCAGACTGAAGTAGAGACATATGAAACATTTCTAATCTTCTTATTCAATCTCTCAGACAGTTTCCTGTCAATTATGAGCGCAGGTGCGCCATGCTGCTGTTATGTGCCTAAGTAAGAAATAATTAGGCCCAGCATGTCCGACTTCAGCTGTAGGAAATCTTTTTGAAAGTGCTTTTTCAAAAAAAAGCAGGAGAATGGACCGGAAAGGCAGAAAGATAGTAGATGACAGCAAGCAAAGGGAAAAGGCAGAGTCAAAGAGTGACAGATTAGAGGAAGCTACAAGCACAGAACTTCCAGAAGGTGGGGGAACTCTTTATACAAAAGACCCCCCGGTATCTCCACGGTGGAAAAACATTTATAATCAATCGTTTACCACAAAACGCTACACAAACTAAGGCTTGTAGTAGTTAACTCTTCTAGCACCATGGGTGAATACATTCACCCAAGACATCGCTCTACACTCCCATCAAATGCAAAGACAATCACAGCCAAGCACCCTGCCATGTGTTAAGTCTGTTTTTACAGCTTTTGTCACTGTTTCTGTCATTAAAGCAATGCGTGTGCGCTTGAAACAAAAATCTCCTTCCCTCTTGTCAATAGAGATGCAAGGACAACCAAGAACGTCAAAAAAATACATGGCGCTAGAAGAGAAGGCTTTGTCACATCTGATCTTTCTGCATTTCTGAACTCCTAAAAAATCATTATGAATTTGCTGTCGTATAGATAATAGAAACAAAATTAGAGAGAGAGTGAGAGGTGCACATAAGCACAGACAAGTACAGGTAAGCACAGACACACACACACACAACTTTGAGAACAAACAATAATGGTGTAAAACAACATATCAATATTCTTTGAAAATATATTTAATGATCAGCATAAACATGTAGAAGAAAAAAAGATACAAAACAGCATAAAACGTGTGAATAACCATCTGATAGCATTGCATGATACACATAGTATTTTCAACATACTCTAATCTGGCGGCAGACTCTATCGTTGTTCAGCATGCGCTGGTATACCGGGATACCCATACCTTGATTGTAACAAACAGTCAAAAACATGCCATGCCTTCAAGCTGGTTTCTCACCCACAAACATACAATCCTTTATGGATGTGATCATCATTTCTATTGTCCTAATCATGGTCATGTACAAAACTATGCAATCGCTTCACAACCCCATCATTTTCTTACTATAAACAGCTTTATTCTCGAATATGCAATGCAGTAAAGTTTATTTTTTATTTTTTACTATGGAGCACATTTCTTTACTCATAATCATTCTCCTATTGCATGTCTTTTCTGTGTCCTATGGTAAACATTTTGGAGTTGTTTATTTTCCATTTATTTATTTATTTTTCTATTATAGTCCCGTCAACAGCTTTGGTCATCTCAGGACTGTCACTGTGTAAAGTTCGACCACTTATTACAAAACGCTCATCAATGTATCTGACCAACGTTCAACAACCTGTAAACAACAAAACATACTGTACACCCCCCGTGGGGTCTTTCGTACAAGTAGTTCCCCCACCTTCTGGAAGTTCTGTGCTTGTAACTTCCTCTAATATGTCTCTCTCTTTGACTCTGCCTTTTTCCTTTGCTTTGTGTCATCTACTATCTTTCTGACTTTTTGGTCCATTCTCCTGCCTTTTTTCCCCAAAAAATCTTCCATATAATTTTCTCCTTTGAGCTCCTCCGAAATTGGAATGCGTCGGCTGAATGCAGTGAGGACACCAGCAAAAACTGGAAAACAGACACATATGTACCCATTGTGGCCTTATGGCCCAGGAACGTAGAAGAAGAACAGTACAATTCATAACATGAGACCTCCATCATTGTACCCTATAGTACATCATTCCACACAGTGCTGGAAACGTCAAGCCATTCCGCTCTATTTATCGGATCCAGGTTTAAAAAACAGTAGAAAGGATAACAAGTTTATTTTCCATGCTGGTAAACTTAAGAGAAATTCATTACTCAAAACTCATACAAATAGCTTACATATCAAACTCCTCTTGACATCACATCTTGTTTTCACCTTATAATCGTCTCCATTATCATCCTCATTAGCAAACAGTTTTCAATCTTCGGATACTTTAATAATCATTCCAATATACAATCAAACAACTCCGTATACATTGGTAATATTGAGCTACATTAGGAAGCATTTACTTTATAATTTAGTATTCTTAGATTAAAAACAAAGTTTAATAGTTTTAGCAATAAATGCAAGCACATTCACACATGCTCTCGCATGCACTCAAACTTGATGTAGAAAGCATTTGGCATAGAATCTTGAACCTATTCCCTTCTCACAACATTTAGACTTTAAGTTTACAAAAGAAAGATTTGACATTCAGGAAGGAAAGAACTTCTCCCCCTCCTCTCCCTACAACTACCAGCGCCCCCCCCCCCCCCCCCCCCCCTTAAATGCTAAAAATATTATAATTTCAATTAAGGCACTTAGGTTCATGAAAGATCTTACTCCTTAAAAAACCACACACTGTATAATTGAACAAACAAAATTCACAATGCTCCACAAAGAGATGATGAAAAAATAAACAAAATCAAATCAAATCAGAGGTAATACAAAAAACATTGGGAAATACCTTGGTGATAGTACTAATAGTAACGACAGCCTGCACTAATTATCATTACAAACTCCAGCACGCTCTATCATGCACACTATTACCCACTGAGAGTATTCATAAGTCAGTGCCTCCATTTTAACAACCCTGTTTGTTAACGATTCAAAAGCAAACGATACATGTACATAAAAAAACACCAACTGGTTGCAAGCTTTAGATACATACTGAAGCAAAAAAAGCAACAAAGAACACAACAGCTCTTTCACACAAAGTAAGGATTATGCATAATATATACAATTTAGGCAGTTTGGACAATCAATCCATTTATAGATGTAAGCCAGAGCAAATAGAACTACAATAACATTGTACTGCACTTCTTTGTGCTTCAACTGAAAAGGTTTGTTGTTGTTTGTTTGTTTTCTGTTGTTGTTTCTTTAACATAGAAAGGGGCACAGAGATTTGCACCGTGAAAAGATAAGAGTTGACACTTAACGTGTGACTTTCTTGAACTCTTTAGACTTGAAAGTACAGGAATTCTTTGTTGTTCTTATTGTTGACATACCCTGGCTAAAAGACTCCAGGGATCATCCCAACAGCTGAAGCACTTGAACACTATGGTACAAATGCACAGCTCGGGATGAGAACATTACGTGTGTGACTATTTTTGTAATTATTCCGCCACGTAGGCAGCCACACTCCGTCTTCCGGGGAGGAATTCTTTTAAACATTAAAGGGGCACCCTGACGGATGAGTTTTTGCAAGAAACACGTACGTTGAGATCACAAGAAAGACAGCCTTTTCAAGGATCGGAGCACTCATTTTGCTTTGGTTTCCTAGAAATCAAACCATCAAAACGTAGATTCCTCCTTGGCAGAGTTGCCGGAGAGAAACCATTTTGGATGGGTGGGTGGAGGCCACTCGAGTGGTTGAAGCTTTTTCTTTTTTGTAGTGCAGTCAAAAAAAAATTGGAGCTATTTCCTTTGTTGTGAGTGAAATTTCTTTTGGTAAACTGTAAATGAAAAAGGCTTGTATTATGACAATGTTGTCATTTGGTCTATGCGACTCAGGCGGCCATTAAAAAAGAGAAAGCATGTGCCTTCTCTTTCACTGAAAGAATGTGACTTCCAGCACCTCCGCCAAGGAGGAATCGCTGATTTGACGGTTTGATTTCTAGGAAACCAGAGCAGAGTGAGTGTTGCAATCTCTGTAAAGGGTGTTTTCCTGGTGATCTCGACGTGTTTCTTGCAAAAACTAATCTGTCAGGGTGTCCCTTTAAACTTGAAAAATGGTTTTGCTTTTGTTAATCATTATCAGCATACTTATCCATAATTATGATACTTTGATCTGAAAGCAATCAAACTTAGGTTTTAGAACAGCTCCTGCACATTTTTTTTCAAACATCTTCAATCTACCTTGCATTAAATAAAGCAATAAAACCACATGCCCAAAAAAAGAGAACCAAACGAAACCTCAAATTGGTTTAAAAAAAAGTTATTTAGTAATTTACTATGAAATAAGCACTTCTGCATAAGACCCATAATTTAAATACAGACCCCGCTTTAATATTAAAATTAATCTAAACCAAAGTGGAGTGTGCCATGCAAGGCTTATCATTTTGGCGATGTGTGTTTTTAACTATGCTTTCAATTGATGCATATACATAAAATAAATCAATGATTGTATACATCCTTGTCAATCAAAAACACGAGATACAACAAAAGCTTTTTTTGAATACTTTAAAAAAAAGAAAAAGAAAAAAAGTCCAAGCAGATTAAAAACAAATGATTTGTACAGAAATGTTGAGGCAGGCAAAAGACGAAGCCGTAGAAAGCAAACATTAAAATATTCTATACATCATATCGCATCGCGGAAAACATAGACGCACATCACTTGAGGAATGGAAAACTAAATATTTCAAGTCAAATTATGTACTTTAAAACAAAAATATAGCGTCACCATCAGTGTTTTATCTTTGCAAATTGTTTTTTACAGCTTTGTTAGATGGTGGAGCTTGTCTTAATCTTCTTCTGTGGTGGTGGCCAGCTTCTTTTTATAGAAGTAATTACACGCACTTCAGTGGGTGACCAAGGGGAAAAGAAGCAGAAGAGAAGAAAAGACAAATAGAAGAGACAAAAATCTGTTTATACATATATTATCGGATTTACTCGGGTCCAGTAGAAAAAATAAAATTCCTAATTCTGGGCTGGGATGGGGAAAACTATAGGGAGCTGCTGGCAGCTACTAATTTTCACGTTGGCCCCCAGCAAGCTGGGAACTAGCCGATCCTAGACACTGCATAAGGCAGTGCCCAGGCCCCAACCAAAAAGAAAAAAAACCCATCCCTAACTACAGGGGTAAAAATAATTGGGGTGGGGATCAACGGGTAAATCCAACATGTCGAAGTTGACCAATTTTGACTTGCGCCTCTCTATTTTGCGCACGGCAATATGGAATAACAGGGACAATACAGATATGTTTGCACATGCACAACGCCAAGCATTCTCAGTTATCAGTTTCAAAAACTGTCCAGAGTCTTCTTTGCCGAATGACCTTGGGTTTTCTGAGGTAGCGTTTTAATCATATCAACCATTGGCAGTTCGTAAATAGTGCAAAGACTTTCACTTGTGTTATTTATAACGAAATACATTTATTATCAGGCGAGGAAGGGAGGATTGAGAATTTTGTCTTAACTCAAAAATCTATAGATTCCTGGTAGATATCATATGAATAAATATGTTTTAAATGAAAAATACATTCATTTGGGAGTAGCATTTAAAGTGTGTTTATCTTACAGGCTGAAATGAAATGTAAAATGATTGTATCCAATTAAGATTATTATGAAAATAATTATATACATAAATGTGGTATAATTTTCATTTTATAAAACATCTTAGAACAAAATAGTGTATGTTAAAAATGTGCTTTTGTGAAAAAGAAAAAGTGTGAACACAAAAATATACACATGTAATTATATGTTTGCCTTATGTGTAAACATGTACAATAACATTTTGTTATTTCTGGTTAAATATACATTCATTAGAATATCTGGGGCGAAAGAACAAAATTGGCATTCCAATTATAAAACTACCCAATCCTGTTTAGGTGTTTTTTTAATGAACACATTGTGAAGATTCACAAATATATTAACCTTTTCACCGCCGATGTCACATTTTTGCACCACACTGATTGAACACCCAAGTCACTAAAAGGCTTGCAATGAGCAACTGTTAACCAATGACCTTATCTTGTTAATTTTGGGAGATAAGGAAAGGCCTTGTTTGATACATGTCATAGGCAGATTCATAGTATTGAAGACACCAACTTTTCTTTATCCAGGTAAATTACACTAAACTTTTGGGCTGAAAAATGGCTGGCGGTGAAAGGGTTAATCCAGTAGCATATCAGGTGTAGACAAAATAAAGATATACATAAAGTATGCACAGTCCAAAACTCATAATATTCTCACAATGATTTAATGGCAACAATTACGAGAATAGATGACAACAGTAATCAAGTTATTAAACTTTAATTCCTTTAAAAGTACACACATTTCTTATCTTCTTAGCACCAATCTGCAAAATAACTTGCAAAGCTGATCTTCCTTATTCCATACAAATTTAAAAAATCTGTGCAAAGTTGTGAAAAAAAATTTTTCTCTCCAGAAATGTATTAACTGTAAGGATAAAACAAAAGCAAGCACGTTCAGAAAGCATCTGAAATGCATACGAAAAGCCCTTGCATAACTCCTTACAAATCTCTCCACTCACTCTCATAAGTCTGTGACCGTGACCTGAAATGACATCAGAGCAAAAATGCTACAGCTTAACAAGTAGTAAATCCCTTCATGAAATAATATGAAAATACCAACTTGTGTCCACCTGACCTCACAAAGATAAGCTGCCCACACAATTATTCTGTCCAAAACTATAACAGCAATTTGAATCAGCTACATGAGCAAAGGTACTAGTTGAACATAATTTACCATTGAAAACTGGCCTCTCATCATCTTAAGAGGTACCAATAGTAGCCCCTGTCATGAAACAATGTGCAAAATCAGCTATAAATGATTGAACGTCAATCTCCATGATAAAAGTCCAGAGGCTAGAACTTTTTTCTTTGGTTAAATAATCATTATTTAAAATCTTACAAGGAATTTGTATGCAAGCGAAAATTTATTGTTAGGGTCTTTCGTTTTTTAAAATAAAAATAAAACGGAAGACAAGCATAATTTCTTTGATTTAACTTCATTCAGATCTATACATGCATAATTTATATCCATGAATGTCTTTCCGGGAAAGACAAATATCAATCAGTGATTTTTTCCACATGGCTCTAAAATTTACATGGCAGCTGAAATTTTGTCAAGAGTGCATTAGCAGACCTGTTTACCCCAAATCTTCACTGTCAGTAATCCCAAGCTCTGAAAACAGTAATTTCAGGCATCTGTCCGTAATTTTGCTGTCCGAGAAATCCTTTCACCAGAATTTTTCGCTGCTGTCAAACCTTTTGTTTGGGGGGGGGGGGGGGGGGGGGGGGGGGGGGGCGCGTACACGCACGCTGCAACTTCCCATCCAAACCCAACTTCGACAACTGCCGAAATTTTGCACTTCGTACCTACAAAAATGGCGGCATGCAGAAATAAACCGGAAGTATACATTCAAGGGACATCACTCGAAGTGATACCTTTGATAGCAGACGACACAGTAGCGAGTACGGCTCAAACGCCATGCCTTCTTTGTATTTCTTCTTCTTTTTTTTCGCACTCGTTCAGCGGAAATGCCGATTTTTGTTGTTGCTGACCATAATAGCGTAATCGGAGGTCTCAAAACGTAATAATTACGGACAAATGCGTAGGGAAAACAGATCTGCTTTAGGCTTAATCGCTATACAACGAAGCCACACAATCAGTTGCCGTACCTGCTAGGAGGATCCGAGTACTTGTCAGACACGTAGAAGTCGCGCACGTCCTGATCGACGGAGCTGGGGTTGCCCGGCATAATGGCGCGGCTGCCGACGAAGCTGGGCATGTTGTCGTAGTGCTGCATCGCTGTAGGGGGGTAGTGGTAGTCCAGGTAGCGGTCGGACACCCCATCATCCATGTAGGTCACGCTGTTCGTATAGCCCGTTGCCCTGTTGCCGTTCTTCTTCCCGTTCTTGCCTGCTCTTCTCCTGGAAATACCCGTGTGAACACAAACTTACAGAGCAATGTATGTCGTGGACGCGGGGCACATACTTTAGCATTGCCGACTCTACGATGACCCCAGGAAAGCGATGTGGCCTCGAGAAAAACCACAGAAGGAAAAGCTCTATGTCAACCTGAGGGATCTTCAAATGACTGCTGCTTTTGTGCGGGCAACTGACATCTCCATCTGCAGCGATCGATGCAGAAGAAGACCATGCCATGTGGCTTCATTTGCAAAATTAATAGTACTGGCGCAACGCCGAGTACCAGTAACGCCTAGTAATGGTAACGCCTAGTAACGGTAACGCCAAGTACTGGTAACGCTGAGAACAGCAAATTTGAAGCGATTCGGTTAAGAAAAGGCGGCGTTATAAGGCCCCGTTTCCCGTTGGCGGTGCTCTGAGAGTGATGCGCTCTCCCGATTCTCTTGTTGCCAGGCTTCGCCCCTGCCACAGCAAGCCTGACAGCAAATTTGAAGCGATTCCGTTAAGAAACGGCGGAGTTATTTGTGAAAAGGTGAAGCGGCGTATATCGCGCGCATTTCTGCATCGATTCGCTTCCGGTTTGGCACATCGATAGTCACCGTCCCCGGTCTTCTACCTGCCAAATTCCGGAAATACCGGAAATACGGGCGCCGAGAGGCCGGTGGATACGCGTTTCGCGCATTTGCCAAACCGCGCAAATGACATGGCCGCCTCAGTTGCCGTTGCCATTGCCCCGTTAGGGCTCACAGCAAATTTGAAGCGATTCGGTCGAAACACGGCGGAGTTATAAGGCCCGTTTTGTGTTTCAGACACACACGGACACTTGGCTTTTTACTATATGATGATTGGTCATTATTCTATCTGCTGTTTGTTGCCAGAGTACAGTGTTCAAGTAGTTGCAGAGCAAGTTAATTTATAACCATAGTTAAAGCAGTCACTACTTATTATTTAGATATGACAAATACTTGGTCTCTTACAATTTTATTTCCCTTTGTACCATTAATCTTTTTCCTCGAGGCAGTATATGCTATCGACTGTAGTCTTTAGCTTTGTCCCATTACAGACCCATCACAGCTGTTTTAAACGGAGCTACATCCCTGCCATGTCTGCAGAAAAAGATCACTTTGTCTGACCCCTGCACCCTCGATAAAATATTTACAGGCACCCTCAATAAAACTAATACTTACAGGCACCCTCAATAAAACTAATACTTACAGGCACCCTCAATAAAACTAATACTTAAAGGCACCATCAATAAAACTAATACTTACAGACACCTTCAATAAAACTAATACTGACAGGCACCCTCAATAAAACTAATCTTACAGGCACCCTCAATAAAACTAATACTGACAGGCACCCTCAATAAAACTAATCTTACAGGCACCCTCAATAAAACTAATAGTGACAGGCACCCTCAATAAAACTAATCTTACAGGCACCCTCAATAAAATACTTACAGACACCCTCAATAAAACTAATACCTACAGGCACCCTCAATAAAACTAATACTTACAGACACCCTCAATAAAACTAATACTTACAGGCAGGCCACAAGCCCCACAATCAGAAGCACCAACAGCAAGAACCCAGCAGCTCCACAAGTGATGCCCACAATCATAGGGGTATTGTCATCGGAGGAATCTGGTAGACAAGGATGAACAGGTTTAATTCTTCAGACAATGCTGCATATCTGTTTAAACTAGAACAGTGGGTAATGTAAACTTTGTGACAAGTAACTAAGGGAAGACAGCAACAGGCAGAAAGCCTGGAGCTACTGTGGCTCAGTTGGTAAGTCGCTGGCTCATAATCCAACAGGTCTGTGAGTGTGCAGGTTTGAACCCAGCTCTGGTCACAGAGGTGTGTCCTTTGGGGAAAGGCACTTTACTCTTATTTTCCTCACTCCACCCAGGTGTATATGGGTACCTGACATCAGTTGGGGAAAAAGTCCTTTGGATGAGACTTAAAACCAAGTTCCCGTGTGCGAATGCATGCACAAGATCTTGCACACACGTTAAAGCCCATTCCACATTAAGGTACATGTAGGCCGGTGGAATGGATGACACAAATTCATCCTGTGTGCCATTAATGGTCTAATTGAAGACTGGTGAATATGGGGCAGGATAAGCATCCCCAATGGAAAAATAAATGCAGAGAAATAGGCTAAAAAGAGTAAGACAAAGAGAGAAAAAAAGATAGTGAAATGAGAGGAATAAAATAGAGAGAGAAAGAGTAGAGATTAAGGCAGATCTTCTTCTTCGATTGCTCAGTTTCCTGTCAATTATGAGTGCAGATGCGTCATGCTGAGTCACAAAATGTGAGTCACAAAATGAGACACCTTTCGCCCCACTTTGATAATCTGCAAAATGACTGATCTGCAGACACTATGTCAAATGCACAAGGACAATCTCACCTTGTCTAGCCTGGCAGCTGACACCTTCATAGTCGTCGTCACACACGCATCTCACTCCATCACTGGCAGAAGCATCATACCGACACTGCCCACGGCCTGAGCAGTGAGTGTCCCGAGCGTTCGGTTGATCGCATTTCTCTGTACAAAACAGAATTGAAATAAAATAAACAAAACTGAAAAACCACGGAGGGAATCTGGCGAAGGAAGACTACAAACATTACCACTTCTCTCTCACAAAGCTACACAAATTTCCACTGTACAAAACAGAATTGAAATAAAATAAAACTGAAAAATCATGGATGGAAACGGGCAAAGGAAAACTACAAACATTACCACTTCTCTCTCACAAAGCTACACAAATTTCCACTGTACAAAACAGAATTGAAATAAAATAAACAAAACTGAAAAACCACGGAGGGAATCTGGCGAAGGAAGACTACAAACATTACTACTTCTCTCTCACAAAGCTACACAAATTTCCACTGTACAAAACAGAATTGAAATAATATAAAACTGAAAAATCACGGATGGAAACGGGCAAAGGAAAACTACAAACATTACTACTTCTCTCTCACAAGGCCACAAACATTTCCGCTTCTCTCTCACATATTGAAACTACCGTATTTTATGGATTACAAGGCGCTTTTAGTTTTAATTATAAGGCGCACCCCCAGAATGTAACCCCAAAAATGTGAATTTAAACATACACAAGGCGCAATATATTTTAAGGCGCATGCAAAATGATCGAACAAAAGCAAAAAATAGATTGAAACACGAGATTGACTCAAACAAAGGAAGTCGGTATTTTGCCTAGTTCTGTCAAAACAATCTTCGGAACGACAGAACTTACACTCAAGCCACTATCTGGATATCCATATGATGAAACACTTTTACGTCAGAGAGCCCAGAAAATGATTGGGTCTTTAATGTTTTTTGGTAACCAAGTGATATCATCGAAAGAATGACATCACACTAATCTTATGATGTCAAAATGAGTCCATGGATTCAAAAAAGAAGGCATTGCCCTTTGAAATCATTTCACTCTCAACAATGAGCGACTTAGCTGGCTCTTTTGCCCGCCAGGTGGCATAACGCTCGAGTGGGGCTAATCCTCTCTATATTCTTAGTTGGGGATATTAAAAGAGAGAGAGAGAGATAGGGAGGAGTCCAACCCTCTCTCTCTCTCTCACTACGCCCAACTAAGAATATAGCGTGATAAGCCCCTAGTGGTTTGACTGCCCCCTGGCGGTCAAATAATCGCCATAAGTCGACCAATGGTGTTTTGTTTGTTTTTAGTTCATTAGAGAGCCCAGAAAAGTCGGAACTGAAAAACATGGAGTAGATTTCTACAAGTTTCTCTCAGAAGCCTCATCGACATACTTGTCCGCCATGATCTGTTGAAAGCGAGGCTCTATGTCATATCCTACTTCACCCCCCCCCCCCTTTTACTATGTGAATGCTGTCATCTGCTTCAGTGACTTCATTCACGATTTCTGCCTGATAATCGATCTCAATAGATATGAAATGAATGGAATTCACAACTTTGTTTGATCAGATTTCTGTCATACACTTGGCGCAACGCATTTTCTTCTTCTTCTTCGATCGTCCGACTTCGGCTGGGGGAAATCTTTTCAAAAGTGTTTCTTAAAAAAAAGGCAGGAGAATGGACCAGTAAGGCAAAAAGATAGATAATAGTAAGCAAAGGGAAAAGGCAGAGTCAAAGAGAGCGACAGATTAGAAGTATCGCCTTGTAGTCCGTAAAACATTGTATACAAATTGACAATTGTGAACTGATCAATACCATTGATCATTTTCATTGACAGTAAATTAATCCATTTTATTTTTTTTACAAAATAAAACTCTGAAAAAGACTATCACTTTCGTTACTTTTATTAAACTGAAGACAAATATTCCTAGGAAAAAAACTACAACCGAAATGCACTACACAACAATATGCCACTGTTGGCTATCCTCACCCAACACAAGAATTCTTTAGCCCAGCATGGATTTATATTTCATAATTTGCCTTAGCATGAGGCTGTGTCAGACCAGTTGACATAAGCTAGAACGCCAAGGCTAACTCAAAATGTTGTTATGCTCTGAATGGTTGTGCGGGGATTGTCTTAAGCCATAACAAGCTCCCAGCATAACATCATCGGTCTAAAACAAACGGTCACACACGTAATGTTCTCATCCCTAGCTGGTGCATTTGTACTGAATTGTTCAAGTGCTCTGGCTGTTGGGATGATCCCTGGAGTCGTTAAGCCAGGGATCAACAACAACAACATATTTCATAAATATTATGAATTGGGCAACTCTTTCTCCAACACGTTACCAGAGGAGGCCATGTCTGCCCCCTCTGCCATCAAACTGCAGTATAGATTTTTTAATTTATTTTTTAGCTTAGAGGTCCTGTCGATTCAGCATCATGCATGCTGAGGTCCCGCAGAATGGGTCTTGGCTGGCTGGGTCATTTGTAGCCTAGGGATTTTTTTGTACGACCTTCAGATGTTGACCATAACAGTATCAAACCGCTGATTAATAATAATAATAATAATAGACATTTATAGAGCGCACATTCTAGACGAACTACTCATGGCACTTAACAAAACTAAAATTCACTTCCACATGCAAGACTACATCATACATATGAAACATACTCAGACGCGCTCGCATTCCCGCCATCACCCCCACGCAAGACATACTCATAGATATACAAACATGCACATGCATATATACACATTGGTATACACAAACGCATCCTTCCCTCCCCACACACACATTAACGCACACAAACACACATATGATTGTGGATACTTAATGGAAGAAGACTCATGAGAATAAGTGATTAATACATTGTGAGCAGCTGGGACTTACTGGTGCAGCTGGTGATTTCCACGGTTCCTGTGGAAATGGTGTAGGTCTTGTCTGGGCAAGGCACACAGTTAAGTGATTAATACATTGTGAGCAGCTGGGACTTACTGGTGCAGCTGGTGATTTCCACGGTTCCTGTGGAAGTGGTGTAGGTCTTGTCTGGACAAGGCACACAGTTAAGTGATTAATACATTGTGAGCAGCTGGGACTTACTGGTGCAGTTGGTGATTTCCACGGTTCCTGTGGAAGTGGTGTAGGTCTTGTCTGGGCAAGGCTCACAGTTGCTCTGACCCGTTCTGTTCTGGTAAGTGTGTTCAGCACACTCCATGCATACCGAGCCGTCGGTGGAGTATTTTCCAGTTTCACAGTTAGCTGGTAACGACAAATAAAAGGGACACACATTATCATGATATATATATACGATGAAGAAGAACACAAAACAACAAGCCTTTTCCTGAAAATGCAGACATTTTCGGCTTTATTATCAGTTAATAAAAGCCTTCATCAGCCATTGACCAAGTCACAATGTTTTCTTCTTCATTTACAAACAAAATATATATATATTATATTATTATAGTTCAAAAATAAATCCAGTAGACCGGCGATCACCATCAGATGGTGAGCTATGCAGGACAGCTGAGTCAAGTAATACAGCAAAAGATAACAGCCGCACAGCCAGGCTTCCCACTCCACACACATTTTACGAGCAAATAAGCATAATTTTTGGTCGGCCTGTCTGTCTGTCTATCTGTTTGTCTAATTTTTTAATGAAATTTTGTGAGCTGTCCAGTGATCCTAGTAGTGTATGCACTATTTTGCAGACTACCTGATGAAGCTTGAATAAAGCGAAAACTCGTAAAATATGTGTGGAGTGGGAAGCCTGGCTGTGCGGCTGTTATCTTTTGCTGTATATATTATATTATATATATAATATTACATAAATTTGTTTGTAAATGAAAAAGAAAACATCATGACCGTGAGGTTATGCTAAATGGTAGATGGTAAATGGACTATGATCACTTTCATAGTTTATTGATTAAATCGTATCTTAGTCCATGTTTTTGTAACAAAAGTTCAATACTATCACAGTATCAGACGTGAGACTGGGAAAGAGGGTATGTGTGAAGGTGACAAAAAGACAGAACATGTACATGACTAGCCTAAAATGGACTGGTTAAAAATGGGACCCCAAAAAAGTGAAAGAAATAACAGATGAGAGAAAAAATAAAATATAGAAAGAAATTATATGAAATGGAAAGTTACAGAAGGTGAACAGCATGGAAAGATAAAGAATCGGAACAAAACAATGTCTTGGAAAACGCTGCTTGAAACCAAAAGGTAATTTATTACTAACTTACACAACACCACATTCGTTTTTCCAAAGGTGCCAGGTATATTATATGCTAGTCATGTCAATTGTGCTAGTATCTATCACAGCATAAAAAGCTCCTAATGTATCACAACTACACAATAAAATGTGATACACGCAGACACACACACACCTCAAATAGCACATTACTAACGATTAGTATTGTCTTTGTCTTTCTCTCCTCTCTTCCTCCCTTGCCCACTTCCATATTTTAAAAAAATATCACCTGTCTCTTAACCCCTAATACACATCTCCGTATTGTTAAAAATTCGGGACTTTCCTGGTGTTGCACTGCCTCCGGGCATTGTGCCCAGGATCGTTCCCACCATCTTTATATCTACTAATGTCCCGTATGTGTCTGATCCAGACC
Organism: Phymorhynchus buccinoides; assembly: GCA_017654935.2. Taxonomy (NCBI): domain Eukaryota; kingdom Metazoa; phylum Mollusca; class Gastropoda; order Neogastropoda; family Raphitomidae; genus Phymorhynchus; species Phymorhynchus buccinoides. Next base: position 55,388,342 of record CM065682.1, read on the forward strand.
GGAGGACGTAAAGCAGAATTTCATCTTAAAACCCTTCTGAAGTTTGCTCATCGTCCCCACCATCTTTATATCTACTAATGTCCGGTATGTTTTCTAATGGCCGCCAAATTGTTTGCACGAAATTTTCGCAATACAAGCCTTTTTTTCTTTTTTCTTTTTAATTTTATACAGTTTATCTAAAGGAGTTTCGCTCACAACAAAGGAAATAGCTCCATTTTTTTTTATTACTGCACTACAAAGAAAAGAAAACGCTTCAACCACAATGAGTGACCTCCACCCACCCCATCCAAAATGGCTACTCTCTCCAGCATCTCCGCCAAGGAGGAATCGCCGTTTTGACGGTTTAATTTCTAGGAAACCAGAGCAAAGTGAGTGTTCCGATCCTTGAAAAGGCTGTCTTTCTGGTGATATCGATGTGTTTCTTGCAAAAACTCATCCGCCAGGGTCCACCTTGAACCCTTCTGAAGTTTGCTCATCATTCCCACCATCTTTATATCTACTAATGTCCTGTATGTGTCTGTTCCAGACTGGAGGACGTTAAGCAGAATTTCATCATAAAACCCTTCTGAAGTTTGCTCATCGTCCCCACCATCTTTATATCTACTAATGTCCTAGCTGTATGTATCTGTTCCAGACTGGAGGATGTTAAGCAGAATTTCATCTTAAAACCCTTCTGAAGTTTGCTAATCGTCCCAACCATCTTTATATCTACTAATGTCCTAATAATGTATGTGTCTGTTCCAGACCGGAGGACGTTAAGCAGAATTTCATCTTAACCCTTCTGAAGTTTGCTCATCGTCCCCACCATCTTTATATCTACTAATGTCCCAGCTGTATGTATCTGTTCCAGACCGGAGGACGTTAAGCAGAATTTCATCTTAAAACCCTTCTGAAGTTTGCTAATCGTCCCAACCATCTTTATATCTACTAATGTCCTAGCTGTATGTATCTGTTCCAGACCGGAGGATGTTAAGCAGAATTTCATCTTAAAACCCTTCTGAAGTTTGCTCATCGTCCCCACCATCTTTATATCTACTAATGTCCTAGCTGTATGCGTCTGTTCCAGACCGGAGGACGTTAAGCAGAATTTCATCTTAAAACCCTTCTGAAGTTTGCTCATCGTCCCCACCATCTTTATATCTACTAATGTCCTAGCTGTATGTGTCTGTTCCAGACCGGAGGACGTTAAGCAGAATTTCATCTTAAAACCCTTCTGAAGTTTGCTCATCGTTCCAACCATCTTTATATCTACTAATGTCCCAGCTGTATGTGTCTGTTCCAGACCGGAGGACGTTAAGCAGAATTTCATCTTAAAACCCTTCTGAAGTTTGCTCATCCTACAAGTTGAAGGTTTACTTACAGCAACCACTGCCATCACGTTCCTCCTGCCCTGGCTGGCACTGAGGGGTTGATATAAAGTTCTCAATACGTTCAAAGGTGATTCCGTTTTCATCCTGTACACACACAATTACGTGAGAAATTGAGAACATATTTGGTAATAGGGCATTTGCCACGAGAGTTCGTACTCTACACAAGACTACTAAATTGCCCACGCTTGTTTTGCCCGAGTTCCCGTGACCTCTCTAATTCAACTCTCTAATTCAACTCAGTGAAAGTCAAGGTCACCACCATTGCGGCAAATGTCCTCAGGCATGAAAGTGGGGGCAGATCAAAAAAGAGGAAAAACAATTTTTCATGAAAACTACTGTTTCCAAAAAAAAGAGGAGATTTTTTCAGCCAAGAAATCCTTCCACCCGGATTTTCACCTAACGTCAGACGTTTTGTTGACCAGGGGAGGGGAGGGCAGAACGTTCCCAAAAACTTTTTCCCGCCACAAACATCTTTCAGGAATGGAATAATCAGATTTTTGCAGCCGGGAAATCCTTCCACCCGGATTTTCAGCTAACATCCGAAGTTTTTTGTTGATGGGGAGGGGAGGGGGAGGGCAGAACGTTCCCAAACATTTTTTCCAGACGAATTTTCAGCTAACTAACGTCAGAAGTTTTGTTCAGCGGGGAGGGGGGCTAATCTATTCCAAAAATTTGGTCGGCACAAATATCCTTCCACCCACATTTTCAGCTAACATCGCTACTTTTGTTGAGCGGGAGGTACTCATTTCGCCTTCCTTCGCACAAATGAAGCGAGTGAGCTAAAGCGACTTCCGGTTAACCAGTTTGAGAATCGCCAAATAGAGACTTGTAGATATAAGAATACGGAAAGATCGGTCCTTTACTTCTATACCAACATTTAAGAAAAAAAAAAAATCCTTGTTTTTTTTCGGCGGAAGTTTTGAAAAAATTTGGCGGATTTTCCGCGAAAAGCGGAATTCTTTCATGCCTGTGCCCTATTGGAGGTTACACTTTATTACCCTTAGTAAAGAGAGATAAATAATCTGGCAACTGATGCATTAATGAAAGTTTTGCTCAGAAGTCATCAGTTTGCACAAAGTCAAAGAAATCCCCTTTTTGATCAAAGTCAAAGAGTGTTGTGATAAAAGCCAGCGGGTCTCCTGACACGAGAGTTATTTCCCTTGCATAGAGTGGATGCAATTGGTCATTTCTGCTTCAAATTGACCAGTGCAATGTTGCAGCTATGTCCTGCTATTATTAGAGTTTCCAAGAAAAACTAGGCTTCAACTCAAATTTATTTAACCCCTTCGCTGCTGCCTACTACTTGCGCAGGCGCCGCCAGTTTGCTGTGCGATTTTTGAACGCGGCAACATCGCTACTTATATAGCAGCGACGTATATATACGTCAGTGGCAAGTACTGAAGCGCTATAGAGGACGTATATATATGTTGTGGGAAGCGAAGAGGCTAACAGGGACGCATACAGTATCATTTCAAAGAAAACGTTTTTTTAAATGTTATTGTATTCTATGAATTATTATCAGCCATGAAGCAAAGCTGGTAATGTTTTCAGAGGTGTTTTGTCTGTTTGTTCCTGGCTGGTTGGATGGCTGACTGACTATGCATGTGTGTATGCATGTGTGAATGTATGTATGTGTAGACCTGCCACATTCTGAGACTGAAAAAGGGGAGCGGGGGCTCTGGGGGCCCAGTGAGGTCCAGGGGGCGAGGTGCCCTGAAGCTGAAGCATTTTATTAATTTACTTTGCTAAGATTCACTCTCAATTATATGAAAATGCACTCAGTGGATGACCTCAGGTGTATCCCTGTGGAACAATTTTTGTCAATCAGCTTGCGATAGGCCAAGCATATAGCTCCGCACTGTAGTGGAAAGCCATCTGCTTAGGCCTAAGGCCGTGTACACATATATGCGGAAATCCGTGCGCAATCCATAAATAAGTAAAAGAAAGAAGGGAAAAGATTTGCTCACGTGTCCGAATTTCCCCTAATCCGTAAATTGTTATCCTTCTTTCTTTTACTTACTTAGGGGTTTCCGTACAGAACTTACGCGTCTAATGCGTACACAGCCTTACTATGAATGCGCGATCAGAGCTGCCAACCCCAAAATCTCTCCTTAGTATTTTTTTAATTTTTACCTCTTCTCAGTATTTTTCAACCACCTGTCAGCATTTTTCAACCATCTGTCAGTATTTTTCATACAGTATCTTTGTGTGTGTGTGTGCTTTAACAAACGTTGATTACAAAAACTATCAGCATATAGGGCTTATTCTGTGACAATAACATATATTATAGCATACTAGTATCACACACACACACACACACACACACACACACACACACACACACACACACACACGCACACATGCACACACACACAGATACACAAGTCATATAACATGACATAGGTAGACTGACACACACACATACAGAAACAGAAGGAGAGAGAGAGAGTCACAGTGACAGACAGACACACACTATAAAAACCTAAAGGCTTGCCTTCAAGTGGAATGCCACCTTCTGACACTGACAGTAAGTCAAACATTGTCTTGGATTTTATTTTTCATTGTCACAAATCTTTGCTGCATCAGGGTTTATTTTTCCATCGGGGTATGTGAGTAAAAAAAGTTTGTCATTATAGCAGTTTTCTGGATAGTTCGTGCTTTTGTCTCATGCCCAGCGGACCAAACTGCCAACATCATCCAGATCAAATACGCTGTTACTGACTGATCACGAAGAGATGGTATGCCGATGGTGATACTATCCGCGCTAATGATATGTCTTTGGCAACTTTGAAGCAATAATGCATGTGTCTGCCTTGGAATATAACAGCAGAAAGCATCATTGGCATCCCCCCAAAAAAAACCCACCCACTGCCTGATGGGTTCAGACTCATTTATTTTTCACTTATTATTCATTATTATTATTAAGAACATTTAGGACGCCTAATCAAGTTAATGCCCTAGGCGTTTACAACATAACAATATAATAAACACATATAACATAACATATAGTCATAATTAATATGCAGCAGAAGGATATATAACAAAATACAAAATAAAACACCCCAAAACAGACATACACACACAACTACACATACAAACGCTCACACATGCATTTGCGCATGCACGCACATGTACACATATGCTCGCGCCCACGCCCACACAGACATGCACGCACATGTACACATATGCTCGCGCACACGCCCACACAGACAGGCACGCACACAAGTGCAGACATTCACACCCAGACAAGCACACATCAGGTCATGAACGGAAGGATTAGTAGCTACTTAGGAAACAGGTACGTTTTGAGATGGCGTTTGAATGTGGGTAGAGAAGGTGAGTATCTGATAGAGTGAGGCAACTGATTCCAAGAAACAGGAGCTTGATAGGCGAAAGAGCGTTGACCGAAGGTCTTAGTGCGGACAGTGGGGATTCTATAGAGACGGGAGTCAGAGGAGGAACGCAGAGCTCGAGATGGTGTGTAGAGATGCAACAGATCAGTGAGATACTCAGGACAGGAAGACTCAGTAGATTTCAAGCAGAGAGAGGCAATCTTGTAGGATATTCTTTGCTGAACAGGGAGCCAGTGGAGAGAACAGAGCAATTGAGTTACATGGTCATATTTAGTAGAGCGGAAGATGAGACAGGCAGCATGATTTTGAACTGTTTGAAGTTTGCTGATCAATGCAGACCTGTTTACCCTTATAATGAAAAACCTGGAATTTGCCACAGAAAAACCCGGAATTTGAGAAAAAACAAACAGAATTCACATCGGTACACGACTCGCGATAAAACACTGATTTAAGGTATCTTGCGAGCGCACTGTGTGCACACACTCACAGGTGTGTTGGAAATTTTAAAATGCAACCACTCTCCCGGCTATTCTTGTGCCTTTAACTTGGATTGATGGATGAATGGTGTGCAAATAATGAAAGAATAATCATCCAAAGACATTTAGACACCAGCATCTTTGGAATTATTGGGGTAATTTGTTTAAAATAAAGGTAATCGAAGTCAATCGAGTCAAGTCTTTGATCGGTAGCAAGATTGGTTTCCGCGAACATCGGTGTCGATTTTCAATATTGTGATGATTTTGGCTCAATTTTGCCAGAAAAGCTTTATTAGTACCTTCAGTCATTAATACTTAGTCAGTTTTAGTATAAAACAAGCTGGAAAAAGCAAAATACCTGGAAATGTCCACGATCGGACAGAGAAAATCACTCGGCTGCGGATCGGCGGATGCCAAGTTGCAACTCGGTGCCATCGCGATCAATTTTCACTTCATTTTCCGTTGAAAAGTTCAAAATTCTCACATCATCGTATTTTCCAGTGATAACATAATCTAAATTGACTCATTTCAAGCCCTAATTACAATCTCTACCATTAAAAAAACTGCCTGGAAAGCTCTTCGAATCGACAGTAAAAGCCTGGCCGCCATTTGCATGATGCTCAGTCCTCGAAATAGATCGACCAAAATAAAAATATTATTTCACACCTTTAACAATGAAAATGCAGCATTTAATGCACAACCCCTTTTCTGATGACGTAGTGTGTTAGGTACAAAAATATTCAACGATTGGCCGCTTAAGAGTATGATGAAAGCTCGTGTCTCCAAGGTTTCGGTCAACCCTTGCATCTTTTCATACGAATGGAAACAAATAATAGACGTATTTTTCAAAATCCCGGGATTTTCAGCGTTCACCCGGAATTTATTATTTTACCCAGAATTTTTGCAAATTCCCGGAATAATTCCAGCAAAACCGGAAGGGTAAACAGGTCTGTTGATGAGATGAGAGGGGGAACCAGACAAAAGAGCATTGCAGTAATCAAGGCGGGATAGTACAAATGCACAGACAAGAGCTTTCGTGGTGTCTTCTGAGAGGAGATGGCGGATAGAAGCAATTCGGCGGAGTTCAAGAAAGCAAGTACGACAGACATTGCTGACATGCTGTTGAAAGGACAGGGTTTGATCAAGAGTTACACCAAGGTTGCGGGCAGAAGGAGAGAGAGTGATAGAGGAGTCAATGAAGCACTTAGAAGCACATCGATCTAACTTGCAACTCTTTTGGAAACTTGGCCAACAGAGTACAGTCCGCATATATATGGCCTTCATCTATTGGATTAAATGACAAGCGCTCTTGAGTTAAGAGCAATGATTGGTTTGTTTGGTAGTTTCTGCTTGGTTGTTACGAAAAATAGCTTAGCCCGTTTGAATTAACACGTGTGATAGGCCAGACTACTCGGCTTTGGCAGAAATAAAAACTTTGCAATTTCATAGTAGATCTACTGCCATATATTTCAGCGTATCTGTCGTCGGATTAATTTGTATCGGACCGTATTTCTGTATTTGATTGAGTTCACAGTAGCAAAATACGTCCAGAACGTAACGGTTGGCAGCTTTGCGCGATGTATCTTCATCGTAAAACGGGGATAGAAAATGTTTGCTAGACAGCTTTCAAAATATCAGAGCTGGGGAGGTGACGATTGGAGTTCGGAGTATAGCTCAAAACAGCGGAGCTGCTACAGCGAAATCGGGGCAAGTGTCAGGTCTGTATGTATGTATGTTACCATGATAGCATTTGCAAGAAAGGATTAATTAAGGACCCTTTGTGGATAGGTAGTTAGAATAACTAGGCAAGTTCAAAAATCAAGTTATTGGTCAAAGGTCAAGGTCACCGGAGCCGAAAATGCTGCTGCGTGGCTGGTGATCTAACATTTTCACAATCAAATTTTATGTAGGAATTTAATTTTTCTTACAGCTGTGTGTGGTTCCATTGGAATTTTACCCATGTGAATCACAATCAAGGGCGAAGCAAAACTTATACTGACCATGATGTCTTGTTCAGGCTGGTGGTCATAGAAAGCATTCTTGATAACAGTCTCCGTTTCATATGTTTTGCTGTTGTTGATGTTTTCAATCTCATTTCTGCAATAGACAGGTCATCCACCATAATAACTGATTTCACAACACATGAAAGGAAAGATTAAAATATTAATTATTACAGTATGTTCCGGGCTATAAGCTGCTGCTTTTTTTTTTAAAACTTTGACCCCTAAAACAATGATTGTGGCTAATTTATGAACATTTCCCCTTCCGTATTTTAGGATTGTGCGTGCTGACATCGCCAATTTTGGCAAAAACGAACCATTCTCAGACCAATAACTGAGGAATTTAATCAGCGATAACATGATCTGACCACTAAATTTCACCACTTTTATGCACATTTTTTCTTCCCTGAGCAGTGTATGATAAATGTTTTCACTGAAACAGTTGCGATAGTGTTGATCTTTATGAAATCTGTGTAAATGAAATTTCACAATAGTAAGTCAACTTCCAAGTTGAAACTAAGTGATTGGTCTCACTCCACAAGTTGGAACTATGTGATCTTCTTCTTTGCTGTGCGTGATTGGTCTCACTTTACAAAAAATGAAGTTGAGAAGCAGCTCCTTCGCTTTATTACACAGATAAATCAGCATTAGCTTCTGCACTGAAACACTTGCTGAATGCAAACAACTCACAAAAGCCAATAAATGAAAACAGCAGGTGCATTAGCGCTTGCCGTGATTAAGTATCTGCAGAGTGCGTTGCGCCATTTTGTTTACTGTCAGCCGAGTTGAAGTGAAAGTTTCGTTTGTGCAAACTTTGAATGAAAATGAACTGCCAGTGCGTTACTTTGTCATGTTTTGTGTTGTGTTGTGGCGTTGCGCATACTCCAGTATTTACTGGGTCCGTTATGGCGAAAGATTAGGTCTGTACTGTGTAGTCTGTGTGCGAGTGCAACAAGGACCGTCAACTAGCCGCCGTGGCTTTCGAGTAGTTTGTCCGCTCGTCGGCACAGGTTGCTTTTTTTCAGTCTCTTGCGGCTTAGACACTGAATGTGAAGAGTTATCTGGGGTGATCACGTGGTTGTTGGCAGGGGAAAGTAACCCGGGTTAGACCGTGGGGTTACTCCCCTTCAATGATTTGTTTTTTGGTTGCTATGGCATGTGTGATTTCCAGATCGATTGATGTTTATGCTATTGTTTTGAATGTTGGTAATGTATGGTTAGCATAGATTGTGGCATTATCATTGGCTTTACAAGGGTGTGCTTTGTAGACTAGAAAAAACGGTAAATGTTTCTTTTGAGGTTTGAAACTTGAGTGGTTTTGTTGTTGTTGTGAATATTGGTAACCCAGCAGCCGTCTACATTTCTTCAACAAGTGTTTGTAAATATGTGCACAAAGAAAAAAATACATAAGAGAGCACACAGTGGAGTACTCACACAAAACTGGATAACATGAAATACAGAGGCAAAAATCAGGAACCTTGTCATGGCTAAAGACAATCAATCCCCGCATAACTATGCAGATCATTACAACATTTTGATGTAGACTTGGTGTTCTAGCCTATGTCAATTGGTCCGACACAGCCTTAACACTATTGTGACTGGCACCGCATCAGTGAAACCACTCTGCTGGCCTGAGGCTGCACTGGAAAAATTATTGTTGAATGACTGCTTGTGATCAAACATTGTTTAAGAGCCTAAATGAAGTCTGAAATGCACCAAACGTTCTGTACTTTATGAAAAATGGATGCTTAATTCAATTTTATGCTTTGTGAAAATATTGCATGAACGATTTACAGTCGACATGCTGCTTAAGTTTGAGATCGAACTCCGTGATGAGTTCGAATGATTCTGCCGATAACATCACTTTTTGTTGTCACATTCTCACTCTAGAGTACTCGTAATGGGCACTCACTGTTCAATTTAATCAGTACTTACATTATTTTCACTACTTTCATCCTTAAAACCTGACTGATTGCCAGCATTACTTTCATCTTCATCAAGTTCGAGCAACCAAATAATCTCCTTGCCACTCAGACCTCTAAATTTTTGACAATTTTCATGCAAAAATCTCCTCAAATTTCGACTGCACACGGACGAGCAATTCCATTTCTGTTTCAGTATTCCGGGGAAGTAACTGTAAAATCAAACAAGAAAAGTCCGCTGGAAAAGTAGAGTTTTGTACCTTAGACCGTTCTACCTACGATTGAAGGTTCCCGGCAGATAGAGATGTTCTACGGAACCTACGATTGGAGGTTCCCGTCACAGAAGTGTTAAGCCAAGGCGACCCCCCCCCCCAAATACTGGTACACACACACACACAAATCTTTGCCCGCCGAATTCCGTGTCAAGTGTACTCCACTACATGTAGCTTACGGAAATACGTCACTCTTGTCTGGCATACTCACTTGACATCAGTCAATCTGATTGTCACAACTGGTTTGCTTGCACTTCGTTTACGTCTGGAGGAACCCTCCGAGCAGACCTCGTCCAGGATCACAGCCAGATTTTCGCAGTCTCTGATGCACAGGCCCATGTAGTTGCCGGCGGCTCGCACCATGATATTATTGATGATAATTAGAATGGTATTTCTAATTTGCCCTGGATTGGAGCAGTCTTGAACCGTGAAATTGAGAACCACTGTGACACTTATTGTCTGCCTTCCTCTGGGCTGCGGTACTGCAAACAGAAGATAAAACTTATTTACTGTTGTTCAGAACATTGATCAAGATTTCAATTATTTTATTTTTTATTTTTTCCATTATAGTCCCGTCAACAGCTACGGTCATCTCAGGACTGTCACCACGTAAAGTTCGACCACTTAGCACAAAACACTCATCAATATATCTTACCAACGTTCAACAATCTGTAAAAAACAAAAACATACAGTACAATTCATAACATGACACCTCCATCATTGCACCCTATAGCACATAAGTCCACACAGTGCTGGAAACGTTGAGCCACTCTACTCTATTTATCGGATCCAGGTTAAAAAAAAACAGTAAAAAAGGATAACAAATACATACTAGTAAGCTAAAATACATAAAAAAGGCTATATAAGCTAATATGCACTGCAGAATGGACAACAGGTGCCCACTCAAGTGCGCAAGTATCATGCGTGGACGCCAGTGTACAATAAAAAGACCTGGCATGTCATAAATTGTAAAAAGGAAAAACGTGGAAGGGTTTTATGGAAAAAATGCAGGTGAGGCACAAAAAAGTAGACGCCAGAAAGCAAAAAGAAGAGAAAAGGCAGAGTCAAAAAGAGTGATAGAGTAGGGGAAGTTACTAGCATAGAACTTCCAGAAGAAGAGGGAACTATTTCTGCTGAAAAAAACCCCGGTATCCCCACGGGAGGGCCCTAATCACATAAGCCAGCCTAAGCCGTTGCCCGCCTATTACGAGACGTGTGGTTGGGCTTTAGGAGGAAGCTGGGCTACTCTCCATAAGTCCCCCCCCCCCCCCCCCCCCCACCATGATAGGTGGAAGCCCGCCAGGGGCGGGGATCAAGATTTCAAATCTGAATTTGTCTCTCCCCGTCTCAGCCTGAACTTCTAAACTCACCTTTTGAACTGGTGTGTGTCTGTGTGTGTATGTGGGTGTGTGCGTGTGTGTGTATGTGAGTGTGTGTGTGTGTGTATGTGAGTGTGTGTGTGTGTGAGTGTGTGTGTGTGTGTGCGTGCATGTGTATGTAAGTGTGTGTGCGTGCGTGTGTGCATATGTGAGTGTGTGTGCGTGCATGCATATGCGAGAGTGTGTGTGTGTGTACGTGTGCGTGTGTGTGTGCATTGTCTTATTTATTTATTGTTTATTAGCTCGCGAAGCTGAGCTTATATTATCAAAACTGGTGCGCGTGAGTGTGTGGGTATGTGTGCGTGTGTGTGCACTTGTCAAAAACTTTAACAACACATGCACTTGGAAGTGAAGGTGGAAAGAGTACATGTGTACTTTTCAAAGTGCAGAAGGCACAAGACATTAGTGAGTTAAAGATCGCTTTTTGTGACGACGCGTACTGCCACTTCTTATGCATCTTTGTAAGGGATCTAGTCTCCGGAGCAGTACATGTCGTCGGAAAATCGGCAATCTTTAACTCACTCATTTTTACACCCAATAAGGTCATTATTAGACAATGACGTAATTTCTGGGATGTAAAAAAAACTGACGTCATTTTTATTTTCAGTTCTAAAACCTCAATGAAAGCATACGTAACGTCCCCCCCACCCTCTCTCTGTCTTTGTCTCTCTCTCTCTCTCTCCCTTAATCTCTCTCTCTTTACTTGAGTGAGCTGTTGCGGTGCGTCACCCTTGTTTTTTCATTTCATATTCTTTTGTTGTTGCTTTTTATTGTAAGCGCTTAGGGATTTAAAAAAAAATTAAGTGCCATAACTGTTTATTATTATTATTATTTAGATTTACAAACCAAAGCCAAATAATACTGCTTCCAGGCCTAAAATCTATCGAGAGCCATCTTCGGGTAGTCAGTGATGCAAGCCAATCAGAATCTTAAAACTACTTACACAAACAATCCAGTCATTTAAAAAAAAACCACCCTGTCCAAACCATCTCTAATATCACTGCACCCTCTGATAGAATTAACTGAATGTTAACTCATTCAAGTCGTTCCTGCCATATATGTCCGGAATTAATAGATAGCTGTCAATTTGATGCATTTGCTTCAAGGGAAGTAAATCTGTGCGCACACCATACCTTGGTCACTTCTAAACTCGCTTCGCTCCCTTAGACCACAATTTTGCCTCTGACTTTGCTTCTGTAGTGGTTTGTCGTGGGGAAATCAGTCGGTGTAGAGAGTTTTTCTATATAAAGTCTATGCATAAAAAAAGTCTGATCAACCACTTCCCCATGTCTAAACCTGAAGTAAAAACCCGTAATCTTCTTTCGTTTCTCCTTTTGTTTATGAATGTTTTGTTTGTGTGCATGGCTGGAGTGATTTGTGAGTTTTTTTAATAATCAAAAATCCTTGCGATGAGAATGAGTTAAAGCATCTTAAACATCCCTATCACAAATATTTACCCAATAAATCTCACAATGAAAAGAAAAAGTAGCTTTACCTCAGTAACAAGCTAATGAAAATCTTTAAACTACACATACAAGCAATGCAGTCACTTAGAAAAAACACCTTCTTGATTCATCTCTTACATCACCCTCTGATAGAGAAATAGCTGTGATACAATTAAAGCAACTGTATCACAGATATTTACCCCCCAAAATCTCACAATGGAACGAAAAATATTAACTTTACCTCAGTAATGTAATCAAATCTATTCATTCGTGTTCTCTTCTCTGTGGCCTTGGATATGTTCATTGTAAGAAGGTTCGAATGCTTGCCACCTTTAAAAAAACACACCTACTTATATGAAATGACAATTTGTGTCTGTATATGCACAGACATCAACCCCTTCACTGCCACGGAAAAATTGAGAAATCAAAAAGTTTCTTATTATAAAATTTAAGAGACATGTTACTAGTGTTGACTCAATCTGAGAAAATGGTCTAGATACATCTTTCCTGACTTGCCTAAACAAAAAACAGCCTTCCAGGACTATGACATCAAACGTTATGGCATCATCAATGATATCACACACCCTGTAGTAGACACAGGGCATGCAGTGAAGGGGTTAATCACTTACTTTGCAAATTTAGCTCTTCTGGTGGCCTTACGGGAGATATAAATCTCCTGGCTCATTTTACTCCCTTTAATCCAATAACTTCCCTTCATCAAATCAAATAAATCAATTCTTGCCACTCACATGAGAGAAAGAAAGACAGAGGCAATTGGCAACTTTAATGCGCAAGGATCAGATTCAAGAGAGAGAGAGAGAGAGAGAGAGAGAGAGAGAGAGAGAGAGACACAGAGAGAGAGAGAGAGAGAGAGAGACAGAGAGAGAGAGAGAGACAGAGACAGAGAGAGAGACAGAGAGAGAGACAGAGAGAGAGAGAGAGAGAGAGAGAGAGAGAGAGAGAGAGAGAGAGAGAGAGAGAGAGAGAGAGAGAGTGAGCTTGTCGTTGCAGGCCAAGGCTAAAGCGGCCATTTTTCTATCTCATAGGTTCCACATACCACTTTCAGCAATGCAAGAGCTCTGTCGCGTGCTGGTGGTGGTCTGACCCAATGGGCACCTGGCACACAAGTGATCGTCTGGAGATGCCTCGCGATGGTAACCAACACGGCAATCTTCACACTTGTCTGTTTCGAAATTGTACTGACGACCGTTGAGGCAATACACTGAAAACAAAAACCCATTTCAGCCACATGTCATCCTTTTAAGATTCATCATCATCATCATCATAAACAACAATGCTAGAACTAATAATTTTAAAAAATATGTGTTTTTTTGTGTGTAAATTAGTATCTTTTCTTGATGTGCATACCCCCCTTTTTTTAAACATGGTTAAACGTACCTGTTTACCTATCTGAATAAGAATCAACTTGGAGAAAACATCCTTCATTTTCACACAATAGCATTCCCCAGCGGGGCTAGAGGTACAGGGGCTGTCTTTCCTACTGATGGTTACCACGCTTTTAACAAATTCAAACTCCTTTAAGCAACAATCAAATGTGCAATTGTTTTGGGAAACTTTAGCAAAAAGATTCACTCTCTTGGTCATATAGACATGCTTTCGTTCAAGTTTAACTTCAATATAGCTAAAATCAATTCATAAAAGCAGAAGCACAGTTTCATACAAGATACTTGACATAAAATAAAATAGCATCAAAATAAATTATCTAAGTGACTGAAAGTGCGGAAACATGGCAATGAACCTGAGTAAATCATAACTCTCACAAACAGACACCTGTAATTCAGAGCTGTTTACCCCAAACTTTCAGTGTCAGTAATCCCAAGCTTTCAAATCAATAATCTGAGGAATCTGTCAGTAATCCTCAGAATTACTGTTATTATTGTTGTTGTGGGTTCACAGACAAATACATTACGTCCAAGAGGAAACACAACTGACCACAAAGATATGTACTTAACACATTTATTAACACTATCTACATTAATAGGCACAATCCAAAGACTATATGAGACAATAGCAGCAATGCAGACTATACATTCTCGGCTTAACAGCAGAGAGCATAGCATCTGATTACATGCTTGTGTCAGCAGTAGTAGTAGCAGACTGACTGAGCGGGAGGGGGCAGTTAGTGACAGTGCCATGGCTAGTTATCATGAGTGTAGCATGCAGGTGTCACGTGTCTGGCACGAGATGCTACTGGCGTCGGCACAATATGGTTACACACCTAAAATGAATTGTTAGAGTAATACTATTAGAACTATGTTTGATAATGCTACACCCCCCTCCCCCCCTCTTACAAAAGAGGATGGTATGGCTGTCCAAATGACTATCTATGGTAATCATTGAGTTTTTATTCTGCGACTGTGCAATTGATTAGATTAAAGAACAAAAATATGTAATATAATAAAAAAGAAAAGAGAAAAAAAGAGTGTTATCTGACAATGTACCATAATTTTCCAAATGTACCATCATTTTCCAATTTTTCTTCATAGTTGGCCTCTGCATCCAATATATGAGGGAGCCATATTTGTGAATAAAAACATGAGAAGAGGGATGCAAAGATTGCAGAGCACCGTACATTGTTAGTATACTAGAAATTGAAAGAGTTCATTGGTCACCAATAAAACAGATAAGTGGAACCTCCCTTATAAGACCTTAAAAAATTACCTCCTTTATAAGACCTCTCCCTTATAAGACCTTATTTTGGATGATTTTTGAAGGTCTTATAAGGGAGAGGTCTTAAAAGGAGGTAATTTTAATTACAAAGAAGGGCAATGTCTCAGAGAAGTAGGTCTTATGTGGGAGGGAGTCTTATAATGGGAGGTCTTAAAAGGTAGGTTCCACTGTACTTTAAATCCCTTCAAAATTATTATTATTGTTGGAGACGCCGTCCATCAGATGCCAAAGCCCTTCACTGGATATAAAAATCATTGTTGTTGACATTTTTAACCTTGTGAAAATTCTATCGGTTTTCACGATGAAAAACACCAAAGAAACTACAGAAAGTTGTCGAACGAAACTCTTGCATGATTGATAGGCCTAGGCCTAGAGCTTACTCTCGTCAGTGTCAATAGTAATGGCCACACACCGAAATGGTTGAAAACGAGCTTGGAGTTTTGATTTTTCACACCAGGTTGATATCGCTCGTATCATTCTTTCGCTTAGTTCATTCAGCTGAATTTATTGTTGCCGACCGGTACAGTTAATGGCGTAATCGGAGGTCTCAAAATGGAATTACAGACTAATCGCAATGGTAAAGAGTTCTGCTGTATACACAGAAACACACACACTTAAACAATTTGAAACATACACACATAAAATCCAATTTTGTTAGAACAAGTGCATGGCATTAAAATAACGCTGCTAACATGCATAAATGAAAAAAACTAAACAAAACGAAAAACCCAAGAAGAAAAAGCAGAACTTCAGCTTACAGACACAATAATCATTTGAAGTACGTCCCTGCAGAAGCGTGGTCTTGTTATCAGAACATTCTATGCAAGATGTTTGACTTGTCTGTGGCTGGTAGTATCCATAGTCACACAGTTGACAACCGTCATCGCCTCGGTATTGACCGGGATCACAGTCCGCTATGCAAAATAAATCAAAATAAATGTTGATAACCACTCTATTAAATATTGGAAAAACGATATTGATCATCATTCCATTAAATATTTTAATACAACATGAGTATCAGTCATCACTTCATAAAACAGTGGAAAAACAGACATGAATTAGCACATAATAGTGTGTTGTACATTAGAGAGTGTTGTTGTTGTTGTTGTCTTACCCTGGCTAAAACAGTAAAAGATTCCAGGGATCATCCCAACAGCTGAAGCACTTGAACACTATGGTACAAATGCAAGAGCTAGGGATGAAAAGATTACACATGTGACCGTTATGGATTACCCCGCCTCAGAACAGGCTCCATTGAACTCCACCAAGGTGACTCAGCAGCAGTGCAGTGTCTCCTCTGTTGGTTGCCTCCTGATGGCCTAACATAGATTCGCTCCCGTTCACTGCTGATTTCAGATTCTGTAACCTTCTATGCCAGGGTGTGGCTGTGTGTTAACACTCGAAATGAGCTGGCTGTGAGCTAAGACTCGGAATGAGCTGGCTGTGAATTAAGACTCGGAATGAGCTGGCTGTGTGTTAACACTCGGAATGAGCTGGCTGTGAGCTAAGACTCAGAATGAGCTGGCTGTGAATTAAGACTCGGAATGAGCTGGCTGTGAATTAAGACTCGGAATGAGATGGCTGTGAGATAAGACTCGGAATGAGCTGGCTGTGTGTTAACACTCGGAATGAGCTGGCTGTGAGCTAAGACTCGGAATGAGCTGGCTGTGAATTAAGACTCGGAATGAGCTGGCTGTGAATTAAGACTCGGAATGAGCTGGCTGTGAGTTAAGACTCGGAATGAGCTGGCTGTGAGTTAAGACTCGGAATGAGCTGGCTGTGAGCTAAGACTCGGAATGAGCTGGCTGTGAGTTAAGACTCGGAATGAGCTGGCTGTGAGTTAACACTCAGAATGAGCTGGCTGTGAGTTAAGACTCGGAATGAGCTGGCTGTGAGCTAAGACTCGGAATGAGCTGGCTGTGAATTAAGACTCGGAATGAGATGGCTGTGAGTTAAGACTCAGAATGAGCTGGCTGTGAACTAAGACTCGGAATGAGCTGGCTGTGAGCTAAGACTCGGAATGAGCTGGCTGTGAGTTAAGACTCGGAATGAGCTGGCTGTGTGTTAACACTCAGAATGAGCTGGCTGTGAGTTAAGACTCGGAATGAGCTGGCTGTGAGTTAAGACTCGGAATGAGCTGGCTGTGTGTTAACACTCGGAATGAGCTGGCTGTGAGTTAAGACTCGGAATGAGCTGCTTGGGGGCAAGGACACTTTACATCTCAGAAGATGGGACAGCAATCAAAAAAGTGAAAGGTACCTGTATCATAGTGTATGATGCCCTAATTATGTCTCAGACAAAACTACCATGGAGATAAGGCCCTTACACGCCTCTGTGAGATCTGTCTGTCTACCACCTGCCCTCTTTCTTCTAACCAATATTCGTTTTCATAAAATGAAAAGTACCTGTGCAATGCTCGAATGTGTCCGACAAAATTGTCACAGAGATAAGTCCTGTACACGACAAGGACCCCTTCTTTCTTTCTCTCTCTCTCTCTGTTTTTTTCCCTCTCAATATATCGGCAAAATCTTCAGCCTGATGAAGGTGACCAATTGACGGGAAGAAGAAGAAAGATTATTTAAAAAAAAATCAAACTACTGTTGCTGTTGATGTACCCTGGCTAAAAGACTCCAGGGATCATCCCAACAGCCGAAGCATTTGAACACTATGGTACAAATGTAGGGATGAGAACATTACATGTGAGACCGTTTTTGATTACCCTGCCACATGGGCAGCCACACTCCGACTCTGGAAAATCTTGGAGACTGATGATGTTATGCTAGGAGCTTGTTATGGCTAAAGACAATCCCCGCGTAACTATGCAGAGCATACCATTTTGATGTAGCCTTGGTGTTCTAGCCTATGTCAATTGGTCTGACACAGCCTCCAAGCCAAGGCGGATTCAAACTATTGATTGTAGATACTTAACAAGAGAAGAAAAAGATCATCACGACACTTACGCAAACTACACTGGTCCTGACTGGTTGCCCTCCTGGAGCCGGTGGTCTTCCCCTCTTCGCAGTCCTCACAGGAGAAGTAGAATTCGTTCATGGTTCCGGCGTTAGGGTTGTAGGTGCCGTAGTCGCAGTCGTAGCAGGTCCTGTCCGTCGTGTTCAGGTACTCCCCCGCCTCACAGATGGCTGCACGGTCAAAAGCATTCTTAAATAGAAAAAGACAACTGATGGAACCCAGAGACACACTGGTTTCACCTGCCCTGCCAACACGAGAGCAGCCCTACTCCAACCTTGGAAGCCCTGTGTTGTGTTACTGGGGAGTAGGCACACGCAAGCATTTTGAATAGAAGAAGACACAACTGATGGAACCCAGAGACACACTGGTCTTGCCTGCCCTGCCAACACGAGAGGAGCCCTACTCCAGCCTTGGAAGCCCTGTGTTGTGTTACTGGGGAGTAGGCACAAGCAAGCATTTTGAATAAAAGAAGACACAACTGATGGAACCCAGAGACACACTGGTCTCACCTGCCCTGCCAACACGAGAGCAGCCCTGCTCCAGCCTTGGAAGCCCTGTGTTGTGTTACTGGGGAGTAGGCACATGCAAGCATTTTGAATAGAAGAAGACACAACTGATGGAACCCAGAGACACACTGGTTTCACCTGCCCTGCCAACACGAGAGCAGCCCTACTCCAGCCTTGGAAGCCCTGTGTTGTGTTACTGGGGAGTAGGCACACGCAAGCATTTTGAATAGAAGAAGACACAACTGATGGAACCCAGAGACACACTGGTTTCACCTGCCCTGCCAACACAAGAGCAGCCCTGCTCCAGCCTTGGAAGCCCTGTGTTGTGTTACTGGGGAGTAGGCACATGCAAGACATTCAAGTAAGTATACAGAGGCATATAGCTACTCTTGACTTGATGACTATCACTGTATCAGATACAACATTTGAGACTACAAGCATATCAACTTACCAGGGTGATAATTATTAATAAAACTGGAACTGTGGTCAAATTTTCGTCTTGATAACTTTACCAAGAACAGAACATTTACCGCATTTTTTGGACAATAAGGCGATATTCTTTCCCCAGACTGAGACCCCTGCATCTTATAATATGACTATGACTAATATAGTAAGAAAGTGTAGTAACAAAACCAGAATTTTGTGTAAAATTTGGGGTGTGCGCCTTATAATGCCTTATAGTCCAACAAATATGGTACCTTAACCAAGAGCAGAAGCTTTGAACAAGTTACAGTGGAGTCCAACTATAACGAACTCGCTTTTAACGAAATTTCGCGATTAACGAACTGACTTCAATTTCCCGGCAAATGCCCTTCTATTTGTCACTTGCAAAGCCATGGGTATAACGAACAAAAAATCCTTTTGAAATAACGAACACCCGCTTTTTACGAACACATGTTCTACGCCCCAGGATAATTTTATTTACTTGGAAAAATAGCCTATAACGAACTCAGCCTGTGCGATGCGCTGCAAAAACCTAGGCCTTCAAACTCCAAGCTAGAACGTGTTGTCAAGAGGAAGGAAGTTGGAAAATATGAACTGCGCATGTGTGAACTCATTTAGATTCACACTGGGTCGTCTGCTAGGCCTAGGCTTCCTACAGATCATTCGGTTTCTCAAGGTCGCTTTACAATTCGCGCTCAAAATAAAGATAGAAAAGTTCGTGAAAGCCTATAACAAACTAAATTTGTATGATGTGTTGTCACTTAATGGACAAACTTGTTGAAAAGTGTGCCAAAACAGATCAGCGTCAGACAACACTGCTGAACTTCTTCAAGCCTTGTACATCCCGTGATTAAGACAGACGATCCAAACTGGTCAAGTTTATGTTTTCGGTTATCATTGGTGAGTGTTTGAACTGTTTTTGTTTTCAACATACATTGTACATGTACATGTATAACGAAATCCTGATACAACGAACTGAGTCTGTGTTCCCTTAAAATTCGTTTTACCCGGACTCCACTGTATATGGGTTTAAACAACAACAACAAACTCTCTGCTAAACATGAAAATGTAACTTACGCATGCAATCCTCCACAGAATCTGACCCAGTATTTTGGGTCGTCTGATTCTCTCCACAGCTGTTACAAGATGCAGCACCTTCGGAGTCTTGGTACTCTCCAAGGGGACACACTTCACACTCAGTTCTGGATGTCGATTTAGACCCCACAGGACAAGTCTCTGAAACAGGGCATTTTATTCAAATTACAACTGCAAATCACTGGAACACATAAAAGCATTAAAAACACACACACAGACCATTTTCATGTCAAAGAAATAAAAAGATAAAGCAAACAGCAAGAGACTTATCACAGTCATAGAATCTCAGTCACAGATCAAGCTCAGCGACATAAAGGCTCAAAATTATATTACACATTTACATATACCCCAAAAGAGTTTTGACTGCCTGCCTCAAAATTTAACGTTTCTATTATTTGTGGCATGAACACAAAAAGCCTACACAAATATTCAATTGCCATTGGGTGTAACTCAAAAAATAAGAAGCCAACTTACTGTAGCAGTCAGTCTCATTGGTGGAGCCTTCCATTTCAGTGGTGAAATCATCATCGCATTTATCACATGCAATTCGACCAGAGTTTTCCTGGTAGTATCCAATGGAGCAGTTCCGGCAAGTGTTTGAGCTATCGTGACGATACTGGCCTGCAGGACAAACAACTGCAAAGGAAAGGAAAGGAATTCCATGTTATTAACCCTTTCACAGACAATATAACATTTAAGCACCACAATGGTTTAAAGACCCACCACGTCATGTGTCAAAACAATGGCTTTCACATGTTTTCCCTCTTATAGCTGGTAAATCTTCCAAGCATAAGAGGGAATTTGACACGTGACGTGGGGGGTCTTTAACACCCATGTCACTAAAAGGCATCAAACCAGGGTCTTGTTATCTGAAGACCCTATTTTCTTAATTTTGGGAGATAAGGACAGGCCTAATGTTGTACATGTCATGGAGGAATTCACAATATTGCAGATTTTTTTTTTTTTCTCTACCCAGTTAAGCTTAATGGTGGATTTTTATTAATCCCTACTATCTATTTAACTTAATACTTACCAACACCTGAAACAACTGCATTAGCGTTAAGCGACCTGGAGCTATACCATAGCATATAGAAAAACGAAAGTAGGCATCTGGCCTTGACCCCTAGCCGGATGTGGGGCGGGAGTGATCCCCCCTTACCGGTCTAGCAGTGGCTAGGCCAATGAGCGCCTACTTCCGCCATTACAAAATTTTACAGGAAGCATCTTTATTAGTGTGGGAGGATACAAGGGAGGGTACCTCGTTTGTTTCAGGTGTTGGTAAGTATTAAGTTAAATAGATAGTAGGGATTAATAAAAATCCACCAATCTACTTTAACCATACTGTACCAACACCTGAAACAACTGCAGATTACCAAAGCGGAGGAGGGTAGATGCTTCAGTACCCCAACCCAACGCGTGAGAGCGAGACCTGGGCGCTTTTTCCCTTAGGGGTTTTTAAAAAAGTGGTAATTCCACTAGACCCCCTTCCCAAAAAGCCCCGAGTAACCTCTTTTACTCCTTTAGCCTATATGCGGCTTTAGAAAGGGGAGGTAAAAGGCCTGCTCCAAATATTGCCCCAAAACATCATTGCAATGATATACCCACTAAAGTACCATAGGGGGAGTCGTTGGGAGCTTGCCTCCGTACTGACGGTCTAGACGGCTGGGCAACAACTATCGTCCCGGGCGACCAAAACTTTCCTGATAGAGAAAGCGTCGCCTTCGTTCCCGGCCTCGATGTCTCGGAGGTCGAGCTGAAGGAACGTGTCGCGCGACCTCCAAAAGCTTAGAGAAGCTTAGTTCCGGAAAGGAGAAGCCCGAAGGCCCCGACCGGACAGAGAAAACGGTCCGAACCGTCGGGGCCGAGGACGGAACGAAAGATGGAGATGCGAACCAGAGGCGAGGGAACGCCGCCCAGCTGATTCTAAGCCCCAAATTCTGGTAGAAAGATCAAGGTGACCGAAGAGTACTCATCCGAGGACGCTGAGAGCGTGAAGACCGCCGATCCTTCTGGCTGAACGACTGAGGGACTCGAGAAGTCCTGGCAGGAGCTTGGAGGCGGACCGCGTCCAAGAAGAGAGAGACAAGGGTGACGTACAGAAAAGCCATGGCCAAGGAAATTGTAGTGATGAAGGCTGCTCTGTACCCCGAAAGGGTCCGGGCAGAGAAATTTCCAGACCCGTGAAGAAAACGCCAAGAGTTCTACAGACTGTACTGTAGAAGGTCTTAACGGATCGTACTTCCTGTCACCACCGAAGACGAACCGAACGAAAGAGTCCTGGAAAAATCCAGGAAGGCATCTCAGGAAAGAACATGGCTGACTAAAAAAGCAGCCAGGAGATGACAAACCCTGCATGGAGTCACCTAGAGCAGCCAAGGCCGATACAAAACGGACTATGAGTGGCCGGACCGGGCCACCACACGCTGCTACGCCCTTTCGACCGGAAAAATATCGATCGAAGTGGCGAGACTGAGTCAAAAACAAATTGGCCCACATTTGGACAAGACTTGTTCAGAATGACGGGCAAGCAAAGGACCGACGACGGGAAGAAACAGCTAGTACTAAAAGATTAAGATGAGAATCCGCAAAACAGCAGATTCAACCTCTAAACTAGCAAACTGAGAAGCCAAGGAACGAATGTGCAACTGCACTTCGTAACCAACTCTACAAGCTAAGACCGTAGGAAGGCAAAATAAAAAACTGCCTCTGACGTAGGGACAGACCGAAACAGCAACATAGTTGCTATCGCATGACGTCAAATCAAACCAGATGACGCTGAAATGTCCCCACCGAAAAGGAAACGTGTAGACAAAAGCGGAAGTGTGCAAACGTGACGTAAACACACCTCGACGTATCCCATTTCAACAGCACTGACTCAAAATGGGGGTGGGGGGCCTGAAGGAAGGCCCAAAAACACCCAGTCGAACAACTGAAGTTGAAAACTGACGTTTAGTTATCTGACAGCTGGGCATAGAAGATCATGTTAGCCGGACAGATGAGTCCGATCGGGACGGAACCAGACCGAAAAGGATGACTGGAACGAGTGAACGAGTCCACTGGATGAACAACTCATGGTTGTAATGAGAGGAAACGAGGGTCTGAAACAGAGCAAGTAAAAACCATGCCTGCCAGAACAGACATCATTCGAAAGAACGGCGAAGCCGGGGCCGTTCAGAAGGAAGGCAACAAGGGTACGGTTGAACCACTCTCGGTTGCAACCGTGAAAGAAGGAGCGCACGCTCCGACTTCTCTCTGCATTGGCCTTAGTATACCTTGGCAGGAGGAAGGAGCTCCGAAACTGACTCCATCAGACTAAGAAGTCTGAGGAGACGGAAAAGTGTGACCGACTTCGTACTGAGAGGACGGACACCAACAGAGAAAACGAGGACAGTGTCCTCCGAGGCTGAGACTGTGAATCCGACCGTGTCGAACCCATCTCCAGACAGTCTTTAAAGTGCCCCAAAAAGAGTTTCTGGCCAGAAGAATCACCAAGAGAAGCTAGAGCCACTCCAAAGGTTGGTTCAATCACGGACTCAAAGAGCCTGAAAACCGCGAGAGGTCGTTGGAGAGGTTTTGTTCAAAGTACAGCAATGAACCAAATCAACAACGTCACAAAAGCACAGCCCTTGAGGGCTTTGGACAAAGATGCTTCCAACTGTATTACGTTGGAAGGAAAAAACTTGACCGGGCAAGACTCTTGTCACAATGGAGTTTTTTCGCTACAGCCTTAGAAGGCTTGGAGAAAGAGGGAAACGGGAGGTAGTCCCATGGACACCTAGCACCGAAATGAACGGATGAATCAACAAAAAAGCCCACGGGAACTGAATCTTCCTTGGGCCAGGTAGACCTGCCCAAAGAGAAACGGTTAGTTACTGCGAGAAGCATAACAGAGTATCCAAGTGACGTCAGGATAACCATGGAAAAATCCAATTGAACGGTACTGACTGAAAGAAACGGTAGAGGATTGAGGAACAAAAATAACCGTTTAATTAAACGGCCATGACTTGTAACGAGTAACCCAAGTAAGAAAAACAAGGCCTGACAGGCTGGGCCGAAAAAGGCCAGAAAAGTTGATAGAACGGTTGGCAGGACCGGTTGAATGAGTAATCAGGTTGAACAACCCTTGTTGTAACCAGAAAAGCATGAAACTGAATAGAGCAAGAAAACCCATGCTCGTCAGAATTGAAGAAACGGACCACAGGAGCCGTTGCAACAGACATGAATGAAACAAAGAAAAAACGATGGATCATTCCCAAAAGCCACCGTGACAAATGGGAGGTCAGAATCATCATGAGGTTCTTGAAGAACCGGAACGGAACCCGACGGTCCGTTGCCCAACCCGGTAAAATGGATCGGTGAAAGCGATCGATCAGAAGCACAAGAGCTCGAGATCAGCAGATCGAAGTAGATCTAACCAGATGATTAGATGGTACAAGAGAACTCTTCTTGTGAGAAAACCCTTGAAGAGCCCGACGATGAACCAAAAACCGATAGAAAACGGCTGGTTCATTCACGGACTCAAAGAGCCTGAAAACCACAGGAGAATTCCTAGGAGAAAAAAATTTCCCCAAATTCTCTGTGATGGGCCGAACCAACGAAGCCGCAGCCCTTGAGGGCTTTGACAAAGATTCCTCCAAAAAGTTGGAAGACTTAATCTTGGTCGGGGCAAGATTCCTGTCGCAAAGGAGCTTCTCTGCTTCGGCCTTAGAAGGCTAAAGAGAAACGGTTAGCTTCTGCCATCTTCCCGGCACAAAAAAAAGCCTCTGCTTTCCGATTGGAGTGGTCCAGAAGCTTAGGAGCTTGCAAGAACCAGAACTCCTTTCCCTGGTGAGTGGCCGGACCGGGCCAGAACACGCTGCTACGCCCTTGCCTGGATGAAGAACGGACTTAGCTAAGTCCACGTCCGAATCCACTGGAGAGCGCTGACGTTACGAGCCTCTGGGGTGGACTGTCTGGTCAGAACCAGGAGAAACCACCCGAGCTTTTTGAGGACGAGTACCCTGAAGCAGATCCCGGTGAGGGACCACAGGGGGACGGTGAATGCCCAAGCCGGACCGTGTGGTAGGGCGGACGGTGCACCGGTGACCGTCTGCCGTCTGGGAACCGTGCGGTGAGTCATCGTGCCGCCGGCTGGACGCCGGACGGACGGGAGACCGCTGCGTCTTGACGGGGGTGACGGTGGACGGGCTGAAGAACCGCTACCGTTTCCATCTTATGAGGGACGGTACGGGGAACCGACATCGTGCCCTCGGGCCACGGCGGTGGCTACCGCCGGTGGCTACGGTCCACGGACCGTAGCGGGCGGTGACGAAACCGCCGGTCCACGGACCGTGCGGTCCGTAGCGGACGGTGACGGAGACCGTAGCCGTCTGACCACACGGTCCGCCGAGGCCTCCCACCGAGGGAGGCCCGGGTCCGAAGGAGGCCTGAGGAAGGCCGGAGAGGGGCCCAGGCCCAGGGGAGGCCGCGGCCTCCGCGGCACGGCCTCCGAGGCCTCCCACCGAGGGAGGCCCGGGTCCGCCGGGGGCCCGGCGACGGAGCCCGGGGAGGCCTTCTAGGCCGCGGCCTCCGAGCACGGCGCCCGAGGCCTCCCACCGAGGGAGGTCCGGGTCCGGAGAGGCCTAGGACCGGGGAGGCCGCGGCCCCCGGGCACGAAGGAGGCCCGAGGGAGCCGGAGAGGCCTAGGACCGGGGAGGCCGCGGCCTCGTAGGTCGGGGCCTCCGAGGCCTCCCACCGAGGGAGGCCCGGGTCCGCAGGAGGCCTGATGGAGCCGGAGAGGCCTAGGCCGGGAGGCCTCGTCGGTGGGGAGGCCTCATCCGTCCGTAGACGTGTCGACCGGCCTCTTGGCCGGGAAAAACACTCAACCGATGTTAACCCAATGGGGCGAACACCGGGAGAAACTTTCGGACAGAGGCCCGCGCGAAGCGTCCGAGAGTGACACCCTTCACGCCGTCGGAGTGTCCCCGACGACGAGGGGGTGTTTGCCGGTAGGCCGGGGAGGTGTCGAGAGGCCTACGGCCTTCCGGGCTCGAGTTCCCGTCGAGACACCGGGATGTCTGCCTGAGGCCCCAGTCATAAGACCTCGACCAATGGTCGGATGGGGACCTCCTTCGCCCTCCCTCCAACACAGGGTCGGAGAGGTTAGGGAGACTAGGCGGGCCCCCGAGTGCAAACTTGCCACTCGGAGCGACAGACATGCGCAGCTGCGACTTATCCAACGAAGTTTGTCCAGACGTCCGTGTAGAAGTGGAGGCCGTGAAGAGAGGCCTCCTGGAACAGAAAGGCATGGCAGAAAAACACACGGACGAAATGGGCCTAGAGGCCTTCTGCACAACCGAAGCAGAAGGAGGGCCGAAATAAACAACCCGTGAAGACCAGTTTATGGCTGAATGAGACGAGAACCGAAGAGGCCGCAGGAGTACTACGACCGTAGAGGCCTATAGAGGCCCAGACCGTTAGAGGCCCAGACCGTTTAGACTTTTTAGAAAAAGTTTGAACGGATGAATTTTTCTCAAGAGGACCGAATCGGAACAATAAGAATAATATCGTGGAAGAGAACGAACCGTAGGGTCCGAAAGAACTTGACTGATAAATAGGAACTCGAGTTGAAGAGACCAAATGACGCGCGCGCGCGCGTGCACTACTAGTACTACTAGCAGTGCACGGTGTGTGACGAACAGAAAAACTAAAACTGTGAAAGTTCTAGAGAACTTAGGCTATAGAAACTGAGTCAATCGAGACTCAGTATTACACTGAAACTGATGATAGAGAGGAACAGGAACGAACCCACCAGTTAAGAGTGTTGTAAACCAAAAAAGGTAGAAGCCAGGCAGCCCAGGTCAACCAAGAAACGCTGGAAAATTGTAATGGCGGAAGTAGGCGCTCATTGGCCTAGCCACTGCTAGACCGGTAAGGGGGGATCACTCCCGCCCCACATCCGGCTAGGGGTCAAGGCCAGATGCCTACTTTCGTTTTTCTATATGCTATGGTATAGCTCCAGGTCGCTTAACGCTAATGCAGTTGTTTCAGGTGTTGGTACAGTATGGTTAAAGTAGATTGGTATATTTTGGCTGAAAAATGGCTGGCGGCGAAAGGGTTAAAGTACTTTAACCCACTTGACTGAAACAGTTAAAATAAAAACAAAATTTCAAAAGAACGGAATACCATATTATCAAAATATTTTAATGTATCTGAAATAGTTAAATAAAAACAAGGAAATAATTAAAACAAACACTCTCTGAGCAAACAGTTTCAAATAAATGCGTGTTTCTGTGTAGGTGTGTGATGTGACACAAAGAAAATTAATCCTATTTACGAGGACAAAAATAAAGGATGAATAAACATGTAAATACATTTCACTAGAGAGAGAGAGAGAGAGAGAGAGAGAGAGAGAGAGAGAGAGAGAGAGAGAGAGAGAGAGAGAGAGAGTGTGTGTGTGTGTGTGCGTGTGCGTGTAAGAAAGTGGTTTTGTGTGTGTGACCGTGTGTGCTCACACACGTCTGTATTAATGCAAGTATGGGAAGGGATATGTTCTATATTTGGGTGCGTCGATCCTCATAATGACAAGCTTATGATGAAAATACACAGGCGTAAAAATAAATAAAAATTGTCCCTGACTTCTGCAATCCTCAAAGGCATCTGATTCATCATCCAGCGTGGTATAATCATCAGCGCAGTCTTTACATTCAGACTGTCCCCTCTCATCTTGGTACTTTCCAATGGGGCAGGGGTCGCACTCGTTTGAGTCGGTTCTGAACCGACCAGCATTGCACACCACTGCAACATTCAAGGGCAGCACGCTTTAGTGTCTGCTTCACACTATTATTCTCAGCGTAAAACTCACTGAAGACATTTGAAAACGAGTTAAGATCTCCATTTTTAGAAGATGAGGAACATTTCTAATTTACAAAAGCATAAAAAGCAAACAAGTCTATTCAGTCATGTTAATGTGAGGTAGTTTCGGCGATTTTTGTATCTATGGTGTGCAACCACATGGTCACATATAAATCTTAGATTTGGTAAAACTAATTCTAACAAATAATAAATAAATTTAAAGTATTACTATAACATTTAATTAGTAAATTTATAGATAAAGCTATTGTACAATTTAGAATTTTTGTAGTTTGTTCAGAAATTTAATAATAAAATTTAGAAAAAAATAGAATTATAATTTTGTAGGCACAGAGATCACGTGATGTATTCAAAATGAAAACAACTCAGTGCTGATAGCAGCTGGTCACTAGTTTAAAAGTTGTCAGTCACCTTTCAGTCTGCTAGAAGCAGTTTGCTGTTTTGGGAGCCCAATGGTTGTCATACCGTGCAAAGTGTACAATAAATAAAGATAGCAAACCAAGACTGGAGTCCTGACTGATCTGAGAAGTGGATGAGTAGAACCCCAACCCCTACACGGACAACCCAACCCGATTTCCGCACCCTGTTACATTAATAATACAGGTATATACTTATGGCTTAATTTTTGCCAAAGTCAATCAAATATTTGTCAATCAAGAACTTTTCTCATTAAAAATACACATACAAATGTGTAGCATTAATGAAGAATTTAAATACATGTACATCTAACAGACATAAACAAAAAGACATATAAAACCCCCAAAACAATGTTAAACAAAACCAATCTTAAAAACATTGCGTCACAACTAGTCAGAATTCTTCAAGCAGTTGTTTTGGTATAAGAGAAAAATTCGTCACAGAAACTGTTGCAGGAATTCTGATAATGGCCTTACCTACAGAGCAGTCTCCCTGGACTTCACTGGCCAAGCCCTCAGTGGTGAAGTTATCGCCACAGGATGTGCAGTTTTGATTTCCCACACTGTCCTTGTAGTAACCCACTGGACACGGCAAGGCAGGGAAGGGTGTCATCCGGAGAGTAGAACCCTTCCACACAGTATGCTGCCAAAAAACCCGGAAAATTAAAAAACAACTATTTCTATACAGTACGTTGTCAAGAAAAACGAAAATGAAAAAAAAAACCACTTCTATACAGTATGCTGTCAAGAAAAGGAAAATAAAACTGGAGAGTAGAGCCCTCCACACAGTACTTGTTTCAGCATTACTTTTGAACTTTTACTCTCGACGAATATCACTGTTTTACGTCCTCTCGGCCAAAGGCTATATGGGACATTGTTGTTACTTTAGTACTTTTACCAAAGACTGTACAGGGGAAAATAAACATCCAGTCTCTTTTCCCTATATGAGTAGTGAGGATAGAAACACTGGTTTTGTCCCTTTTAAAACGTACACATTTTTTTGCACGTCGATAGGCCAGTAGAATTCTCCGTTCAAGTTCCAGTCCGGAGTTTTTGGATAGCCTCCACTGTGAAGAGTGTACACGTCCCCACTAACAATAAATCTAATCTGCCAGTTTCGCCGAGCTCTTAAGTAATCCATCCTACCTTTTTAGAATATCTTTGCTTTGACTCGTTCTCCTCTCTACTCATAATATACTCTAGCTCATAATATCCAAGAAGGTCTACTTTGTATCCTTTTCCCAATCTCTCATTTGTTATTACAGTCGACACCCTCTTTTAAGACCTTCAAAAAATCACCAAAAATCGTTCGTAAAAGAGGGGGGTCTTAAATCAGGGGTGACCAAAACAATGCACTCAGTGACTCACTACACCGTATATGACGCACAGCATATACATACACTAGAACTAAAACATGCTTTCTCCGTAATTCTTGAATGAAACATCGCGGTCTAGCCAATATACGAAAACGAGCGAAAACGGGCTAAAACAGAAAGTGTACTCGCGGCCCGTGTTGCACGCTGCGGGATAAAAAGAGGCTAAAACAAGGCATAACAACAGTACAGACCTAATTTTCGCCATTTTACGTTCTGGCAGTTAATTTTCAGTCACAGTTCGCACACACGA
This sequence comes from Phymorhynchus buccinoides, assembly GCA_017654935.2. Lineage (NCBI taxonomy): Eukaryota > Metazoa > Mollusca > Gastropoda > Neogastropoda > Raphitomidae > Phymorhynchus > Phymorhynchus buccinoides. Next base: position 55,418,158 of record CM065682.1, read on the forward strand.
AACTTTTACCGCGCATACAACTCAGCAGACAAAATGGCGCCGCACACACCGCATACACGAAATCACGGCAAACGCTAATGCGACAGCTGCTTTCATTTATCGGATTTTGAGAGTTGTTTGCATTCAGTGAGTGTTTCAGTGCACGCACTAACGCTGATTTATCAGTTTGATGACGGAAAGGAGCTGCTTTTCAACTTATTTTTTGTAAAGTGAGACCAATTCACTGAGTTCCAACTTATGGAGTGTGACCGATCACCTAGTTTCATCTTGGGAGTTGACTTCGCATTTAGGCCTACGTGTGCACAGAGTTCGTAAAGATCGAAACGATCGCGACAGTTTCAGTTCAAACTTTGATCATAAAACTGTTCAGTGATGACACATGTGCATAAAAGTGGTGACATTTAGTGGTCAGATCGTGATATCGCCGATTAAATTCTTCAGTTTCGGCATGAGAACGGTTCGTTTTTTACCGAGATTGACCTAACAACAGTAGTACCCCAGCTGTGTGTGGGCTCGAATTGAGGCCGAGAAGGATAGATATCATCGTTTTGGCGATTGATAATTGTCAGAATGTGTTGCAACTGTCGTAAAATCAACAAGATTTACGGTCGCAAAACGCGTTAGAGGGGGAGTCGTAAATGAGGAGGCAAGTTTAGAAGAAAAAGGATCCTTCACATATTTCATTCGTAAAAGAGGGGAGGTCGTAATTCAGAGAGCCGTTCGTGAGGGGGTCGACTGTAATACATGCTTATGTGTTAAGTCTTCTTATATGCACATTGTATTTACTATGCATTGTACCCCCTACATGTATTACTTAATTTCTTCCATCTTTTATTTTATTTTGACTTCCCTCTCTCTGTCGGTCCGTCTGTCTGTCTGTCATTGTCTCAGTATCTCTCTCTTTAATTGACGTAATTTATCTTATCTATATGCCTTGTACAGTGTGTCTGTTTACTACTTTGATTTAAGGTTGTTGTTTTTTCTTGTATTTTGCGATGTCTTTTTTTTTTCTATTTGTATTTTATTAATCATTTTTCTTTTGGTTCTGAGGGCTGGATGAAACAAAAGCCGGTTATTGTGCTTACTCTCCGCTTTCCGTCAATAAAAAACTTCGTTCGTTCGTTTGTTCTCTGTCTCTCTGTCTCAGCACTTACCTTTGTCACCCATCCACTGAGACGAAGTCCCTCTGGGTGGAGTAGTGGGAAGGATAGCACACGGGTATCGTTGCCTCGGTTCGCTTTGTACTTCCAAAATCCAGGGGGGGCAGCTGTCACCAGTCCAGCGCAAATCCTCTGTCACAGAACACTAGAACCCAAGAAACGAACTGAATGTAAAATACCTGTCCTGTACGTAGTCTGGATTTTAATTTTTTTAAATTTATTATTAAACTGCCAATTTGTTTTGGTGATGGGGCAGTAGGTGGATGCCTTGTGCCTCATATGGGGAGCTGGACGACCCCGCCCTCTCCCATGGGTCTTTCCTGTGAGGATACCGGGAGGGGTCTTTCGTATAAAAATAGTTTCCACCACATTCTAGAAGTTCTTGTGCTTGAATTTTCTCTAATCTAACCACCTCGCTTTGACTGTCTTTTCCTTTGCTTTCTTCATCTACTGTCTTTTCGGGCCCATCTCCTGCCAATTCAAAAAACAAATCTTCCAAATAAATTTTCTCCTTTGAGCTCCTCCGAAATTGGAATATGTCGGCTGTACGCAGCAGGGAGACCAGTGAAAACTGAAAACCCGGACACATACGGACCTTATCATATGGCATATGGCATGGTGAAGCTAGACAAAAAGAGTTTTGTGAAACTTATGCAGTACAAATGTAATGTGATTGATACATACAAATGTGTGTTTGAAAGCAGTGTTGACAATGACCTCGAAATAGCAGCAGGAGAGACCTGACATTCCAGAAACAGATTTTAAATGTGTTCAAATCAAAATATGTCTATCATAAGGACTACAGATGACAGACAAAAAAATGCTGAACTGAAACATAGCCACCTCTAAGACTTGTTAAAGGGGCATAGGTGGAAAACATAAGGGGGACAGTGCAAGAAAGATACAACAAAGTATAACGTACCTTCAGCCTAGTTAGGTACCTGCTTATTACTTCTTACATTTTCCTGCTGATTATTCACACACACACACAC
>CM065682.1:55420809-55515821 GCA_017654935.2 Phymorhynchus buccinoides
AAACGGGGAACACGCTACTCGACTGAGCGCAGCCAGGGAAACGTAAAAGGATAACAAGCACATCTAGTAAAAACAAAAAATAGAAAAAGGCCAGAGCACGGCAGATGGGCAAACCACTCAGGGTTAAGGTCTCACTATTAAAGTTAGATAAATAAAATAGCACAAAGGGAATATACCACTAATAACAGGATAGGGGGGGGGGGGGGGGATCGGCTGCTTTACAAACATTTCTCTTTCTGAAAAAACCCATTCAGCATATTATACGACAAGTCAGTTAAAATAAAACAACAAACAACAAAATAACATCAGTTCTGTGCGACATAGCCTGTTTAGGGTGACCATTTGGCTATTCCATACACACCTGTGCCAAAGTCTCGCAGGGTGTGACGCACAGCTCTCTGGTTCTTGATGATGTCCCCTTCCACTCTCTTCAGTTCTCGCTCTTCTTGTTTGTGCTGCCACATGTGGTCCTTCAAAAAAATAATAATTTCAGAATAATGTTTTTACTTCATGAGACTTGAGCATGAAATTTAAGCCAGCCAGCTGAGTGGAGTCAAGGATAGGATAAAATTACCACACAAAAAAGACTGTTTATGCTTATGTCCATTTGGAAATGTTGTTGTCTTACCCTGGCTAAAACAAACTCCAGGGATCATCCCAACAGCCGATGCACTTGAACACTATGGTACATGTGCATCAGCTATGGATGCGAACATTACGTGTGTAACCATTTTTGATTGCCCTGTGCTGTCACATGGGCAGCCACACCCTTGTCCTTCGAGGGATTTTGGAGACTGATGATTTTATGCTAGGAGCTTGTCATGGCTAAAGAGAATCCCTGCATAACTATTCATGGCACAATATTCTGATGTAGCCTTGGTGTTCTAGCCTATGTCAATTGGTCTGACACAGCCTTAAGCCAAGGGGTGCCCATTGGTAATGAAACTACACACTCTGTAGTGTATGGCAAGAGAATGCGAAACAAATAGATAAAAGAAAAAAAAAGAAAAAGAGAATCCAAGCCCCATTCAAAAACAAAACAAGACAGAGAAATGTACAGCCCTCACTCCCATTCCAGCAAAATAGAAGAAAAATAGAAAATGTTCAACATAACTAATGACCTCCACCACTTTGAGTCTCCTTTGGTAGTCCTTCAAGTCCTTTTCCACCTTGGCTGTCAGGCTGACCACAGAGGTTGGGGCGCTCGTGTCGCTCGAGCTGCGTGCCTTACTCTTGCCAGGGGCCTTGACCTCCTTCTCCTTCTTCACCTGGAAGGTGTGCGTGTAGCGGCTCGAGTCCAGAAATCCCTCCGGGCCCACCTTTCTCTCTTGACCTCTGGGTAAAAGTAAGGATTGACAACAAAAATATAATTATTTGAGCATTTATTGTAAAGAATTCTCTTTTGTCAAGAAAGAAGTGGAATGAAGACGAAATGAAACCTACCTTTTTCACATGAACAGCAGCAATCCACAAGAGTAATATTAATTTAATAACTATTAATAACTGGGGGAATCCTAATACACTTTCTGTATATTTTTAATGACAATGGCAAGAGCCAGAGTGTATTTCTGTATGTGTATATATTTGTGTTTCCCCATATTGCTTATGACTTGAGGTTTTAAGCCTTTACTGAAATTATTTTGAAGCTGAAGATTTCTTAAGTCTTTGCATTTGATTGAATGTCCTCTAAGATTCTTCAGTTATTATATTATTCCAGGTTTTCTAATCAATGAGTATAAATGTCAAGGCATGCTATTCTGTTTGTAAAATTTGTAAATGCATATTCTTTATTTTTGACTGTAATGCAGGTGCATTCTTCTTCTTCTTCTTTGATCGCTCAGACAGCATCCTGTCAATCATGAGCGCAGATGCATCATGCTGCCGTTATGCGCCTAAGTAAGAAATAATTAGGCCCAGCATGTGCATTGAATTGTAATATACTAACATTGGAGTTAGCCCATTGTGTATTCAGCTTCATATGAATTACCCAACATGTTTTATAATCTTAAAACAATATTGTTTGACCAACCTAATAATCATACAAATAGACAAACACATCTATCACAAACACAAACACACAGTCAGCTTACTTGAGGAAAGCTGCATATTCTTTGCTCTCTTTGCCAACCTCTGAAGGTGTTTCTTCTGCTGCTGGTGCACTCTCCGGTCTGGGCCGAATGCTTTCATAGCGGCTGTGCATCATTTTGCCTCTTTCGAAAGGCAGATCAGTCAGCCCCATGGTTGTGGCTTTGCAGATCTATACAGTATAGTCCTGATGCCTTAAAACGAAAAGTATAGCAATGTTTCAATGTTTCCCTTGTCATATAAGTGTGTGTGTGTGTGTGTGTGTGTGTGTGTGTGTGTGTGTGTGTGTGTGTGTGCATGTGTGTGCGTGTGCATGCGTGCATGTGTTGCATGGGTATGACATTGTGTCCTGGTATGCTTGTTCTCTCAATCTTTCATTTAGTCGTGTTGTATTTGATTTATTACAAAAAGTGTAATGACCAATAATTTCCTGTCCCTGCTTTTTTTGTATGTTAATGTGTGATGTGTGTCACTGTGTGTGTGTATGTGTGTGTACATGTGTGTGTGTGTGTGTGTGTGTGTGTGTGTGTGTATGTGTGTATGTGCATGTATGTATACATGTGTGTGTGTGTGTGTGTGTGTGTGTGTGTGTGTGTGTGTGTGTGTGTGTGCTTAGAGCTTAAAGATGAAGCGCTATATAAATTTTCTTAAATAATAAATAAAAAGTCAGTGCTAAAATCTGCTTTAAGCATAGAGTAAAGAGTAAAGGTTTTTCAAAATCAGATGAGATGTCATTCAACATTGTATATTACAGATATAATCACTGCTTACAATAGGAAATGGGTTGGCTTGGCTTAAATTCATAATCTGAATTATATGCATCATTTACAGCACCTTTCTTTTCTTAGAATTGCAGAGGAGATCTTTTGGACCACACACACACACACAACAATTCAATAAGTATTACATCCAAATCAAATTACACACACACGCACACTAAACCCTAATAGTAATACCTTTATCCTCAATAAAGATAATTTTTGACTTGACTTGACTTGACACACACACATACAATGATACACACACAGTCAGTGACACACACACACACAAAAGCCAGAAAAGGTGCAGCAGAATCTTCAACGGGATGAAGTAGACTGCCTAATGGGAGGTTAAGTTGCTGCTGAACGTGGCATCATGTTGGTGTCCAGCTGAATGGGCGCTGGCTGGCCAGTCACTAAAATTAGAATTTAGGTTTTATTATTGTTTTGTTTTTTAAGATGTGCCACATATGCACAGTGTGGCGCTTTCGACTATTATCAAGATCAAGAAGAGAGAGAGAGAGAGAGGAGAGAGAGAGAGAGAGAGAGAGAGAGAGAGAGAGAGAGAGAGAGAGAGAGAGAGAGAGAGAGAGAGAGACTTCTGATCTTCTCTCTCTCTCTTAGTCACTAAGACTAAGAGAGAGAGAGAGAGAGAGATTTAGTTTATACTTAGACAAAGAAAATTTATACCTGTTTTCGAAAACAAAAATAACAAGGAAACAATCGTAGGTCTCAGTACCAACTGTCAGCAACTTGACACTTCAAAATCAGAAACAACTTTCGGAGCTGAGTTTAGGCGCGACACTTCTTTCACAGCAGCATCGGAAGTACCGCCATTTTGTTGTCATGGTAACCTTCTCATGTAGAAAGAAAACCTACACAAGAAAACAATGCATTAAAAAAAATAACAACATATATACACCGTTAACTGATAAACAGTCATAAAAATTACACATATGTGTTTTAAGTTGATTCATTAGTTCAATTATACGGAGGTAACATACTAGTGCTTTGTTAGATAGTTTGTTTATTAAAACAAAGTAAGGCTAGCGTGGCCTCCCCTTTCATCTCCATGGCATAGCATATTCGTGCGCCGTTTACTTCAAATCCATCCTCTTCAGTTATGCTGAAATCAAAAACCATATATTACTACATTTATTTTGAAACAATATTTGTATACTAGAATGAATTAAGGTTTTAAAGTTTAGGACTATTCGCAGTCAGCAAGAATATTCTTTTAATGCATGCACTATATGTTCTCAAGTCGGAAGCATTTCCGATGTTCACTGTCCAAGTAAACAACCAAGATGGATGAAGAGGTTCCCAGTGGTAGTGACAATATTGTCACAGAATTCAACACATATGAGGATTTCCTTGATTCACAGATAACTTCGTTTGATCTGTACTATTTGGAGGTGAGGACATGGTTACACACAACTAATGTTATCTCTCTCTCTCTCTGTCTCTGTCTCAGTCTCTCTCTCTCTCTCTCTCTCTCTTCTTCTTCTCCCTATTACAGTATTGGTATTACTGGACTGGGCCTCACGGCGTTTAAAGTCCAACTTGGTACACGACTGACAGGCGGCATGTGCTCTCAATGCCTAATTTTTTAAAAACTTGAATAATAATTTGGGATCCATCCGTGCCGTGATGGTTGATGGCGCTCAGTCTGGCTATGTAGTATGTGGAGGTGAAGTCCGGTGCGCCCCAGGGGACAGTCCTAGGACCCTGCCTCTTTCTGACCTACATCAATGACCTCCCCTCCAGAATCTCTTCTCCTTCTTGCCTGTTTGCTGATGACACAGCTCTATGCCGCTTCATTACCTGCGATGACGACCAGGTCAAACTCAAAGAGGACCTCAGGAAGTCCAGGAAGACTGGGAAAGAGAATGGGACATGGCGTTCCATCCCTCCAAATGCAGCCAACTGCCTTTGACGAGAAGCCAGAAGCCGCTGAACGCCTCCAGCTACAGTCTCCACAACCACAACAAAATACTTCAGGGTCACACTGCAATCCAATCTTTCATGGGGAGCCCAAATCACAGCCACCTGCGCCAAAGCCAACAGAGCTCTAGACTTCTTAAGAAGAAACCTGAAGGTGTGTTCCACGGCTACCAAGGAGTTAGCCTACAAAGCCATGGTCAGCCCAGGCAGATCTCTGACCTAGAGAAGGTCCAACGCAGGGCAGCAAGATATGTGCTAAACAGACACAAAAATACATCCAGTGTCAGCACCATGCTCCACCAGCTGCAATGGCCTTCTCTGGCTGAGCGCTGCGGTGCTTCCAGGCTATCCATGATCTTCAAGATCACAAATGGACTGGCCTGTGTGAAATGCAATGCCCTCAAGCCCATGCCCCCCAGCAGCAGAAGACAAAACCACAACAAGCAGTTCATAAGAATCCCCGCTAGAACCGACTACCGCAACAACTCTTTCTTCCCCCGAACCGTCCGCGACTGGAACTCCCTACCATCAGAAACAGTCCAGTCCCCCACGCTCAGCTCCTTCATCTCGAAGGTGCTCCCTGACTAAAAACACTGTGATTGTCTTGTTTGATGTGTTCGTGGGTTGAGAGGGGGTGTTGATGGAGATGTCTCCCCGGTGAAACTTGAAAAAGGTGGACAGTCTAGATGCCCATCTCCTATCGGCGAGTGGAGTCCAGTGTAGCTGGGTGTAGATATTTTCCACGCTGGATGCCTGGCGATGCCTATTCACCACCCAGCGGGCAGCCCGTCACTGTACCTTACCACTCTGCCGACATCTTTCACGGTGTAGGGGTCCCATACCGGCGAGGCATATTCTAGGGTGTGCCTGACCAGCGACTTGCATGCCTTCTCCTTGATGTTGACTGACCCCACTTTTAGGTTGCACCGGAGGAAGGCAAGGGTCTTACTGCTTTGTTGGTCATATTTGAGATGTGGGTGTCCCATCTAAGGTCTTGCGAGATGGTAACACCCATATACTTGGTCTCCTCTACCCGTTTCCGGTTCAGGTCTCTCCTCTCTCTCTCTCTGCCTGCTTATGATGATAATGTGTGTTCGCTTTCTTGGCTTTGCATTCCTTTCTTGTTTATTGAATTCTTTACTTTTAATTTTCTTTTCCTTTCTTTTTTTCTTGAGGACTGGATAAAAAAAAGCATTTATACTTACTCTATTTATCCTTGGAAAATAAAGGTTATTCATTCATTCATTCTCTCTCTCTGAGACTCTCTCTCTCTCTCAAAATAAATGGTCAACTTGTGTAGATTAGCTGCTGTTCATGGTCAGTCGATTAACCCTTTCACTGCCTGTCCTGTGTCTACTACAAGGTGTGTGATGCCATTGATGATGTTATAACTTTTGATGTCATAGTTCTGGAACGCTGTTTTTGTGTTTAAGAAAGTCAGGGAAAGATAAATCTCCAGACCATTTTCTCAGATAGTCTTAGTCTGTCATTCTTGTACTTTTGCTCAGGATCAAGAACTTGCCCGACAGCTGGTAGAGCTGGGTTACCGTGGCAGCGGAGAAGTGCTGAAGAGAGAGGAGTTTGAAGCCAGGAAAGCTGCCGCTGAAGCCAGTCGTCTGTCCAAGCGCAGTCAGCAAAAGTGAGATCCTATGTGTTTAACGTCAGTTGTGTGAATTATTTGTGACAGTGCTTGTCTTTGGTATAAAAAAATCATTTCTAAACAAAAAGAAGAGGGTTGACCTTTTAGAAATGCCATTGGATTTTATGTAATATATATATTTTGTAATATAGATCTAATCCCTATGTTTAACATCACCAACAGAGCTGCTCAAAATTGGGTATGTCCACCCAAGCAGCAGTTCCATGGGGCTTTCTGGACACATTGAGGGGGGTCCTGAGACATGATTGTGTAAAACATTTGCCTTGTCAAAAACTGTGGACACACCAAATTTTCACACTTTTTGTGTAGCCAAGCTTTTACGATTTTTAAATTTGGGTGTGGTATTGTTTGTTGAGCTATTGTACTGAAGCTAATTGCACGAATGTAATAAAACTTAGGATGTTGGGTACACAAATGATTGAATTAGACATCTGCAAAATTTTAAATGATTTGAATGGGCCGTTATTTTGTGCACATATAAAATGCACGCATGTAGTTTCTTTTGGTCGGCAGTATATTTACATAATAAGAATTTATAGTGATGAAAATTACTGGTAAATAACAAAAATAATGATAGTAATAGTAATAATAATAGTGATGATGATGATGATTTTGAATCCTTTCGTTCCCTTCAGAACCCTTGCCAGCTCTGGAAAAGAGTTGAATGACACATTTCTGCGAGCTCTGGCCTCAAGGGAAGAGGCAAACAGAAGTGGGAAAATGACGGTAAGTCAGCTCCATTGCAACAGTTGACATAAATGCTTATGATGGAGATATGCTTGTTGTTTATCATTGAATTTCTATTTAGAGCAGGCTGTAAACTTTATCATGATAGGGATAGTGAACCAACAAGGTAATTTGTTTGTGTTAGGTGGAATTAGGGAAGGAGTTGTAAAAGGTAGCTTCGAGATGTGGATTTGGATGGTGGGGGTTGTCATGTGTGGATGTTAAAGACCCACCCGATCACGTGTCAAAATCACGGGTTTCACGGGTTTTCCCTCTTATAGCTGGAAAGAAATCTTGTTTTGACCAGGTCTCACTACCATACAAATGCCCCCAAACTCAAAGCGATACATAATTGTAAAGAGCAGCCTCAATTTGAACATGGGGGCATTTCTATATGGGTCACAGCTACCCAGAAAAAAACCAAGGGACTTAATCGTGGCGCGTCTGTGTATCTTTAACGGAAGGGTGTGGAAAAGTGCAAGACTGTGGAAAGCATTACTTTCCTTGATTTTGATAGAAATGTGCATTGTTGTATAAATTGTTTTACTTGCATGCAGAGTTGAAATAACTTCTATCATGATTCCATGCTCAAATACAATGCTTTATGAGAACAAAATTGAGACATGGATCTGTTTGTTTTGGAAGATGCCACACCTTTTATTACAAACAACACATGCTGATACACACATGCATGCTTGCTTTGTACACTTGCATGCATACTTATACATACACATTCACATACAAACATCAAACAGCAAGACACAAAGCATACATTCGCACACACATTCACAAAATCATAAGTTTATCACACATTGTCTGAATCACGTTTAGTGGAAGGACTTAAAATCGAAGAACACACACATCAAACAGCATGTCAGAAGCAGTTACACTTTTTGGAAGTTTGTACAAGATGTGTAATTTGTATGGTTGACTGCTTTGACAACTTTAACATGGTAAATAGGCAACTATAAAATTATTCCGATTTTTACTCTGTGTGTGTGTGTGTGTGTGTGTGTGTGTGTGTGTGTGTGTGTGTGTGCGTGTGTGTGAACTCCTTTTCCAGACAATCATATTCATCCGTGATAAAAACGCCAGAGGACAGGAAATTTCAGGGTACATCGATTATGCCTTCAGACTGAAAGCTGAAGATTTCGAGCCGTACTTTGCTGGAAGGAAACGACTGCTCCCCCGGCCATCAGATCTCAGGTTATTAGTGCATTCTTGGGCAAAATGTGAAAGTGTATGTGGCGGTGCATAAGAACACTTTTTGTGGTGGTGCATAAGAAAATGTTTGGCAGAAATTGTGATTCTGTTTTCACAAGATGGACCTAACATTCCTAATGAATTTTGATATATTTTGCTCATTTTTATTTTTCAGTCATTTAAATTTTGACACCCAAGATACTTCATTTGCAAACATCTTATATAGAAGAAACAATTTTGGCTCTTTGTTTCTATTGTGGTTTCAAGAATGTTAAATAAACATACAAATCAATCAAATTTTGACTTTATAGTTTGCATATTAGCACAAAAACAGACTTAAATACTGTATACCCTTAACATAATGTTGGCATTTTTAGGGTTGTTGACTATTTTTTGCTTTTGCTCAAAAGTAGGCTTATACATGTATAGGGTTTTCTCGTGCACCATCACATATTGAAAGGCAAGCAAAATGCCAACTATATCACTATGCATGTAAAAAAAAACACAATTATCAGAACAAAACAAAACACTGAAGCTTTGACCTTTTACCCGTATCATTTGCCTTCAAGTCACTGAATGATCAAGCTCCCCTGTATCTCTCTGATCTTCTTCATCTCTATGTCCCAGCTCGCCAACTACGTTCGTCTTCTGATTCTCGTCTCCTTTCCATTCCCTCCATCCGTCTCAAATCTGCTGGCCAACGTTCTTTTTCTTGTCAAGCACCATCTCTGTGGAATTCTCTGCCTTCTCCTCTCCGACAGTCCAACTCAGTCTCCTCATTCAAAACCTCTCTTAAAACCCATCTTTTTCCTGCTGCGCCCTAAATATTTGATCAGTTGTCTATCGTTGTGTGCACGTGAGGGAAGATTGATTTAAGAGGTTTGTGCTGTGTTTTGTGGTGCGTGTGTGTGCGTGTGTGTGTGTGTGTGTGTGTGTGTGTGTGAGTGTGTGTGTGTGTGTTGTGTGTGTGTGTGTGTGTGAGCATGAATGTGTGCTTGTGTGTATTTTGGTTTTGTGGGTTGTGTGTGCACGCATGTGTGTGTGTGTTTGTGTGCGTGTCTGTGTGTTTGTCTGCGTGCGTACGTTGTGTATGTGTGTTGGTGTATGTGGTCAGTCCATGCGGCTCAGTTGCTGTGGCTTACCGAATGGGGTATGAATGAGTTGGCGTCAATAATTGTGTGTGTGTGTGTGTGTGTGTGTGTGCGTGCGTATGTGTGTGTTAAAGAGAGAGAGAGAGAGTTGCTTTGCATATGCGCTGTTGGTGGTTGGTGTCACTCTTGAATCTTGTTTTTTGTTATCTGTTGATGAATAATTGATTGTAAAGCGCTTTGGGCTCATCTGAGGTAAAGCGCTATATAAATGTACTGTTATTATTATTATTATTATTTACACTTTGGCCTCACCATTTTGTCAATGTCAAGTTTTAAAAATGTACCAGTCCACCAGTACGAAAGTTGTTAAAAGACATGCACGTTGATTAGTTTGTTCCTGGTATGTAGAGAATGTATGTGTTGTTTTTCTTGGTTGTTTCCAGTTTCTACAACTGGGAGACTCAGACTTCAACCTCCAACCCAACTCCAAACTACCAAGTCATTGCTGAGAATGCCTCGGGCCTGCTTTTCAAGAATAAGCGTGATCGAAAGATTATCAACGTTGACCCAAAGGTAAATTAAAATATACAAGATTATATGTTCAAATTCTCGTATCTTTTGCTACTAATTTTTGCAAGTTATTTCTTGTATTGGTCAAGACTAAAATAAAGGTGTTGATTCTAATTCAAGTAAAATACATTACCATATTTTTCAGACTCTAAGACGCACCTTTACCCAAATTTCAGATTTTGTTGTTATATTTTCTATTTTATTAGTCATATTATAAGGCACAGGGGTCTGAGTCTGGGAAAAAAAGTATCACCTAATAGTCCGAAAAAGACGGTAATCTAAAATTTATAAAACACAGTTATCAGCAAGAGTTTGAAGCTTGGAACAAAATGTGTACACCATGCTCCCATCAATTTTGTTTGACAGGCAGCTTGAACAGCATTAGGGTGTATTTTTACAGACCATCGTTCAGGTTTCATTGCACCATGGGTGCAACTAAAAATGAGAGGCTGGGGTTTGGGGTAATGTCCCCCTGCAGCTGAAGAAAAAAATTTTATTTTTGACAGTATTTTAGTTTGCTTTTTCCACAATTTATACAAATGCTTATTTTAAAGTGTTTGAAAAATACAGTAGACACACAAAGATCTTGTTTGACAAATTTAAAAAAAAGGAAATTCCTTTTCTGGTAAAATTCAAAAACAGGAAATCCTTGTATACCAGGAAACGTTGCACCCATGCTGCAGTATAACAGACTGTTTTAGGCGAAAGACATGGAACATTATATTACCGTAATAAGGCATTTCATTTTGGATTGCAGGCTTCCACTCCAGGGGACAACTCGACACGCAGCATCATAGAAACACCGAAATACACCCAGGTTGTCATCTATGACCACATCACAAGGAGGAAAACATAAAGACACTGGGTTTGCTGCGTTCGTTTGTTCTTTTTTCATTTCCAAGAACCCTTGACTGTTCAACCGTGGTTCTGTTACCCATTTTTTTTGGACTTTTTGTAAAAGAACACTGACAGCATGATCAAGTTAGTCGTTGGCTTTTTGAGCAGGCATTACTCAAGGTATCAAAAATAACTACAACATCCATTTTCTCACGAAATGTCTTGGCATAAAGGCATTTTATACTTTAGATGTGGAGTATTTCTAAGATCATTACAAAACCCACCTTTTCAAATGAATTAAATGCAACAAGATCTACCGGTATGTAAAATGTTTTTGTGCATAAGCAAATAATGTGTGTTCTTGAATGGTGTGGATATTTGCTATTGTGTGTTTTGTACATACCCTCCATTGTAATGTATTGTGAGTGTGTGGATGATGAGTTCAACAATTTTCTTTTTTCTTTTGGTATTAAAAACTTTGGACAGTAATATTTTTTTTTCAACAACCAAAAAGTATTCTGGTATGATATATTTGTATATGCAATTTTGAAGATTGTTAAATGCTTGTGATAACAATTTCTTGGAAATATACTATGTCTTGCACAATAAATAATTCCATCATAAAGCATAGTCAGAAATAAATATCGTATTTGTTCGAATGACAGTTGTTTGTGAACAGATTGGAGGTGTTTCAGGAAGCACAAACGTTACGGTACGTTGTCAGTTCTTGACAGGTGTGTAGTTTTGATAAGCATTAACTACATTTCCTGTCAAGGATGTTATATTGCTGTCTTTGTTATCAATGTGTTTTTATTTTCTTCTGTGTTTGTCTTTGAAAAACTTGACTTAAAATCTATTGATTGATTTTGATTAAGATTCTTTGAAAGGTTTGAATGTCACAGAATAACATTCACTTGGAAAATATTGATATTAGAACACAAAGAATCTTCAAACTTCTTTTTATTTGTTACATTTCAGTTAGTTGGCAGGATTAATCAAATATATGAACGGATTCTGATAAACTTCTGTGGGCAGTTTGGGCATCATGCTATAGCCCTTATTCGAAACTCAAAAGGAAGTAAGGGACGAATTGCGTCCCTTATGATTGCAAAGTTCCGGTTTGAAAGTTTCGTCTGCTGCAAAAGAATGGTTGCTGTAAACAAAGCACAGCTGCTCAGAACGGGCGTTGGTATCATCGCGAAGTGTCAATGATATAGAACCAACAAAAAGAAAAGTGTGTGAGTGCATGATTCTGCTTTGTTAATTGTAAAGTAAACAGACTGTTGGCATTTTGAATGCAGTAGGCTTAATTCCTTGCTGATAAACACGCAAGCAGTAGGCTAAGCACTGTCAATTTATGACGTGCCAAGTGGGCTTCAGACAAGTTACGGTAGGCCTTCTCCAACTGGGTGTTCTTTTTCTGCAAGGTACTACACAGAGAGAGACAGAGAGGATACAGAGAGAGAGAGAGGGGGGGGGGGGGGGGGGGGGGGGGGCAGCGGCATTCAATATCAGTAGTCTCCAAAAGCTTCAGTTAAAAATATGACAGTGATAACAGTTTGACATGGACAACAAAAAGAATAGCAAGAATGTTATAACCTTTAACATTTTCTCCACACCTCTCAGAAATGGTGATGATAACAACTCAAAAAAGGCAACTGTTCACTGTCTACATTTCTGATGCCTTCTGTCAGTCTACAAATAAAGCTTTGACAACCAGTTTGAATAAAAATAAATTCGAGAAAAAAAAAGCAAAATCAACTTCGAATTCATTATCTTCATTTTAAATAACTTTTCAGCGGAATGTTGAGCATTTAACACATTAACCCTTCACCGCCAGCCATATTTCAGCCAAACGTTTCCATTAAATTTACCTGGGTAGAGAATAACATCCATCTGCAGTATTGGGGATTCTTCTGTGACATATCTAAAATAAGGTCTATCCTTGCTTCCCAAAACTGAGACAATAGGGTCTTTGGATAATAGACCCCAATTTGATGCCTTTTAATAACATAGGTGTTAAATCACTGTGGTGCTAAAATGCGACTTTGGCGGTGAAAGGGTTAATATTGTCGCCCAGCTCCACCAACTTTCATTTCATCGCAGGCCTAGACCCACGAACCAGAACTTCATGAACCGACTCCAAATTGCGAGAGCAGGGACAGATAACCCTGATAGACAGTTTTGAAACATCGTTATAGATAATCTATTAAAGTTTGGGCATCAATCGAGTCATTAGTCAATCGAGTCATTAGTCAAACAACAGGATTTTTATGATATATGTGCCTCTGCTTTCAAAGCTTCACGATTACAGGTAAGAATTTTTGAATGACTTTAATTACCGTATTTTACGGACTACAAGACGATACTTTTTCCCTAGACTGAGACCCCTGCGCCTTATAATGTGACAGATAATATAGTAAGAAACTATAGTAACAAAATCTGAATTTTGTTTAAAATTTGGGGGGTGCGCCTTATAATCAGGTGCGCCTTGTAGTCCGTAAAATACGGTAATACTAGTTTGAACTGTCTTCCTCTGGAACGTTTGCACTGCATTAAGACGGCGACAGACTATGTGGCTGCCTCATATGACTCGATCAGGTCGTGACGTTTCACCTCATTTGCATACCATCTAACTCGATCAATCTGACTCAGTCGGGCCCAGTCAGGTGACAGGGCCGAATAGGGCGGGTTCTAAATTTCACTGATCGAGTCTGATCGAGTCAGATGGCTTGTGACCTCTTCTGTGCGGGAAACAAAATTTGGTCTACGTCACGACCTGATCGAGTCATATGAGGCAGCCACATAGACTGTCGACGCCTTAAGAGATTCATTGGCAATAGCTATTCGCGTCTCCTTTCCTTTTACTCAGACTGAAGTAGAGACATATGAAACATTTCTAATCTTCTTATTCAATCTCTCAGACAGTTTCCTGTCAATTATGAGCGCAGGTGCGTCATGCTGCTGTTATGTGCCTAAGTAAGAAATAATTAGGCCCAGCATGTCCGACTTCGGCTGTAGGAAATCTTTTTGAAAGTGCTTCTTGAAAAAAAAAAAAGGCAGGAGAATGGACCGGAAAGGCAGAAAGATAGTAGATGACAGCAAGCAAAGGGAAAAGGCAGAGTCAAAGAGTGACAGATTAGAGGAAGCTACAAGCACAGAACTTCCAGAAGGTGGGGGAACTCTTTATACAAAAGACCCCCCGGTATCTCCACGGTGGAAAAACATTTATAATCAATCGTTTACCACAAAACGCTACACAAACTAAGGCTTGTAGTAGTTAACTCTTCTAGCACCATGGGTGAATACATTCACCCAAGACATCGCTCTACACTCCCATCAAATGCAAAGACAATCACAGCCAAGCACCCTGCCATGTGTTAAGTCTGTTTTTACAGCTTTTGTCACTGTTTCTGTCATTAAAGCAATGCGTGTGCGCTTGAAACAAAAATCTCCTTCCCTCTTGTCAATAGAGATGCAAGGACAACCAAGAACGTCAAAAAAATACATGGCGCTAGAAGAGAAGGCTTTGTCACATCTGATCTTTCTGCATTTCTGAACTCCTAAAAAATCATTATGAATTTGCTGTCGTATAGATAATAGAAACAAAATTAGAGAGAGAGTGAGAGGTGCACATAAGCACAGACAAGTACAGGTAAGCACAGACACACACACACACAACTTTGAGAACAAACAATAATGGTGTAAAACAACATATCAATATTCTTTGAAAATATATTTAATGATCAGCATAAACATGTAGAAGAAAAAAAGATACAAAACAGCATAAAACGTGTGAATAACCATCTGATAGCATTGCATGATACACATAGTATTTTCAACATACTCTAATCTGGCGGCAGACTCTATCGTTGTTCAGCATGCGCTGGTATACCGGGATACCCATACCTTGATTGTAACAAACTGATAGCATTGCATGATACACATAGTATTTTCAACATACTCTAATCTGGCGGCAGACTCTATCGTTGTTCAGCATGCGCTGGTATACCGGGATACCCATACCTTGATTGTAACAAACAGTCAAAAACATGCCATGCCTTCAAGCTGGTTTCTCACCCACAAACATACAATCCTTTATGGATGTGATCATCATTTCTATTGTCCTAATCATGGTCATGTACAAAACTATGCAATCGCTTCACAACCCCATCATTTTCTTACTATAAACAGCTTTATTCTCGAATATGCAATGCAGTAAAGTTTATTTTTTATTTTTTACTATGGAGCACATTTCTTTACTCATAATCATTCTCCTATTGCATGTCTTTTCTGTGTCCTATGGTAAACATTTTGGAGTTGTTTATTTTCCATTTATTTATTTATTTTTCTATTATAGTCCCGTCAACAGCTTTGGTCATCTCAGGACTGTCACTGTGTAAAGTTCGACCACTTATTACAAAACACTCATCAATGTATCTTACCAACGTTCAACAACCTGTAAACAACAAAACATACTGTACACCCCCCGTGGGGTCTTTCGTACAAGTAGTTCCCCCACCTTCTGGAAGTTCTGTGCTTGTAACTTCCTCTAATATGTCTCTCTCTTTGACTCTGCCTTTTTCCTTGCTTTGTGTCATCTACTATCTTTCCGACTTTTTGGTCCATTCTCCTGCCTTTTTCCCCAAAAAAATCTTCCATATAATTTTCTCCTTTGAGCTCCTCCGAAATTGGAATGCGTCGGCTGAATGCAGTGAGGACACCAGCAAAAACTGGAAAACAGACACATATGTACCCATTGTGGCCTTATGGCCCAGGAACGTAGAAGAAGAACAGTACAATTCATAACATGAGACCTCCATCATTGTACCCTATAGTACATCATTCCACACAGTGCTGGAAACGTCAAACCATTCCGCTCTATTTATCGGATCCAGGTTTAAAAAACAGTAGAAAGGATAACAAGTTTATTTTCCATGCTGGTAAACTTAAGAGAAATTCATTACTCAAAACTCATACAAATAGCTTACATATCAAACTCCTCTTGACATCACATCTTGTTTTCACCTTATAATCGTCTCCATTACCATCCTCATTAGCAAACAGTTTTCAATCTTCGGATACTTTAATAATCATTCCAATATACAATCAAACAACTCCGTATACATTGGTAATATTGAGCTACATTAGGAAGCATTTACTTTATAATTTAGTATTCTTAGATTAAAAACAAAGTTTAATAGTTTTAGCAATAAATGCAAGCACATTCACACATGCTCTCGCATGCACTCAAACTTGATGTAGAAAGCATTTGGCATAGAATCTTGAACCTATTCCCTTCTCACAACATTTAGACTTTAAGTTTACAAAAGAAAGATTTGACATTCAGGAAGGAAAGAACTTCTCCCCCTCCTCTCCCTACAACTACCAGCGCCCCCCCCCCCCACCCCCCCTTAAATGCTAAAAATATTATAATTTCAATTAAGGCACTTAGGTTCATGAAAGATCTTACTCCTTAAAAAACCACACACTGTATAATTGAACAAACAAAATTCACAATGCTCCACAAAGAGATGATGAAAAAATAAACAAAATCAAATCAAATCAGAGGTAATACAAAAAACATTGGGAAATACCTTGGTGATAGTACTAATAGTAACGACAGCCTGCACTAATTATCATTACAAACTCCAGCACGCTCTATCATGCACACTATTACCCACTGAGAGTATTCATAAGTCAGTGCCTCCATTTTAACAACCCTGTTTGTTAACGATTCAAAAGCAAACGATACATGTACATAAAAAAACACCAACTGGTTGCAAGCTTTAGATACATACTGAAGCAAAAAAAGCAACAAAGAACACAACAGCTCTTTCACACAAAGTAAGGATTATGCATAATATATACAATTTAGGCAGTTTGGACAATCAATCCATTTATAGATGTAAGCCAGAGCAAATAGAACTACAATAACATTGTACTGCACTTCTTTGTGCTTCAACTGAAAAGGTTTGTTGTTGTTTGTTTGTTTTCTGTTGTTGTTTCTTTAACATAGAAAGGGGCACAGAGATTTGCACCGTGAAAAGATAAGAGTTGACACTTAACGTGTGACTTTCTTGAACTCTTTAGACTTGAAAGTACAGGAATTCTTTGTTGTTCTTATTGTTGACATACCCTGGCTAAAAGACTCCAGGGATCATCCCAACAGCTGAAGCACTTGAACACTATGGTACAAATGCACAGCTAGGGATGAGAACATTACGTGTGTGACTATTTTTGTAATTATTCCCCGCCACGTAGGCAGCCACACTCCGTCTTCCGGGGAGGAATTCTTTTAAACATTAAAGGGGCACCCTGACGGATGAGTTTTTGCAAGAAACACGTACGAGATCACAAGAAAGACAGCCTTTTCAAGGATCGGAACACTCACTTTGCTCTGGTTTCCTAGAAATCAAACCATCAAAACGTAGATTCCTCCTTGGCAGAGTTGCCGGAGAGAGAAGCCATTTTGGATGGGGTGGGGGAGGCCACTCGAGTGGTTGAAGCTTTTTCTTTTTTGTAGTGCAGTCAAAAAAAAATTGGAGCTATTTCCTTTGTTGTGAGTGAAATTTCTTTTGGTAAACTGTAAATGAAAAAGGCTTGTATTATGACAATGTTGTCATTTGGTCTATGCGACTCAGGCGGCCATTAAAAAAGAGAAAGCATGTGCCTTCTCTTTCACTGAAAGAATGTGACTTCCAGCACCTCTGCCAAGGAGGAATCGCTGATTTGACGGTTTGATTTCTAGGAAACCAGAGCAGAGTGAGTGGTGCAATCTCTGTAAAGGGTGTTTTCCTGGTGATCTCGAAATGTTTCTTGCAAAAACTAATCTGTCAGGGTGTCCCTTTAAACTTGAAAAATGGTTTTGCTTTTGTTAATCATTATCAGCATACTTATCCATAATTATGATACTTTGATCTGAAAGCAATCAAACTTAGGTTTTAGAACAGCTCCTGCACATTTTTTTTCAAACATCTTCAATCTACCTTGCATTAAATAAAGCAATAAAACCACATGCCCAAAAAAAGAGAACCAAACGAAACCTCAAATTGGTTTAAAAAAAAGTTATTTAGTAATTTACTATGAAATAAGCACTTCTGCATAAGACCCATAATTTAAATACAGACCCCGCTTTAATATTAAAATTAATCTAAACCAAAGTGGAGTGTGCCATGCAAGGCTTATCATTTTGGCGATGTGTGTTTTTAACTATGCTTTCAATTGATGCATATACATAAAATAAATCAATGATTGTATACATCCTTGTCAATCAAAAACACGAGATACAACAAAAGCTTTTTTTGAATACTTTAAAAAAAAGAAAAAGAAAAAAAGTCCAAGCAGATTAAAAACAAATGATTTGTACAGAAATGTTGAGGCAGGCAAAAGACGAAGCCGTAGAAAGCAAACATTAAAATATTCTATACATCATATCGCATCGCGGAAAACATAGACGCACATCACTTGAGGAATGGAAAACTAAATATTTCAAGTCAAATTATGTACTTTAAAACAAAAATATAGCGTCACCATCAGTGTTTTATCTTTGCAAATTGTTTTACAGCTTTGTTAGATGGTGGAGCTTGTCTTAATCTTCTTCTGTGGTGGTGGCCAGCTTCTTTTTATAGAAGTAATTACACGCACTTCAGTGGGTGACCAAGGGGAAAAGAAGCAGAAGAGAAGAAAAGACAAATAGAAGAGACAAAAATCTGTTTATACATATATTATCGGATTTACTCGGGTCCAGTAGAAAAAATAAAATTCCTAATTCTGGGCTGGGATGGGGAAAACTATAGGGAGCTGCTGGCAGCTACTAATTTCACGTTGGCCCCCAGCAAGCTGGGAACTAGCCGATCCTAGACACTGCATAAGGCAGTGCCCAGGCCCCAACCAAAAAGAAAAAAAACCCATCCCTAACTACAGGGGTAAAAATAATTGGGGTGGGGATCAACGGGTAAATCCAACATGTCGAAGTTGACCAATTTTGACTTGCGCCTCTCTATTTTGCGCACGGCAATATGGAATAACAGGGACAATACAGATATGTTTGCACATGCACAACGCCAAGCATTCTCAGTTATCAGTTTCAAAAACTGTCCAGAGTCTTCTTTGCCGAATGACCTTGGGTTTTCTGAGGTAGCGTTTTAATCATATCAACCATTGGCAGTTCGTAAATAGTGCAAAGACTTTCACTTGTGTTATTTATAACGAAATACATTTATTATCAGGCGAGGAAGGGAGGATTGAGAATTTTGTCTTAACTCAAAAATCTATAGATTCCTGGTAGATATCATATGAATAAATATGTTTTAAATGAAAAATACATTCATTTGGGAGTAGCATTTAAAGTGTGTTTATCTTACAGGCTGAAATGAAATGTAAAATGATTGTATCCAATTAAGATTATTATGAAAATAATTATATACATAAATGTGGTATAATTTTCATTTTATAAAACATCTTAGAACAAAATAGTGTATGTTAAAAATGTGCTTTTGTGAAAAAGAAAAAGTGTGAACACAAAAATATACACATGTAATTATATGTTTGCCTTATGTGTAAACATGTACAATAACATTTTGTTATTTCTGGTTAAATATACATTCATTAGAATATCTGGGGCGAAAGAACAAAATTGGCATTCCAATTATAAAACTACCCAATCCTGTTTAGGTGTTTTTTTAATGAACACATTGTGAAGATTCACAAATATATTAACCTTTTCACCGCCGATGTCACATTTTTGCACCACACTGATTGAACACCCAAGTCACTAAAAGGCTTGCAATGAGCAACTGTTAACCAATGACCTTATCTTGTTAATTTTGGGAGATAAGGAAAGGCCTTGTTTGATACATGTCATAGGCAGATTCATAGTATTGAAGACACCAACTTTTCTTTATCCAGGTAAATTACACTAAACTTTTGGGCTGAAAAATGGCTGGCGGTGAAAGGGTTAATCCAGTAGCATATCAGGTGTAGACAAAATAAAGATATACATAAAGTATGCACAGTCCAAAACTCATAATATTCTCACAATGATTTAATGGCAACAATTACGAGAATAGATGACAACAGTAATCAAGTTATTAAACTTTAATTCCTTTAAAAGTACACACATTTCTTATCTTCTTAGCACCAATCTGCAAAATAACTTGCAAAGCTGATCTTCCTTATTCCATACAAATTTAAAAAATCTGTGCAAAGTTGTGAAAAAAAATTTTTCTCTCCAGAAATGTATTAACTGTAAGGATAAAACAAAAGCAAGCACGTTCAGAAAGCATCTGAAATGCATACGAAAAGCCCTTGCATAACTCCTTACAAATCTCTCCACTCACTCTCATAAGTCTGTGACCGTGACCTGAAATGACATCAGAGCAAAAATGCTACAGCTTAACAAGTAGTAAATCCCTTCATGAAATAATATGAAAATACCAACTTGTGTCCACCTGACCTCACAAAGATAAGCTGCCCACACAATTATTCTGTCCAAAACTATAACAGCAATTTGAATCAGCTACATGAGCAAAGGTACTAGTTGAACATAATTTACCATTGAAAACTGGCCTCTCATCATCTTAAGAGGTACCAATAGTAGCCCCTGTCATGAAACAATGTGCAAAATCAGCTATAAATGATTGAACGTCAATCTCCATGATAAAGTCCAGAGGCTAGAACTTTTTTCTTTGGTTAAATAATCATTATTTAAAATCTTACAAGGAATTTGTATGCAAGCGAAAATTTATTGTTAGGGTCTTTCGTTTTTTAAAATAAAAATAAAACGGAAGACAAGCATAATTTCTTTGATTTAACTTCATTCAGATCTATACATGCATAATTTATATCCATGAATGTCTTTCCGGGAAAGACAAATATCAATCAGTGATTTTTTCCACATGGCTCTAAAATTTACATGGCAGCTGAAATTTTGTCAAGAGTGCATTAGCAGACCTGTTTACCCCAAATCTTCACTGTCAGTAATCCCAAGCTCTGAAAACAGTAATTTCAGGCATCTGTCCGTAATTTTGCTGTCCGAGAAATCCTTTTCACCAGAATTTTTCGCTGCTGTCAAACCTTTTGTTTGTTTGGGGGGGGGGGGGCGCGTACACGCACGCTGCAACTTCCCATCCAAACCCAACTTCGACAACTGCCGAAATGTTGCACTTCGTACCTACAAAAATGGCTGCATGCAGAAATAAACCGGAAGTATACATTCAAGGGACATCACTCGAAGTGATACCTTTGATAGCAGACGACACAGTAGCGAGTACGGCTCAAACGCCATGCCTTCTTTTGATTTCTTCTTCTTTTTTTTCGCACTCGTTCAGCGGAAATGCAGATTTTTTTTGTTGCTGACCGTAATAGCGTAATCGGAGGTCTCAAAACGTAATAATTACGGACAAATGCGTAGGGAAAACAGATCTGCTTTAGGCTTAATCGCTATACAACGAAGCCACACAATCAGTTGCCGTACCTGCTAGGAGGATCCGAGTACTTGTCAGACACGTAGAAGTCGCGCACGTCCTGATCGACGGAGCTGGGGTTGCCCGGCATAATGGCGCGGCTGCCGACGAAGCTGGGCATGTTGTCGTAGTGCTGCATCGCTGTAGGGGGGTAGTGGTAGTCCAGGTAGCGGTCGGACACCCCATCATCCATGTAGGTCACGCTGTTCGTATAGCCCGTTGCCCTGTTGCCGTTCTTCTTCCCGTTCTTGCCTGCTCTTCTCCTGGAAATACCCGTGTGAACACAAACTTACAGAGCAATGTATGTCGTGGACGCGGGGCACATACTTTAGCATTGCCGACTCTACGATGACCCCAGGAAAGCGATGTGGCCTCGAGAAAAACCACAGAAGGAAAAGCTCTATGTCAACCTGAGGGATCTTCAAATGACTGCTGCTTTTGTGCGGGCAACTGACATCTCCATCTGCAGCGATCGATGCAGAAGAAGACCATGCCATGTGGCTTCATTTGCAAAATTAATAGTACTGGCGCAACGCCGAGTACCAGTAACGCCTAGTAATGGTAACGCCTAGTAACGGTAACGCCAAGTACTGGTAACGCTGAGAACAGCAAATTTGAAGCGATTCGGTTAAGAAAAGGCGGCGTTATAAGGCCCCGTTTCCCGTTGGCGGTGCTCTGAGAGTGATGCGCTCTCCCGATTCTCTTGTTGCCAGGCTTCGCCCCTGCCACAGCAAGCCTGACAGCAAATTTGAAGCGATTCCGTTAAGAAACGGCGGAGTTATTTGTGAAAAGGTGAAGCGGCGTATATCGCGCGCGTTTCTGAATCGATTCGCTTCCGGTTTGGCACATCGATAGTCACCGTCCCCGGTCATCTACCTGCCAAATTCCGGAAATACCGGAAATACGGGCGCCGAGAGGCCGGTGGATACGCGTTTCGCGCATTTGCCAAACCGCGCAAATGACATGGCCGCCTCAGTTGCCGTTGCCATTGCCCCGTTAGGGCTCACAGCAAATTTGAAGCGATTCGGTCGAAACACGGCGGAGTTATAAGGCCCGTTTTGTGTTTCAGACAGACGCACACACACACGGACACTTGGCTTTTTACTATATGATGATTGGTCATTATTCTATCTGCTGTTTGTTGCCAGAGTACAGTGTTCAAGTAGTTGCAGAGCAAGTTAATTTATAACCATAGTTAAAGCAGTCACTACTTATTATTTAGATATGACAAATACTTGGTCTCTTACAATTTTATTTCCCTTTGTACCATTAATCTTTTTCCTCGAGGCAGTATATGCTATCGACTGTAGTCTTTAGCTTTGTCCCATTACAGACCCATCACAGCTGTTTTAAACGGAGCTACATCCCTGCCATGTCTGCAGAAAAAGATCACTTTGTCTGACCCCTGCACCCTCGATAAAATATTTACAGGCACCCTCAATAAAACTAATACTTACAGGCACCCTCAATAAAACTAATACTTACAGGCACCCTCAATAAAACTAATACTTAAAGGCACCATCAATAAAACTAATACTTACAGACACCTTCAATAAAACTAATACTGACAGGCACCCTCAATAAAACTAATCTTACAGGCACCCTCAATAAAACTAATACTGACAGGCACCCTCAATAAAACTAATCTTACAGGCACCCTCAATAAAACTAATAGTGACAGGCACCCTCAATAAAACTAATCTTACAGGCACCCTCAATAAAACTAATACTTACAGACACCCTCAATAAAACTAATACCTACAGGCACCCTCAATAAAACTAATACTTACAGACACCCTCAATAAAACTAATACTTACAGGCAGGCCACAAGCCCCACAATCAGAAGCACCAACAGCAAGAACCCAGCAGCTCCACAAGTGATGCCCACAATCATAGGGGTATTGTCATCGGAGGAATCTGGTAGACAAGGATGAACAGGTTTAATTCTTCAGACAATGCTGCATATCTGTTTAAACTAGAACAGTGGGTAATGTAAACTTTGTGACAAGTAACTAAGGGAAGACAGCAACAGGCAGAAAGCCTGGAGCTACTGTGGCTCAGTTGGTAAGTCGCTGGCTCATAATCCAACAGGTCTGTGAGTGTGCAGGTTTGAACCCAGCTCTGGTCACAGAGGTGTGTCCTTTGGGGAAAGGCACTTTACTCTTATTTTCTTTCACTCCATCCAGGTGTATATGGGTACCTGACATCAGTTGAGGAAAAAGTCCTTTGGATGAGACTTAAAACCAAGTTCCCGTGTGCGAATGCATGCACAAGATCTTGCACACACGTTAAAGCCCATTCCACATTAAGGTACATGTAGGCCGGTGGAATGGATGACACAAATTCATCCTGTGTGCCATTAATGGTCTAATTGAAGACTGGTGAATATGGGGCAGGATAAGCATCCCCAATGGAAAAATAAATGCAGAGAAATAGGCTAAAAAGAGTAAGACAAAGAGAGAAAAAAAGATAGTGAAATGAGAGGAATAAAATAGAGAGAGAAAGAGTAGAGATTAAGGCAGATCTTCTTCTTCGATTGCTCAGTTTCCTGTCAATTATGAGTGCAGATGCGTCATGCTGAGTCACAAAATGTGAGTCACAAAATGAGACACCTTTCGCCCCACTTTGATAATCTGCAAAATGACTGATCTGCAGACACTATGTCAAATGCACAAGGACAATCTCACCTTGTCTAGCCTGGCAGCTGACACCTTCATAGTCGTCGTCACACACGCATCTCACTCCATCACTGGCAGAAGCATCATACCGACACTGCCCACGGCCTGAGCAGTGAGTGTCCCGAGCGTTCGGTTGATCGCATTTCTCTGTACAAAACAGAATTGAAATAAAATAAACAAAACTGAAAAACCACGGAGGGAATCTGGCGAAGGAAGACTACAAACATTACCACTTCTCTCTCACAAAGCTACACAAATTTCCACTGTACAAAACAGAATTGAAATAAAATAAAACTGAAAAATCATGGATGGAAACGGGCAAAGGAAAACTACAAACATTACCACTTCTCTCTCACAAAGCTACACAAATTTCCACTGTACAAAACAGAATTGAAATAAAATAAACAAAACTGAAAAACCACGGAGGGAATCTGGCGAAGGAAGACTACAAACATTACTACTTCTCTCTCACAAAGCTACACAAATTTCCACTGTACAAAACAGAATTGAAATAATATAAAACTGAAAAATCACGGATGGAAACGGGCAAAGGAAAACTACAAACATTACTACTTCTCTCTCACAAGGCCACAAACATTTCCGCTTCTCTCTCACATATTGAAACTACCGTATTTTATGGATTACAAGGCGCTTTTAGTTTTAATTATAAGGCGCACCCCCAGAATGTAACCCCAAAAATGTGAATTTAAACATACACAAGGCGCAATATATTTTAAGGCGCATGCAAAATGATCGAACAAAAGCAAAAAATAGATTGAAAACACGAGATTGACTCAAACAAAGGAAGTCGGTATTTTGCCTAGTTCTGTCAAAACAATCTTCGGAACGACAGAACTTACACTCAAGCCACTATCTGGATATCCATATGATGAAACACTTTTACGTCAGAGAGCCCAGAAAATGATTGGGTCTTTAATGTTTTTTGGTAACCAAGTGATATCATCGAAAGAATGACATCACACTAATCTTATGATGTCAAAATGAGTCCATGGATTCAAAAAAGAAGGCATTGCCCTTTGAAATCATTTCACTCTCAACAATGAGCGACTTAGCTGGCTCTTTTGCCCGCCAGGTGGCATAACGCTCGAGTGGGGCTAATCCTCTCTATATTCTTAGTTGGGGATATTAAAAGAGAGAGAAAGAGATAGGGAGGAGTCCAACCCTCTCTCTCTCTCTCACTACGCCCAACTAAGAATATAGCGTGATAAGCCCCTAGTGGTTTGACTGCCCCCTGGCGGTCAAATAATCGCCATAAGTCGACCAATGGTGTTTTGTTTGTTTTTAGTTCATTAGAGAGCCCAGAAAAGTCGGAACTGAAAAACATGGAGTAGATTTCTACAAGTTTCTCTCAGAAGCCTCATCGACATACTTGTCCGCCATGATCTGTTGAAAGCGAGGCTCTATGTCATATCCTACTTCACCCCCCCCCCCCTTTTACTATGTGAATGCTGTCATCTGCTTCAGTGACTTCATTCACGATTTCTGCCTGATAATCGATCTCAATAGATATGAAATGAATGGAATTCACAACTTTGTTTGATCAGATTTCTGTCATACACTTGGCGCAACGCATTTTCTTCTTCTTCTTCGATCGTCCGACTTCGGCTGGGGGAAATCTTTTCAAAAGTGTTTCTTAAAAAAAAGGCAGGAGAATGGACCAGTAAGGCAAAAAGATAGTAGATAATAGTAAGCAAAGGGAAAAGGCAGAGTCAAAGAGAGCGACAGATTAGAAGTATCGCCTTGTAGTCCGTAAAACATTGTATACAAATTGACAATTGTGAACTGATCAATACCATTGATCATTTTCATTGACAGTAAATTAATCCATTTTATTTTTTTTACAAAATAAAACTCTGAAAAAGACTATCACTTTCGTTACTTTTATTAAACTGAAGACAAATATTCCTAGGAAAAAAACTACAACCGAAATGCACTACACAACAATATGCCACTGTTGGCTATCCTCACCCAACACAAGAATTCTTTAGCCCAGCATGGATTTATATTTCATAATTTGCCTTAGCATGAGGCTGTGTCAGACCAGTTGACATAAGCTAGAACGCCAAGGCTAACTCAAAATGTTGTTATGCTCTGAATGGTTGTGCGGGGATTGTCTTAAGCCATAACAAGCTCCCAGCATAACATCATCGGTCTAAAAAAACGGTCACACACGTAATGTTCTCATCCCTAGCTGGTGCATTTGTACTGAATTGTTCAAGTGCTCTGGCTGTTGGGATGATCCCTGGAGTCGTTAAGCCAGGGATCAACAACAACAACATATTTCATAAATATTATGAATTGGGCAACTCTTTCTCCAACACGTTACCAGAGGAGGCCATGTCTGCCCCCTCTGCCATCAAACTGCAGTATAGATTTTTTAATTTATTTTTTAGCTTAGAGGTCCTGTCGATTCAGCATCATGCATGCTGAGGTCCCGCAGAATGGGTCTTGGCTGGCTGGGTCATTTGTAGCCTAGGGATTTTTTTGTACGACCTTCAGATGTTGACCATAACAGTATCAAACCGCTGATTAATAATAATAATAATAATAGACATTTATAGAGCGCACATTCTAGACGAACTACTCATGGCACTTAACAAAACTAAAATTCACTTCACATGCAAGACTACATCATACATATGAAACATACTCAGACGCGCTCGCATTCCCGCCATCACCCCCACGCAAGACATACTCATAGATATACAAACATGCACATGCATATATACACATTGGTATACACAAACGCATCCTTCCCTCCCCACACACACATTAACGCACACAAACACACATATGATTGTGGATACTTAATGGAAGAAGACTCATGAGAATAAGTGATTAATACATTGTGAGCAGCTGGGACTTACTGGTGCAGCTGGTGATTTCCACGGTTCCTGTGGAAATGGTGTAGGTCTTGTCTGGGCAAGGCACACAGTTAAGTGATTAATACATTGTGAGCAGCTGGGACTTACTGGTGCAGCTGGTGATTTCCACGGTTCCTGTGGAAGTGGTGTAGGTCTTGTCTGGACAAGGCACACAGTTAAGTGATTAATACATTGTGAGCAGCTGGGACTTACTGGTGCAGTTGGTGATTTCCACGGTTCCTGTGGAAGTGGTGTAGGTCTTGTCTGGGCAAGGCTCACAGTTGCTCTGACCCGTTCTGTTCTGGTAAGTGTGTTCAGCACACTCCATGCATACCGAGCCGTCGGTGGAGTATTTTCCAGTTTCACAGTTAGCTGGTAACGACAAATAAAAGGGACACACATTATCATGATATATATATACGATGAAGAAGAACACAAAACAACAAGCCTTTTCCTGAAAATGCAGACATTTTCGGCTTTATTATCAGTTAATAAAAGCCTTCATCAGCCATTGACCAAGTCACAATGTTTTCTTCTTCATTTACAAACAAAATATATATATATTATATTATTATAGTTCAAAAATAAATCCAGTAGACCGGCGATCACCATCAGATGGTGAGCTATGCAGGACAGCTGAGTCAAGTAATACAGCAAAAGATAACAGCCGCACAGCCAGGCTTCCCACTCCACACACATTTTACGAGCAAATAAGCATAATTTTTGGTCGGCCTGTCTGTCTGTCTATCTGTTTGTCTAATTTTTTAATGAAACTTTGTGAGCTGTCCAGTGATCCTAGTAGTGTATGCACTATTTTGCAGACTACCTGATGAAGCTTGAATAAAGCGAAAGCTCGTAAAATATGTGTGGAGTGGGAAGCCTGGCTGTTATCTTTTGCTGTATATATTATATTATATATATAATATTACATAAATTTGTTTGTAAATGAAAAAGAAAACATCGTGACCGTGAGGTTATGCTAAATGGTAGATGGTAAATGGACTATGATCACTTTCATAGTTTATTGATTAAATCGTATTCTTAGTCCATGTTTTTGTAACAAAAGTTCAATACTATCACAGTATCAGACGTGAGACTGGGAAAGAGGGTATGTGTGAAGGTGACAAAAAGACAGAACATGTACATGACTAGCCTAAAATGGACTGGTTAAAAATGGGACCCCAAAAAAGTGAAAGAAATAACAGATGAGAGAAAAAATAACATATATAAAGAAATTATATGAAATGGAAAGTTACAGAAGGTGAACAGCATGGAAAGATAAAGAATCGGAACAAAACAATGTTTTGGAAAACGATGCTTGAAACCAAAAGGTAATTTATTACCAACTTACACAACACCACATTAGTTTTTTCCAAAAGTAAAATTATTTGAATGACAAGTATGGCGCACAGTGTGACCACGCCCATCCCGGATGTAAGGGGGATAACTACCACCCCATGTCCGGGAGAGTGGGTGAGGTCCCGTGTGCACTTTCGTTTTTAACTATAAGCTATGGTATGGTTCCAGGTTGATTTAGGCTTATGCAGTTGTTTTGAGTGTTGCTACAGTATGGTTATAATAGATAGGTAATTTATTACTAACTTACACAACACCACATTCGTTTTTCCAAAGGTGCCAGGTATATTATATGCTAGTCATGTCAATTGTGCTAGTATCTATCACAGCATAAAAAGCTCCTAATGTATCACAACTACACAATAAAACGTGATACACGCAGACACACACACACACCTCAAATAGCACATTACTAACTATTAGTATTGTCTTTGTCTTTCTCTCCTCTCTTCCTCCCTTCCATATTTTAAAAACAACACCTGTCTCTTAACCCCTAATACACATCTCTGTATTGTTAAAAATTCGGGACTTTCACACTGCCTCCGGGCATTGTGCCCAGGATCGTTCCCACCATCTTTATATCTACTAATGTCCTATATGTGTCTGTTCCAGACTGGAGGATGTTAAAGCAGAATTTCATCTTAAAACCCTTCTGAAGTTTGCTCATCGTCCCCACCATCTTTATATCTACTAATGTCCTGTATGTGTCTGTTCCAGACTGGAGGATGTTAAGCAGAATTTCATCTTAAAACCCTTCTGAAGTTTGCTCATCGTTCCAATCATCTTTATATCTACTAATGTCCTGTATGTGTCTGTTCCAGACCGGAGGACGTAAAGCAGAATTTCATCTTAAAACCCTTCTGAAGTTTGCTCATCGTCCCCACCATCTTTATATCTACTAATGTCCTGTATGTGTCTGTTCCAGACCGGAGGACGTTAAGCAGAATTTCATCTTAAAACCCTTCTGAAGTTTGCTCATCGTCCCCACCATCTTTATATCTACTAATGTCCTGTATGTGTCTGTTCCAGACCGGAGGACGTTAAAGCAGAATTTCATCTTAAAACCCTTCTGAAGTTTGCTCATCGTTCCAATCATCTTTATATCTACTAATGTCCGGTATGTTTTCTAATGGCCGCCAAATCGTTTGCACGAAATTTTCGCAATACAAGCCTTTTTTTCTTTTTTCTTTTTAATTTTATACAGTTTATCTAAAGGAGTTTCGCTCACAACAAAGGAAATAGCTCCATTTTTTTTTTTACTGCACTACAAAGAAAAGAAAACGCTTCAACCACAATGAGTGACCTCCACCCACCCCATCCAAAATGGCTACTCTCTCCGGCATCTCCGCCAAGGAGGAATCGCCGTTTTGACGGTTTAATTTCTAGGAAACCAGAGCAAAGTGAGTGTTCCGATCCTTGAAAAGGCTGTCTTTCTGGTGATATCGATGTGTTTCTTGCAAAAACTCATCCGCCAGGGTCCACCTTTAACCCTTCTGAAGTTTGCTCATCATTCCCACCATCTTTATATCTACTAATGTCCTGTATGTGTCTGTTCCAGACTGGAGGACGTTAAGCAGAATTTCATCATAAAAACCCTTCTGAAGTTTGCTCATCGTCCCCACCATCTTTATATCTACTAATGTCCTAGCTGTATGTATCTGTTCCAGACTGGAGGATGTTAAGCAGAATTTCATCTTAAAACCCTTCTGAAGTTTGCTCATCGTTCCAATCATCTTTATATCATGTCCCGTATGCGTCTGTTCCAGACCGGAGGACGTTAAGCAGAATTTCATCTTAAAACCCTTCTGAAGTTTGCTCATCGTTCCAATCATCTTTATATCATGTCCCGTATGTGTCTGTTCCAGACCGGAGGACGTTAAGCAGAATTTCATCTTAACCCTTCTGAAGTTTGCTCATCGTTCCAATCATCTTTATATCTACTAATGTCCCGTATGTGTCTGTTCCAGACCGGAGGACGTTAAGCAGAATTTCATCTTAAAACCCTTCTGAAGTTTGCTCATCGTTCCAACCATCTTTATATCTATGTCCCGTATGTGTCTGTTCCAGACCGGAGGATGTTAAGCAGAATTTCATCTTAAAACCCTTCTGAAGTTTGCTCATCGTCCCCACCATCTTTATATCTACTAATGTCCTAGCTGTATGTGTCTGTTCCAGACCGGAGGACGTTAAGCAGAATTTCATCTTAAAACCCTTCTGAAGTTTGCTCATCGTTCCAATCATCTTTATATCTACTAATGTCCCGTATGTGTCTGTTCCAGACCGGAGGATGTTAAGCAGAATTTCATCTTAAAACCCTTCTGAAGTTTGCTCATCGTCCCCACCATCTTTATATCTACTAATGTCCTAGCTGTATGCGTCTGTTCCAGACCGGAGGACGTTAAGCAGAATTTCATCTTAAAACCCTTCTGAAGTTTGCTCATCGTTCCAATCATCTTTATATCTACTAATGTCCCGTATGTGTCTGTTCCAGACCGGAGGACGTTAAGCAGAATTTCATCTTAACCCTTCTGAAGTTTGCTCATGCAACAAGTTGAAGGTTTACTTACAGCAATCACTGCCATCACGTTCCTCCTGCCCTGGCTGGCACTGAAGGGTTGACGTCAAGTTCTGAATACGTACAAAGGCGATTCCGTTTTCATCCTGTACACACACAATTATGTGAGAAATTGAGAACATATTTGGTAATAGGGCATTTGCCACGAGAGTTCGTACTGTACACAAGACTACTAAATTGCCCACGCTTGTTTTGCCCGAGTTCCCGTGACCTCTCTAATTCAACTCTCTAATTCAACTCAGTGAAAGTCAAGGTCACCACCATTGCGGCAAATGTCCTCAGGCATGAAAGTGGGGGCAGATCAAAAAAGAGGAAAAACAATTTTTCATGAAAACTACCAAGAAATCCTTCCACCCGGATTTTCACCTAACGTCAGAAGTTTTGTTGACCAGGGGAGGGGAGGGCAGAACGTTCCCAAAATTTTGTTCCCGCCACAAACATCTTTCAGGAATGGAATAATCAGATTTTTGCAGCCGGGAAATCCTTCCACCCGGATTTTCAGCTAACATCCGAAGTTTTTTGTTGATGGGGAGGGGGGGAGAGCAGAACGTTCCCAAACATTTTTTCCAGACGAATTTTCAGCTAACTAACGTCAGAAGTTTTGTTCAGCGGGAAGGGGGGTAATCTATTCCAAAAATTTGGTCGGCACATATCCTTCCACCCACATTTTCAGCTAACATCGGTACCTTTGTTGAGCGGGAGGTACTCATTTCGCCTTCCATCGCACAAATGAAGCGAGTGAGCTAAAGCGACTTCCGGTTAACCAGTTTGAGAATCGCCAAATACACTTGTAGATATAAGAATACGGCAAGATCAGTCCTTTACTTCTATACCAACATTTTTTGAAAAAATAAAATCCTGGTTTTTTTCGGCGGAAGTTTTGAAATAATTTGGCAGATTTTCCGTGAAAAGCGGAATTCTTTCATGCCTGTGCCCTATTGGAGGGTACACTTTATTACCCTTAGTAAAGAGAGATAAATAATCTGGCAACTGATGCATTAATGAAAGTTTTGCTCAGAAGTCATCAGTTTGCACAAGGTCAAAGAAATCCCCTTTTTGATCAAAGTCAAAGAGTGTTGTGATAAAAGCCAGCGGGTCTCCTGACACGAGAGTCATTTCCCTTGCATAGAGTGGATGCAATACACTTGGTCATTTCTGCTTCAAATTGACCAGTGCAATGTTGCAGCTATGTCCTGCTATTATTAGAGTTTCCAAGAAAAACTAGGCTTCAACTCAAGTTTATTTAACCCCTTCGCTGCTGCCTACTACTTGCGCAGGCGCCGCCGGTTTGCTGTGCGATTTTTGAACGCGGCAACATCGCTACTTCAGACCTGCCTACTTGGAATTTTCCCAATCAGTAGCCCAGCCATCAATTTTCAGTAGCATGGCAAATTTTTCCGTAGCATCCACAAACAACGGCAATCGATTTGTTCTCTTCCTGAGCCGAAACGCACTGCTTAATATGTTTCGCCGATTGAACGTGTTGACGGCAATCGTCTCTACTGCCATGATTCACAGAGAAGTCTGCATGGCAGAGGTTGCACTGCATTGAGCATGGTTCGCACCGAGTCAACTTCTGACTCCTCCGTGTAAGCTATTTTAAAAACTTGTGCGGCAGGCCGATGTTTTTTCTTAGAACAGGATGGTAAGCCAGATGATTTTCGTTTTCTGGTTTGGGTTCGTTTTTCTTCGTTTGAAACATCTCCCGAATCGCTACTGCTGCTGGAGTCCGCCATTTTTTTCAGAGAAAGTAATAAGAACGCATGCGCAGTCACTTTGATAAAAATGGAAGTGACTAGGTTATCGCAGTGACACAGCATCTGCTCTTAGAAACAGACAAAACCGGGAACGGCATAAGCAAAAATAAAATGCAGCGGCAATTTGTTTTTTTCCGTAGCAACGTTAAGGTTGCCGTAGCTCCGTAGCAAAGCTTTATTTTTCGTAGCTGCTACGGCCAAATCGTAGCAGTAGGCAGGTCTGCTACTTATATAGTGGCGACGTATATATACGTTGGTGGCAAGTACTGAAGCGCTATAGAGGACGTATATATACGTTGTGGGAAGCGAAGAGGTTAACAGGGAAGTATACAGTATTATTTCAAAGAAAAAGGTTTTTTTAAATGTTATTGTATTCTATGAATTATTATCAGCCATGAAGCAAAGCTGGTAATGTTTTCAGAGGTGTTTTGTTTGTTTGTTCCTGGCTGGTTGGATGGCTGACTGACTATGCATGTGTGTATGCATGTGTGAATGTATGTATGTGTAGACCTGCCACATTCTGAGACTGAAAAAGGGGAGCGGGGGCTCTGGGGGCCCAGTGAGGTCCAGGGGGCGAGGTGCCCTGAAGCTGAAGCATTTTATTCATTTACTTTGCTAAGATTCACTCTCAATTATATGAAAATGCACTCAGTGGATGACCTCAGGTGTATCCCTGTGGAACAATTTTTGTCAATCAGCTTGCGATAGGCCAAGCATATAGCTCCACACTGTAGTGGAAAGCCATCTGCTTAGGCCTAAGGCCGTGTACACATATATGCGGAAATCCGTGCGCAATCCGTAAATAAGTAAAAGAAAGAAGGGAAAAGATTTGCTCACATGTCCGAATTTCCCCTAATCCGTAAATTGTTATCGTTTCTTTTACTTACTTAGGGGTTTCCGTACAGAACTTACGCGTCTAATGCGTACACAGCCTTACTATGAATGCGCGATCAGAGCTGCCAACCCCAAAATCTCTCCTTAGTATTTTTTTTAATTTTTACCTCTTCTCAGTATTTTTCAACCACCTGTCAGCATTTTTCAACCATCTGTCAGTATTTTTCATACAATATCTTTGTGTGTGTGTGTGCTTTAACAAACGTCGATTACAAAAACTATCAGCATATAGGGCTTATTCTGTGACAATAACATATATTATAGCATACTAGTATCACACACACACACACACACACACGCACACACACACACACAGATACACAAGTCATATAACATGACATAGGTAGACTGACACACACACATACAGAAACAGAAGGAGAGAGAGAGAGTCACAATGACAGACAGACACACACTATAAAAACCTAAAGGCTTGCCTTCAAGTGGAATGCCACCTTCTGACACTGACAGTAAGTAAAACATTGTCTTGGATTTTATTTTTCATTGTCACAAATCTTTGCTGCATCAGGGTTTATTTTTCCATCGGGGTATGTGAGTAAAAAAAGTTTGTCATTATAGCAGTTTTCTGGATAGTTCGTGCTTTTGTCTCATGCCCAGCGGACCAAACTGCCAACATCATCCAGATCAAATACGCTGTTACTGACTGATCACGAAGAGATGGTATGCCGATGGTGATACTATCCGCGCTAATGATATGTCTTTGGCAACTTTGAAGCAATAATGCATGTGTCTGCCTTGGAATATAACAGCAGAAAGCATCATTGGCATCCCCCCCCAAAAAAAAACCCCACTGCCTGATGGGTTCAGACTCATTTATTTTTCACTTATTATTCATTATTATTATTAAGAACATTTAGGATGCCTAATCAAGTTAATGCCCTAGGCGTTTACAACATAACAATATAATAAACACATATAACATAACATATAGTCATAATTAATATGCAGCAGAAGGATATATAACAAAATACAAAATAAAACACCCCAAAACAGACATACACACACAACTACACATACAAACGCTCACACATGCATTTGCGCATGCACGCACATGTACACATATGCTCGCGCCCACGCCCACACAGACATGCACGCACATGTACACATATGCTCGCGCACACGCCCACACAGACAGGCACGCACACAAGTGCAGACATTCACACCCAGACAAGCACACATCAGGTCATGAACGGAAGGATTAGTAGCTACTTAGGAAACAGGTACGTTTTGAGAAGGCGTTTGAATGTGGGTAGAGAAGGTGGAGTATCTGATAGAGTGAGGCAACTGATTCCAAGTAACAGGAGCTTGATAGGCGAAAGAGCGTTGACCGAAGGTCTTAGTGCGGACAGTGGGGATTCTATAGAGACGGGAGTCAGAGGAGGAACGCAAAGCTCGAGATGGTGTGTAGAGATGCAACAGATCAGTGAGATACTCAGGACAGGAAGACTCAGTAGATTTCAAGCAGAGAGAGGCAATCTTGTAGGATATTCTTCGCTGAACAGGGAGCCAGTGGAGAGAACAGAGCAATTGAGTTACATGGTCATATTTAGTAGAGCGGAAGATGAGACAGGCAGCATGATTTTGAACTGTTTGAAGTTTGCTGATCAATGCAGACCTGTTTACCCTTATAATGAAAAACCTGGAATTTGCCACAGAAAAACCCAGAATTTGAGAAAAAACAAACAGAATTCACATCGGTACAAGATTCACGATAAAACACTGATTTAAGGTATCTTGCGAGCGCACTGTGTGCACACACTCACAGGTGTGTTGGAAATTTTAAAATGCAACCACTGTCCCGGCTATTCTTGTGCCTTTAACTTGGATTGATGGATGAATGGTGTGCAAATAATGAAAGAATAATCATCCAAAGACATTTAGACACCAGCATCTTTGGAATTATTGGGGTAATTTGTTTAAAATAAAGGTAATCGAAGTCAATCGAGTCAAGTCTTTGATCGGTAGCAAGATTGGTTTCCGCAAACATCGGTGTCGATTTTCAATATTATGATTTTTTGGCTCAATTTTGCCAGAAAAGCTTTATTAGTACCTTCAGTCATTAATACTTAGTCAGTTTTAGTATAAAACAAGCTGGAAAAAGCAAAATACCTGGAAATGTCCACGATCGGACAGAGAAAATCACTCGGCTGCGGATCGGCGGCCGCCGAGTTGCAACTCGGTGCCATCGCGATCAATTTTCACTTCATTTTCCGTTGAAAAGTTCAAAATTCTCACATCATCGTATTTTCCAGTGATAACATAATCTAAATGGACTCATTTCAAGCCCAAATTACAATCTCTACCATTAAAAAAACTGCCTGGAAAGCTCTTCGAATCAACAGTAAAAGCCTGGCCGCCATTTGCATGATGCTCAGTCCTCGAAATAGATCGACCCAAATAAAAATATTATTTCACACCTTTAACAATGAAAATGGATGATTTTATTTAATATAACTATCTATTCTATCTATATACTTACCGTTTCACTACGAATGAGTTATCTCTTCCAATTTGGAGCTAATGCCAATTACCAAAGACCAAAAAAGTCTTAGTCTTCACAAGACTAACTTACTTCCCTTGGTCTGGTTTAGCAATACCACTGAGCTGCTGTGGATCCCCTTCCTGACGTCACTTCCGGGGAGCCAACTTTGAATCATGATAAATTTTTTGACTAATCGACTCGCAACGATGTTTTCGTCGGAGGGAGGTGGGTGGGAACCTTTGATCGTAGTGAAACGGTAAGTATATAGATAGAATAGATAGTTATATTAAATAAAATCATCCAATCTATTCTATCATGTTACCGTTTCACTACGAATGAGGAATTTTTATTAATTCTACTATCTATTTTATCTATATACTTACCATTCCACTACAAAGTGCATATTTGTACAAGATTAGCTTGGAAGACAGAAATAAAACCAAGAGTGTCTTACTACCACAACTCCCAATCCAGGTAACTTCCGGCCAAGCAGACTACTCACTTTCTTGAAAGCAAGCATCTAATAAAAAGGGAAGGTACACGTTCAAAAACCATTAGGAGGGAGGTGGGTGGGTCAATTAAATGTAGTGGAATGGTAAGTATATAGATAAAATAGATAGTAGAATTAATAAAAATTCCTCAATCTATTCTATCATCCTTACCATTCCACTACAAAGTGCATGATTACCAACAAGGAGGTGGGTAATGGTTAAGCACTACTCTGAGAACCATGGAACAAACCATGACAGAGATACCACATAAACACACACATACCATCTAAAATAAGAAGGTAAAACAGCAAATCATGTTTACATATCCCCCAAAAGACATAAGTCTATAAAAACAAACAGACAATAAGTCAAACCTCAAAAGGACACCGTCTTGGAGGACAACACAGCACGTCGAATGCCAAACGTGTTGTCCTGCCGGAGAGTAGAAAACTCGCGCAGGCAGAAAGAGGTAAATGTAGTCTCCGACTTCCAGAAGGCGGAGGACATAAGGAAGGGACTGGAACACCCCTGACCAAGACTAGTGAGGTGCTAATAGCCCTAACTTCGTGAGCCCGTATACCTGGGGGCGCAGAACGATCGGCGTGGGAGTAGGCTAGTCGAATCAACTCGACTAACCAGCGAGCCAAAGTGGCCTTACGGATATCATTTGAATAGTTGGAATTCAAAGAAATGAAAAGGCGGCGTTTCTGGCTACGGAACGAGACTGAACGAAGGAGAAATGCCCGCAAACAGCGAACCGGACACAAGACATTTTCCTCATCGTCCGGAGCGAGGATGTTAGAGAGACTTTCGATAACAACCAACGGAGAAGCTTGCTGAGCCGATTGATTTTTCGCACGGAATTCCGGTAGAAAAGCCAGGGAGATCGAGGAACCATCCTCCGCGAATTCATAATCATTAACTAAACCGCTAAGAGCGTGGATACCACTCACACGTCTCGCTAAGGCAAGACTAACGAGGAAAAGCGTTATAACAGAAAGAAGCTTAAAAGATAACGAAGAAAGCGGTTCACATTCTGACCTGAGAAAGTGAAGCACAAGAAAAAACGTCCCATAGCGGAAGTCTGATGGTTGGGCGAATCGACTTATTACGCAAACCAACCAAAAAATGGGAAACCAAGACAGAAGAAGCAAAGGAAGGTTGACGACCAGTAGCAATCGAAATAGTGCTAACTGCCGACTTATAACCTGACAAGTTTGGTCCAAGAGGCCCTTCTCATTATGCAAATGAGACGAAAAGAAAACAAACTGAGCACCAGTCGGGTGCAAAGGAGAAAAAGACTCATTGAACAGAAATTGAACCAAGAGGTCCAACGCAAGGAAAACAAGGTATTCATGCTTTGACGACGGGATTGAAGAATCACTTCAAAGGTTTCACCTTTCAGACCCTGTGACCGCAATCCTGACCGCAAAGTAGCCAAGCGGTCAGGTGAAGGACGGCAGGATTTCGATGTGGAACGCCTGTCCGCGGTTGAACAAGTGACTTGGTGACAACTGGAGGGGAACACCCGGAACGTGGGTGAGAGCTAACAGCTCGGGGAACAACGGACAGTTTCCCATCCTGACGCTATGAGGATCAGAGCAGGACGCTCCCGAGCACACCTTTCCAACACCTTTGGAAGAAGAGCTGTGGATGGGTAGGCGTAGGCCCACAGACCCGTCCACTGGAGACTGAAGGCATTTCTTGCCCATGCCAAGGGATCTGCCAACGGGGAGACGAAAAGCGGAAGACGCCGGCTGAAGCGAGTTGCAAACAAGTCGATGTGTGGGTTTCCCCACATTGACCAAATGGGTTGAAGGACCTGATGGACGAGAGTCCACTCCGTTGCAATCACCTGGTTGGAACGGCCCAGCTGGTCGGCGAGAACATTCAACTTCCCGGGAAAGAACTCCACGGTAGAAGAATGGAATTCTGTGCAGTCCAAAGCAGGATCTCCTCTGCCTTCCTGGAGAGTGAAGACGATTTCGTGCCCCCCTGACGCCGAAGGTACGAGAGGCAAGTGGAGTTGTCGCCACAAACTGTGACCCACTTGCCTCGTAGCAGGGGAAGTAGCGCTTTGAGCGCGAGCGAAACCGCCTCCATCTCCAGAAAATTGATGTGGAGAGACGAATCTGCTTGGACCACAACCCCGAAACCTCTCACCGGTCCAGATGAGCCCCCCAACCTTCCTTTGATGCATCCGTGAAAAGGAATTCTTGATGGTGGAGAGGCCGACTGGGAACAGAGGACCCCAGCCAAACCGGATCCAACCACTGGAGAACTGAGCCGCGAAACCACGAGCCCAAAACAATCTGAGATTCCAGAGGAAGATGAGAAACCCTGAGTTCCGCACACTTTCGTTGTAACGGACGCCTGTGCAGACGTCCCAGAGGCAAGAGGTCTGCCAAAGACTCCATGATGCCCAGCAACTTGAGAAGTTGACGAACCGTTGCTGAACCTGCCAACAGAACACTTTCCCGAAAGGACTGAATGGACTGGATCTGATCCGGAGACGGACAGACCGTGAACGTCTGGGTATTGAAGACCATCCCCAGAAATTTGAATTCCTGGGCCGGAGTCTAATCCGACTTTTTGACGTTCATGTTGAAAACCAACCTGGACGGACAGGTCCTGGAGCTCCGAAGTGTGTTCCTGGCACCGGTCCCTGGACTGAGCCGAGGTGAGCCAGCCGTCCAGGTACACCTTGAGCCGGATCCCTCTGGACCCGGCCACGCCGACGAACTCCCTGACCACCATGGTGAAAATCCAAGGGGCCAGAGAGAGCCCGGAGGGAAGGGCTACGAACTGATAAGTCGTGTTCCCCCATACGAACCTCAAGAGATGCCTTCGATCTGGGTGGATCGAAATATGGAAAAAGGCATCCTTGAGGTCTATGGAAGTCGCCCAATCCCCCGGCTGGATGAAGTTGTGA
Source organism: Phymorhynchus buccinoides (assembly GCA_017654935.2). Lineage (NCBI taxonomy): Eukaryota > Metazoa > Mollusca > Gastropoda > Neogastropoda > Raphitomidae > Phymorhynchus > Phymorhynchus buccinoides. The sequence goes on from CM065682.1 coordinate 55,460,219, forward strand.
ACCGAAGCAGCCGTCTCCATTCTGAACGCCATGGGGCGTAGAAAAGCATTGAGAGGAGACAAGTCCAGCACTGGACGGAACTCACAGTTCTTCTTTGGTACAGTGAACATGCGCGAGTAGAAACCCGGGCCTGGGTTGGGTACTGGAATCACAGCACCCTTGTCCAGAAGGGACTTGACCTCTGCGTCCAAGATCTGAAAGCGAAGAGGATCTGCAGGCGGAGAAAAGAATCGGCACCCACGAGACAGAAGGGTACCGAAAGCATCATCCTGGGGCAGAACCTGAGTGGACTCCACCGAGACAACATCCTGGAAAAGCAGCCAGGAGATGACAAACTCCGCATGGAGTCACCTAGAGCAGCCAAGGCCGATACAAAAACGGACTATGAGTGGCCGGACCGGGCCACCACACGCTGCTACGCCCTTTCGAACCAGAAAAATCGAAGTGGCGAGTCTGAGTCAAAAACAAAATAGCCCACATTTGGACAAGACTTGTTCAGAATGGGCAAGCAAAGGATCGATGACGGGAAGAGACAGCTAGTACTAAATGATTAAGATGAGAATCCGCAAAACAGCAGATTCAACCTCTGAACTAGCAAACTGAGAAGTCGTAACCAACTCTACATGCTAAGACCGTTGGAAGGTAAAAATAAAAAACTACCTCTGACGTAGGGACAGACCGAAAGAGCAACATAGTTGCTATCGCATGACGTCAAATCTAACCAGATGACGCGGAAATGTCCCCACCGAAAAGGAAAACATGTAGACAAAAGGCGAAACAGTGTGCAAACGTGACGTAGACTTAACCCATTTCAACGCCACCCAGTCAAACAACTGAGCTGACGGCTGGGCATGGAAGATCATGTTAGCCGGACAGAATAGTTCGATCGGGACGGAACCAGACCAAAAAGGATTACTGGAACGGGTGAACGAGACAACTGGTTGAACAACTCATGGTTGTAATCAGAAGAAACCATGCCTGCCAGAACAGACATCATTCGAAAGAACGGCGAAGCCGGGGCCGTTGCCCCCGCAAAAATTCGTTCAGAAGGAAGACAACAAGGGTACGGTTGAACAACTCTCGGTTGCAACCGTGAAAGAAGGAGCGCAGTAAGGCTGCAAGGCCGCCAGATACCCTTGAATGACAGAAACAGAAGGATCTGAAAAAACCTCTTCCATAGAATCCACCGTGTGACCCGAAGTCGTAACTGACGCCGCTGGTTGAGCTGACTGACTGAAGGAAGAACAACCCGACAAAAGGTCCATAACCTCCTGGTGAGAGTAGGTCCGCTGAAGAACCATACCAGCGGTAACGGGCGTGACCGGTACGGGCTGAGGCAAACGTCCCATGGACTGACTGCCCGCCGTCGTACGGCCCTGGGTCTGGGGACTACCCACGGGAGAGGCCGTAGCCGCCGTGACCGTGGTGGACCCGCGAGACCATGTCGCCGTGGCCGGTCCGCTCCGGAGAACCCCGGGTGCGGATGCCGGCCCGGTGCCTAAGGCACCGAGGCTGCCGTCGCCAGGGACCACCCACGGGAGAGGCCGTAGCCGCCGTGCCCGTGGTGGACCCGCGAGACCATGTTGCCGTGGCCGGTCCGCTCCGGAGAACCCCGGGTGCGGATGCCGGCCCGGTGCCCAAGGCACCGAGGCTGCCGTCGCCAGGGACCACCCACGGGAGAGGCCGTAGCCGCCGTGCCCGTGGTGGACCCGCGAGACCATGTTGCCGTGGCCGGTCCGCTCCGGAGAACCCCGGGTGCGGATGCCGGCCCGGTGCCTAAGGCACCGAGGCTGCCGTCGCCAGGGAAGCTACCCCCATTAGCGGCATCGTCCGTTTTTCGGCCGGCATCACCAGGCGTAATGGTGGCATCGGTGGGTACCGCCCGGTTGTCTATAGCTCTGTAAGACAAGTCGGACAGCACCACCGGTTTCTTCGCAGCTTCTTCTTCCAGAACCGGAAGTGCCCGTGCGGTATCATGAACGCCAGGAACCAATGGGGTACGGGAGCTAGCTTGGCTAGAAGAGCCGTACTGACCTTGTTCGGGAAAAACCCGGATGCCGGTTTGCAGCTCCATCCGTGAGAGATCTTCAACGGACAACGAATCCTGGAGTGGAAGACCAACCGTTGAAAAGGCCGGGTCAACGTCCAAAACACCCAACAACATGAGAAACATCCACCGAAATGTGCTGGACCAAACCAGCCGAATCCACTTGGGAGAAGGAGAACGGCATGGCCGAAGACTATTCGCCCGTAGAACGCAAATGAGCCAGCAATTCCGACACCACTTGCTTTGTATCTTGAACCGAACGCGAAGAATGAGACTTACTCGAACTTCTTGACCGAGATTTGACTTGGACAAAGACTTTTCTGAAGGACTAGATTTTAGAAAACGGTCTTTGTCATCCCTGGGAGGAGAAGGCTGAGGTTCCTTAGTTGAACTACTTGAAGGTTTGCTAACTAACGCCGAAGAATCTACAACCTTCAAAAGAAGGAGTAGATTCCAAAACGCGAAACCCGAAGCCAGAAGCCACGCCCACCTTTTGACCAACAGGCCCGAAATCTTCACAAAGATTACAACCAAAAAAGGGGGGAGGCCGAACGAACTTACCCAAGTAGCAAAGCAACACAAAGAAAACCAAAGGAAAACAAAAGACACTCATTAAGCTGAAAGCAGGAGACAAAATTCCTGGAGAAACAGAAAAACAAACCTGCCTTCCATGCTAGCTTGAAAGAAAGTGAGTAGTCTGCTTGGCCGGAAGTTACCTGGATTGGGAGTTGTGGTAGTAAGACACTCTTGGTTTTATTTCTGTCTTCCAAGCTAATCTTGTACAAATATGCACTTTGTAGTGGAATGGTAAGGATGATAGAATAGATTGAGTTGTTTCCCAACGAGGAGGTGGGTAAGAAAAAACATTGTTGAATTTTTAACTTTCCAACAAAGAGCAAACATTTCATACCCATTATATCCAAAAAGCGGGATTACCCAGGGTATCCCCGTGATAGCACCGGAAGCATCCGTATGAACATATAATTTCATTCCCCCAACAGGCATATACATATATATGCATCCCAATAAACAATAACAACATAAATTACCGTTAGACCAAGGAGACAGGGGTCTGTGCCAGCACCAGCTTCCTGATGCCGTAGGTATCATTTTGTCTCCTGGCGGAGAAATGTCGTAGATAGAAGTTCAAGAACGTGGTCTCTGACTTCCAGTAGGCGGCCTCCAAGACGCTGGATAAGGCCACACCCTTGATCATGGCCAAGGAGGAGCTGATAGCCCGAATTTCATGGGCTCTCAGGGGGTTTTGGGGCAAGGATTTGTCAGCGTTTGAGTATGCTAATTTTATAGCATCTATCAGCCACCTAGAAATGGTGGATTTCGAAATGTCTTTCATGTATTTGTCATTCAGTGAAACGAACAGGCGTCGTTTGTGCCCTCGGAACTGAGAAGTTCTCTTCAAGTATAACCGAAGGGCTCTAACTGGACATAGGAATCTGTCGGTGTCATCAGGAGCCAGAATGGTGCAAAGACTCTGAACTGTCACTGAAGGAGAGGACGCCTGAGCGGACTGGTTCTTAGCACGAAACTCCGGAAGAAAGACAGTGTCATGGATTGATCCGAAGAATTGAACTCAATATCCGAACCTAGACCGCTAAGAGCATGGACGCCACTAACCCGCCTAGCCGTAGCTAAAGACAATAGAAAAACTGTCTTGTATGTCAACAACTTGAAAGACAACGATGCTAAAGGTTCACATTGATCCCGAAGAAAGGACAGAACAACGAACAAATCCCACTGAGGAAGGCGAACGCCCGAGGACACAGACTTGTTGCGGACTGCATCAATCAGATGTGAAAGTTCAATAGCTAAGGAAAAAGAAGGATTTCTCTTGCCCGTAGCTACCGTTATAGTATGCACAACAGAAGCCTTGTATCCATTTAACGTCTGAGCGGATAAGCCGCGGTTCTGGTGGAGGTGAGCCAAAAACTGAGTAAACTCCGGACCGGAAGGATCTAACGGAGAAATGCCATGGGACAAACAGAAACCATACCATGAGGCCCACCGTATGTCATATAGTTTGTTAGTACTCTGTCGTCTCGCCTTGAGTACTAAGTCCACAGTTTGTTCTGAGAGTCCGCGTGCTCGCAGGCCTGACCGCATAGTAGCCATGCGGTCAGCTGAAACAGTTGGGGGTTGGCGTGGCCGACTCCCGTGCGTGGCTGAAGCAGAGTGTCTTTTGTGAGACGAAGAGGGACGCTTGGAACGTGTGAGAGGCTGGTGAGCTCCGGGAACCAAGGGCTGGTCTCCCAGAATGGGGCGATGATGATCAGCCGGGGTAGATCGCGGCTGTATTTCTCGAGTACCTTGGGTAGGAGAGACGTTGGAGGGTATGCATACGCCGACATTCCTGTCCAGGGCATCGAGAAGGCGTTGCGCGCTAGTGCCTGAGGGTCCCTCATAGGTGATACGTAGACCGGCAGCCTGCAGTTGAACCTCGTGGCGAACAGGTCCACGTGCGGTTTCCCCCAGAGGGACCACAGTGGGAGGAGAGACTGATGTGCAATAGTCCATTCCGTGGGTAGGATCTGGCCCTTTCTGCTGAGCTGGTCCGCTAAAACGTTCAGTTTTCCCGGGACATACTCCACCGACAGGGAGATTTGTTTGGCTTGAGCCCACAGAAGGATCTCCTCCGCTTTTCTCGAGAGAGCAGGCGATCGTGTTCCACCTTGACGGCGCAGGTAAGACAGGGCTGTCGTATTGTCGCCGCAAACGGCGACCCACTTGCCGGTGAGACAAACCGCAAACGACTTGAGGGCCCTCGCCACCGCTTCCAATTCCAGCAGATTGATGTGAAAGAGTGTCTCTGCGAGAGTCCACTTGCCTGAAGCCTCCCTGTCGTCGAGGTGTGCACCCCAACCAGTTTTGGAAGCGTCCGTGTGAAGGAACAGTTGTTGCTGAAGAGGTCTGATAGGAACCGTTTGGTTGACCCAGGCACGGTCTGTCCACTGTTCGGTTGCCTCTAGAAACCAGTCCCCTAGCATCACTTGGTGTTCCAGCTGAAGGCGAGAGATCTTTCTCTGAGCCAGCAAGCGTTGCAGTGGCCGTTTGTGGACCCGAGCCAGAGGAAGAAGGTCCGCTACTGATTCCATCAGCCCGAGTAGACGGAGTAACTGGCGGGCAGAAGCTGAGGTTTTCTGTCTGAGGGCAGTGACCGACTCCACGAGGGCTAGAATCCTGCTGTCTGACGGCCGAACGGTGAAATGGACGGTGTTGAAAGACATGCCCAGGTAGTTGAAAGAGGTTGATGGAGTCAGATCCGATTTGATGTCGTGGATACGAAACCCCAGAGAAGCGGACAGTTGAACCAGGGTTTCCGTTTGACTCAAGCAGAGTGCGCGAGAGGACGCCAGTAGAAGCCAGTCGTCCAGGTAGACGCGAAGGCGGATGGATTGTGCCCTGGCAATCCGCACAAGTTCCTTGGTGACTCTCGTAAAAATCCAAGGGGCTGGCGACAGGCCGAAGGGCAGGGCCACAAACTGGAACGTCTGTTGCCTCCAGACAAAGCGAAGGAACTTCTGCCGCGACGGGTGAATGCCCACATGGAAATATGCGTCGCGCAGGTCGATGGATGTAGCCCAATCGTTCTGAAGAATGGACAGACGGATGGAAGCGGCTGTCTCCATCTTGAATTTGTCCGTACGGATGTACTTGTTCAGAGGGGAAAGGTCCAAGACAGGGCGAAACTCTCCGTTCTTTTTGGGGACTACAAACAGGCGAGAGTAGAACCCCGAGTCCACCGGGGCCACTGGAATGATGGCTCCCTTCTGCTGTAGAGAGGCGACTTCTTTGTCGAGAGCTTCGAATTTTGCCCGGTCTTGGGGTGCTGGGAAGGAGATTGGGTGAGAGGACAGGGGAGGTTCCTGAGTAAACTGGAACCTGTAGCCTGCCCGCACGACCTGAAGGATCCAAGTATTTTCGACCAAACGTTCCCATGAAGGAAGGCATTCCCACAGAGAACCAACGCTTGTATCGGCCGAAAAACCTGGACCCTCCACAGATCGAGCGGGCTTAAATGAAAAGGCTGTTTCCGCCCCGAGAACGCGGTACGGCTGAATCGGGGCGGACCCGAAGCAGCCGATCCACGTCCTGAGAACGAGGAACCACGGGCTGAAGAGGGGGGAGTGGGCTGGAAAGCGGGACGGTGGCGCTGACCTGAAGACTGGTTGTAGGGGAAGCGAGAAACACGACCCCTAGAAGACATCATCCTGGAGGGAGTGTGACTGGCTGGCTTGAACTCTGTGCGTGCGCGCTTAGGTTGAGGAGCGGCAAAACTCTGACTCGCAGCCTTACGAGCCCACATCATGAGCTGTTCTTGAGAGAGATCGTTCCTCCGTTTCTTGGAGCCTTCCAGAACGTCCTTGACCGTGTTCGGGTGGAAGGTGGCGGAAGGATGGGACGGGCAGGAACGTAGCGTGGAGCGTTCTTCGAGGTCCAGTCGGAGTTTACAAGCCCGGACCACAGAGTCTCTGTAAGTAGCAGCCAGTTGAACCCTGGTGCTAGAAGCCACTGACGAAATCGAGTTCACTGCTTTGTTGAGCGAAGCCAAACAAACACCCAATGCACGTTCATCTATGGACTCAAGCAGGCTGAAATCTTCTGGTTTAGCCGTTGTGGTGGAGCCCACTATCTGGGACAGAGTCTGCAGCATGGAGGTAGCGAGAGAAGCGGCTCGGAGAACAGCGTAAGACGATCTTTCCAAGTTGTTAAACGAGGACTGTGAGAAAGAGACCGTCGATTGTCCTCTCTGTGGCCTAAAATCCAGAGATTGTTTCTCTTGAGGAGACACACTCGAGTGCGAAGGCACAGGCACAAAGGTACTGGATAGCTGAAACGGGGGGAAGAAGTCTTTCTTCAGGAATGTCCCCGCACGAGAAGGAATTGGGTCCGGTTGACGTGGAGGGGGACCGTCGTCCTCCTCGGTCAGAATCTGAGGCTGAGTCCAGAGAATAGAGTCAGCACGTCGAAGCTCTTGGCGAATAAACGGCGAAGTGTGAAGAGCAAGTCTTGCTTCTTTCGGAGCCTGTAATTCTCCGAAAAACTGTGGCTGTTCCTTGCTGGAATTCGACTCAGAAAGAGGCATCGGTTTGATGTCCTGACAGTATGGACGGAGAATATCCAAGTATCCTTGATAGTTCCCGGTAGAAGGAACTGGTTCCACTTGTACAGGGGGCTCAGAACAGAAGCTGCCCTGCTCCACCCGTGAGAAACGATCAACGTCCTGATCTGTTTCGTCACCAGGGTGTTGATGATCGGAAAATCTCTCGCGCATGACCCGACGAACTTCGTCTCTCATTGCTGAGTCAAATTCGCTGTCATCCTCGGAGTAAGGCGGAAGAAAATCATCTTCGACAGGAGAAACATGTAGACCCAGGCCAGAGTTCCTAGAGGGAAGCCCATGCGGAGTTTCATCCGTTGAAAATCTCTCTGTAGCAGAGACTGTTCTGCGCCGTGACAGCATAGTTCGTTCTGACGGGTCAACGGACGTTGTCCGTATGCGGTCCGTGCCGACAGTGCCCACGGGCACGGTGCTACCGGTACGGGTAGCAGTTTCTAGTGTCACGTGACCGTGTTTCATTGGTTCACGGATGACGGAGCCGTTATCGGCCTCGCCCCACGGGCGGCCGGAGTCCCCATGACGGGTACCGGTTTGGGACCGCACATGACCGGACTTCTTCCAGCCCCGCGCCATGCTGCCGCTCCCGGACAAACCGGGCGGACTTACAGGTCTAGAGTTACGAATTTGCCAGTTTCTGGGAGAATCCATCCGTGGAATCACACACTCACGTGAACGGGAGTCGTAGACCGGTACCGTGTCCGTCCGTGTCCGTTCCCGACGGTCAGAGAAGTGTCCGTCGAGATTTTCATCCATTGAGAAGATCGGTATGCCGGTCTTCCTCTCCAAACTGGCCAGTTGGTCCGTCGAGTAAGAGGTTGAAACAGCCGTTTCAAATCCGTCAAAACTTCGAGAATGGTAAGGCACTCTGTCTCTGAGGTTCTCATCCGCCAAACTTGGCGGTTCATCCAATGGTACTGAGTCACAGTCAAGTTTTGTATTTGTCCTAGTCGTGGTGGGCCTCATTGAACCACCTGACATCGAAACCAAAGAAGAGGACGGGACCAAAACTAAACCCTTGTTCTGTAATTCTGCCAGCATATCGGAGACTAAAGTAGAGGAATCTACTAAAGAAATGACATGTTCCGTCTGCTCCACAGACGGCTCCGACACAGCAGAAGTACTAGAAGAAGAATGAGTGGGAAGGAGGGGGGGAGGGGGGGGCACTTTCTTCTTCGAAGACGAAGAAGAAGAAGACGACCTAGACTTAGAACTAGACTCTTTCTTCGAACTAGAACTAGAACTAGGGGTAGGGGTAGAAAGGAACTTCCCTTTCTCATCCCTAGACTGCTTAGACGACGATGTAGAAGCAGAAGGCACAGAAGTGACACCGATGTCCGACATGTTAACAACGAGGGCACAAAACCGGTGTCAAACAACAATCAAATAATTTCACTTTAACCAAAATTCGATCCCAAAAATCAAATTAAAATTATACACTGACAATACCTGTTACCCAAGGGGCAAAAGGGAACACAAAGAAGGTAGAATGGCAAGGAAAATAGCTTGAAAATGAATTAAATTTGCAGAGCAAAAAAGAACATGGCAGCTCCAATTGGAAAAAATTTATTATGATTCAAAGTTGGCTCCCCGGAAGTGACGTCAGGAAGGGGATCCACAGCAGCTCAGTGGTATTGCTAAACCAGACCAAGGGAAGTAAGTTAGTCTTGTGAAGACTAAGACTTTTTTGGTCTTTGGTAATTGGCATTAGCTCCAAATTGGAAGAGATAACTCATTCGTAGTGAAACGGTAACATGATAGAATAGATTGCAGCATTTAATGCACAACCCCTTTTCTGATGACGTAGTGTGTTAGGTACAAAAATATTCAACGATTGGCCGCTTAAGAGTATGATGAAAGCTCGTGTCTCCAAGGTTTCGGTCAACCCTTGCATCTTTTCATACGAATGGAAACAAATAATAGACGTATTTTTCAAAATCCCGGGATTTTCAGCGTTCACCCGGAATTTATTATTTAACCCAGAATTTGTGCAAATTCCCGGAATAATTCCAGCAAAACCGGAAGGGTAAACAGGTCTGTTGATGAGATGAGAGGGGGAACCAGACAAAAGAGCATTGCAGTAATCAAGGCGAGATAGTACAAATGCACAGACAAGAGCTTTCGTGGTGTCTTCTGAGAGGAGATGGCGGATAGAAGCAATTCGGCGGAGTTCAAGAAAGCAAGTACGACAGACATTGCTGACATGCTGTTGGAAGGACAGGGTCTGATCAAGAGTTACACCAAGGTTGCGGACAGAAGGAGAGAGAGTGATAGAGGAGTCAATGAAGCACTTAGAAGCACATCGATCTAACTTGCAACTCTTTTGGAAACTTGGCCAACAGAGTACAGTCCGCATATATATGGCCTTCATCTATTGGATTAAATGACAAGCGCTCTTGAGTTAAGAGCAATGATTGGTTTGTTTGGTAGTTTCTGCTTGGTTGTTACGAAAAATAGCTTAGCCCGTTTGAATTAACACGTGTGATAGGCCAGACTACTTGGCTTTGGCAGAAATAAAAACTTTGCAATTTCATAGTAGATCTACTGCCATATATTTCAGCGTATCTGTCGTCGGATTAATTTGTATCGGACCGTATTTCTGTATTTGATTGAGTTCACAGTAGCAAAATACGTCCAGAACGTAACGGTTGGCAGCTTTGCGCGATGTATCTTCATCGTAAAACGGGGATAGAAAATGTTTGCTAGACAGCTTTCAAAATATCAGAGCTGGGGAGGTGACGATTGGAGTTCGGAGTATAGCTCAAAACAGCGGAGCTGCTACAGCGAAATCGGGGCAAGTGTCAGGTCTGTATGTATGTATGTTACCATGATAGCATTTGCAAGAAAGGATTAATTAAGGACCCTTTGTGGATAGGTAGTTAGAATAACTAGGCAAGTTCAAAAATCAAGTTATTGGTCAAAGGTCAAGGTCACCGGAGCCGAAAATGCTGCTGCGTGGCTGGTGATCTAACATTTTCACAATCAAATTTTATGTAGGAATTTAATTTTTCTTACAGCTGTGTGTGGTTCCATTGGAATTTTACCCATGTGAATCACAATCAAGGGCGAAGCAAAACTTATACTGACCATGATGTCTTGTTCAGGCTGGTGGTCATAGAAAGCATTCTTGATAACAGTCTCCGTTTCATATGTTTTGTTGTTGTTGATGTTTTCAATCTCATTTCTGCAATAGACAGGTCATCCACCATAATAACTGATTTCACAACACATGAAAGGAAAGATTAAAATATTAATTATTACAGTATGTTCCGGGCTATAAGCTGCTGCTTTTTTTTTTAAAACTTTGACCCCTAAAACAATGATTGTGGCTAATTTATGAACATTTCCCCTTCCGTATTTTAGGATTGTGCGTGCTGACATCGCCAATTTTGGTAAAAACGAACCATTCTCAGACCAATAACTGAGGAATTTAATCAGCGATAACATGATCTGACACTAAATTTCACCACTTTTATGCACATTTTTTCTTCCCTGAGCAGTGTATGATAAATGTTTTCACTGAAACAGTTGCGATAGTGTTGATCTTTATGAAATCTGTGTAAATGAAATTTCACAATACTAAGTCAACTTCCAAGTTGAAACTACAGTGAAACCCGTTTAGTACGAATTCCAGGGGAGAGGGCCAATTTACTCGTTGTAAGCATTGCTCGTTCAAACCATTTTATCGATTTTGGCAACCCTGACGAACCTATCAATCGGTCCTCACATCTACTGTGATGTGCGTGTTGGTAAAGTGTGAAAAAGACAGAAAAACGGAAACAACACACTTACCCAACAAAGCATGGTTGTAAGCCCAGTATCCTGTATCCATAGGATTTTTAATGCCGATTACATACACTTTAAAACAGTTTATTAACACACGATAACATCAAAAACATAAAATACACACACGCGCTTTAAGAGAAAGTTAAAATTTCCCGGAAGTCACAAGATCAGTGCGCAAAGAGTGAGTCCAGTGTCGTCTGCTTGCGCTGCAGACACCCAAGTTGTTATATCGGCCAATCAGAATGCCGCTTACATATCGAGGGGTCAGTCAAGATGGCGATGTTGTTGTCAGTGTGTACTCGTTCTAGCCAGGTAGTTGTGCAAGAAAGCTTGACTTTGGGATGGCGGTGTGGTTGTAAGTGCGTTCTCGTTCTAACCGCGTAGTTTTTGCATAAAAGCTTGACTTTGGGAGTCAATAAATTCTACGTTATATGCAAGTTGCTCGTTGTAGCGAGCTCGTTGTATGCAGAATTATTTAACAAGGAAAAAGAAGGCTTGTGGTCGGGGATTTTGAAACCACTCGTTAAACACGGGCTCTCGTTTAAACCGTACTCGTACTAAATGGGTTTCACTGTAAGTGATTGGTCTCACTCCACAAGTTGGAACTATGTGATCTTCTTCTTTGCTGTGCGTGATTGGTCTCACTTTACAAAAAATGAAGTTGAGAAGCAGCTCCTTCGCTTTATTACACAGATAAATCAGCATTAGCTTCTGCACTGAAACAATTGCTGAATGCAAACAACTCACAAAAGCCAATAAATGAAAACAGCAGGCGCATTAGCGCTTGCCGTGATTCAGTATCTGCAGAGTGCGTTGCGCCATTTTGTTTACTGTCAGCCGAGTTGAAGTGAAAGTTTCGTTTGTGCAAACTTTGAATGAAAATGAACTGCCAGTGCGTTACTTTGCCTTGTTTTGTGTTGTGTTGTGGTCGTTGCGCATAATCCAGTATTTACTGGGTCCGTTATGGCGAAAGATTAGGTCTGTACTGTGTAGTCTGTGTGCGAGTGCAACAAGGACCGTCAACTAGCCGCCGTGGCTTTCGAGTAGTTTGTCCGCTCGTCGGCACAGGTTGCTTTTTTTCAGTCTCTTGCGGCTTAGACACTGAATGTGAAGAGTTATCTGGGGTGATCACGTGGTTGTTGGCAGGGGAAAGTAACCCGGGTTAGACCGTGGGGTTACTCCCCTTCAATGATTTGTTTTTTGGTTGCTATGGCATGTGTGATTTCCAGATCGATTGATGTTTATGCTATTGTTTTGAATGTTGGTAATGTATGGTTAGTATAGATTGTGGAATTATCATTGGCTTTACAAGGGTGTGCTTTGTAGAGTAGAAAAAACGGTAAATGTTTCTTTTGAGGTTTGAAACTTGAGTGGTTTTGTTGTTGTTGTGAATATTGGTAACCCAGCAGCCGTCTACATTTCTTCAACAAGTGTTTGTAAATATGTGCACAAAGAAAAAAATACATAAGAGAGCACACAGTGGAGTACTCACACAAAACTGGATAACATGAAATACAGAGGCAAAAATCAGGAACCCTGTCATGGCTAAAGACAATCAATCCCCGCATAACTATGCAGATCATAACAACATTTTGATGTAGACTTGGTGTTCTAGCCTATGTCAATTGGTCCGACACAGCCTTAACACTATTGTGACTGGCACCGCATCAGTGAAACCACTCTGCTGGCCTGAGGCTGCACTGGAAAAATTATTGTTGAATGACTGCTTGTGATTAAACATTGTTTAAGAGCCTAAATGAAGTCTGATATGCACCAAACGTTCTGTACTTTATGAAAAATGGATGCTTAATTCAATTTTATGCTTTGTGAAAATATTGCATGAACGATTTACAGTCGACATGCTGCTTAAGTTTGAGATCGAACTCCGCGATGAGATCGAATGATTTGCCGATAACATCACTTTTTGTTGTCACATTCTCACTCTAGAGTACTCGTACTGGGCACTCACTGTTCAATTTAATCAGTACTTACATTATTTTCACTACTTTCATCCTTAAAACCTGACTGATTACCAGCATTACTTTCATCTTCATCAAGTTCGAGCAACCAAATAATCTCCTCGCCACTCAGACCTCTAAATTTTGACAATTTTCATGCAAAAATCTCCTCAAATTTCGACTGCACACGGACGAGCAATTCCATTTCTGTTTCAGTATTCCGGGGAAGTAACTGTAAAATCAAACAAGAAAAGTTCGCTGGAAAAGTAGAGAGTTTTGTACCTTAGACCGTTCTACCTACGATTGAAAGTTCCTGGCAGATAGAGATGTTCTGCGGACCCTAAGATCGGAGGTTCCCGTCACGGAAGTATTAAGCCAAGGCGACCCCAAAAAAATACTGGTCAACACACACACACAAATCTTTGCCCGCCGAATTCCGTGTCAAGTGTACTCCACTGCATGTAGCTTACGGAAATACGTCACTCTTGTCTGGCATACTCACTTGATATCAGTCAATCTGATTGTCACAACTTGTTCGCTTGCACTTCGTTTACGTCTGGAGGAACCCTCCGAGCAGACCTCGTCCAGGATCACAGCCAGATTTTCGCAGCCACCGATGCACAGGCCCATGTAGTTGCCGGCGGTTTGCACCATGATATTATTGATGATAATTAGAATGGTATTTCTCATTTGCCCTGGATTGGAGCAGTCTTGAACCATGAAAATGAGAACCACTGTGACACTTATTGTCTGCCTTCCTCTGGGCTGCAGTACTGCAAACAGAAGATAAAACTTATTTACTGTTGTTCAGAACATTGATCAAGATTTCAATTATTTTATTTTTTATTTTTTCCATTATAGTCCCGTCAACAGCTACGGTCATCTCAGGACTGTCACCACGTAAAGTTCGACCACTTAGCACAAAACACTCATCAATATATCTTACCAACGTTCAACAACCTGTAAACAACAAAACATACAGTACAATTCATAACATGACACCTCCATCATTGCACCCTATAGCACATAAGTCCACACAGTGCTGGAAACGTGGAGCCACTCTACTCTATTTATCGGATCCAGGTTAAAAAAAACCAGTAAAAAAGGATAACAAATACATACTAGTAAGCTAAAATACATAAAAAAGGCTATATAAGCTAATATGCACTGCAGAATGGACAAGTGCCCACTCAAGTGCGCAAGTATCATGTGTGGATGCCAGTGTACAATAAAAAGACCTGGCATGTCATAAATTGTAAAAAGGAAAAACGTGGAAGGGTTTTATGGAAAAAATGCAGGTGAATGGACCAATAAGGCACAAAAAAGTAGACGCCAGGAAGCAAAAAGAAGAGAAAAGGCAGAGTCAAAAAGAGTGATAGAGTAGGGGAAGTTACTAGCATAGAACTTCCAGAAGAAGGGGGAACTATTTCTGCTGTAAAAAACCCCGGTATCCCCACGGGAGGGCCCTAATCACATAAGCCAGCCTAAGCCGTTGCCCGCCTATTACGACGAGACGTGTGGTTGGGCTTTAGGAGGAAGCTGGGCTACTCTCCATAAGTCCCCCCCCCCCACCATGATAGGTGGAAGCCCGCCGGGGGGGGGATCAAGATTTCAAATCTGAATTTGTCTCTCCCCGTCTCAGCCTGAACTTCTAAACTCACCTTTTGAACTGGTGTGTGTCTGTGTGTGTATGTGGGTGTGTGTGGGTGTGCGTGGGTGTGTATGTGAGTGTGTGTGTGTGTATGTGAGTGTGTGTGTATGTGAGTGTGTGCGTGTGCGTGCATGTGTATGTAAGTGTGTGTGCGTGCGTGTGTGCATATGTGAGTGTGTGTGCGTGCATGCATATGCGAGAGTGTGTGTGTGTGTACGTGTGCGTGTGTGTGTGCATTGTCTTATTTATTTATTGTTTATTAGCTCGCGAAGCTGAGCTTATATTATCAAAACTGGTGCGCGTGAGTGTGTGGGTATGTGTGCGTGTGTGTGCACTTGTCAAAAACTTTAACAACACATGCACTTGGAAGTGAAGGTGGAAAGAGTACATGTGTACTTTTCAAAGTGCAGAAGGCACAAGACATTAGTGAGTTAAAGATCGCTTTTTGTGACGACGCGTACTGCCACTTCTTATGCATCTTTGTAAGGGATCTAGTCTCCGGAGCAGTACATGTCGTCGGAAAATCGGCAATCTTTAACTCACTAATTTTTACACCCAATAAGGTCATTATTAGACAATGACGTCATTTCTGGGAAGTAAAAAAACCTGACGTCATTTTTATTTTCAGTTCTAAAACCTCAGTGAAAGCATACGTAACGTCCCCCCCACCCTCTCTCTGTCTTTGTCTCTCTCTCTCTCTCTCCTTCTCTCTCTCTCTACTTGAGTGAGCTGTTGCGGTGCGTCACCCTTGTTTTTTCATTTCATATTCTTTTGTTGTTGCTTTTTATTGTAAGCGCTTAGGGATTTAAAAAAAAATTAAGTGCCATAACAGTTTATTATTATTATTTAGATTTACAAACCAAAGCCAAATAATACTGCTTCCAGGCCTAAAATCTATCGAGAGCCATCTTCGGGTAGTCAGTGATGCAAGCCAATTAGAATCTTAAAACTACTTACACAAACAATCCAGTCATTTAAAAAAACCAACCCTGTCCAAACCATCTCTAATATCACTGCACCCTCTGATAGAATTAACTGAATGTTAACTCATTCAAGTCGTTCCTGCCATATATGTCCGGAATTAATAGATAGCTGTCAATTTGATGCATTTGCTTCAAGGGAAGTAAATCTGTGCGCACACCATACCTTGGTCACTTCTAAACTCGCTTCGCTCCCTTAGACCACAATTTTGCCTCTGACTTTGCTTCTGTAGTGGTTTGTCGTGGGGAAATCAGTCGGTGTAGAGAGTTTTTCTATATAAAGTCTATATATAAAAAAAGTCTGATCAACCACTTCCCCATGTCTAAACCTGAAGTAAAAACCTGTAATCTTCTTTCGTTTCTCCTTTTTGTTTATGTATGTTTCGTTTGTGTGCATGGCTGGAGTGATTTGTGAGGTTTTTTAATAATCAAAAATCCTTGCGATGAGAATGAGTTAAAGCATCCTAAACATCCGTATCACAAATATTTACCCAATAAATCTCACAATGAAAAGAAAAAGTAGCTTTACCTCAGTAACAAGCTAATGAAAATCTTTAAACTACACATACAAGCAATGCAGTCACTTAGAAAAAACACCTTCTTGATTCATCTCTTACATCACCATCTGATAGAGAAATAGCTGTGATACAATTAAAGCAACTGCATCACAGCTATTTACCCCCCAAAATCTCACAATGGAACGAAAAATATTAACTTTACCTCAGTAATGTAATCGCATCTATTCATTCGTGTTCTCTTCTCTGTGGCATTGGATATGTTCATTGTAAGAAGGTTCACCTTTTTAAAAAAACACACCTACTTATATGAAATGACAATTTTTGTTTGTATATGCACAGACATCAACCCCTTCACTGCCACAGAAAAATTGAGAAATCAAAAAGTTTCTTATTATAAAATTTAAGAGACATGTTACTAGTGTTGACACAATCTGAGAAAATGGTCTAGAGATACATCTTTCCTGACTTGCCTAAACAAAAAACAGCCTTCCAGGACTATGACATCAAAAGTTATGGCATCATCAATGATATCACACACCCTGTAGTAGACACAGGGCATGCAGTGAAGGGGTTAATCACTTACTTTGCAAATTGAGCTCTTCTGGTGGCCTTACGGGAGATATAAATCTCCTGGCTCATTTTACTCCCTTTAATCCAATAATAACTTCCCTTCATCAAATCAAATAAATCAATTCTTGCCACTCACATGAGAGAAAGAAAGACAAGGCAGGCAATTGGCAACTCAGATTAATGCGCAAGGATCAGATTCAAGAGAGAGAGAGAGAGAGAGTGAGCTTGTCGTTGCAGGCCAAGGCTAAAGCGGCCATTTTTCTATCTCATAGGTTCCACATACCACTTTCAGTAATGCAAGAGCTCTGTCGCGTGCTGGTGGTGGTCTGACCCAATGGGCACCTGGCACACAAGTGATCGTCTGGAGATGCCTCGCGATGGTAACCAACACGGCAATCTTCACACTTGTCTGTTTCGAAATTGTACTGACGACCGTTGGGGCAATACACTGAAAACAAAAACCCATTTCAGCCACATGTCATCCTTTTAAGATTCATCATCATCATCATCATAAACAACAATGCTAGAACTAATAATTTTAAAAAATATGTGTTTTTTTGTGTGTAAATTAGTATCTTTTCTTGATGTGCATACCCCCCTTTTTTTAAACATGGTTAAACGTACCTGTTTACCTATCTGAATAAGAATCAACTTGGAGAAAACATCCTTCATTTTCACACAATAGCATTCCCCAGCGGGGCTAGAGGTACAGGGGCTGTCTTTCCTACTGATGGTTACCACGCTTTTAACAAATTCAAACTCCTTTAAGCAACAATCAAATGTGCAATTGTTTTGGGAAACTTTAGCAAAAAGATTCACTCTCTTGGTCATATAGACATGCTTTCGTTCAAGTTTAACTTCAATATAGCTAAAATCAATTCATAAAAGCAGAAGCACAGTTTCATACAAGATACTTGACATAAAATAAAATAGCATCAAAATAAATTATCTAAGTGACTGAAAGTGCGGAAACATGGCAATGAACCTGAGTAAATCATAACTCTCACAAACAGACACCTGTAATTCAGAGCTGTTTACCCCAAACTTTCACTGTCAGTAATCCCAAGCTTTCAAATCAATAATCTGAGGAATCTGTCAGTAATCCTCAGAATTACTGTTATTATTGTTGTTGTGGGTTCACAGACAAATACATTACGTCCAAGAGGAAACACAACTGACAACAAAGATATGTACTTAACACATTTATTAACACTATCTACATTAATAGGCACAATCCAAAGACTATATGAGACAATAGCAGCAATGCAGACTATACATTCTCGGCTTAACAGCAGAGAGCATAGCATCTGATTACATGCTTGTGTCAGCAGTAGTAGTAGCAGACTGACTGAGCGGGAGGGGGCAGTTAGTGACAGTGCCATGGCTAGTTATCATGAGTGTAGCATGCAGGTGTCACGTGTCTGGCACGAGATGCTACTGGCGTCGGCACAATATGGTTACACACCTAAAATGAATTGTTAGAGTAATACTATTAGAACTATGTTTGATAATGCTACACCCCCCTCCCCCCCTCTTACAAAAGAGGATGGTATGGCTGTCCAAATGACTATCTATGGTAATCATTGAGTTTTTATTCTGCGACTGTGCAATTGATTAGATTAAAGAACAAAAATATGTAATATAATAAAAAAGAAAAGAGAAAAAAAGAGTGTTATCTGACAATGTACCATAATTTTCCAAATGTACCATAATTTTCCAATTTTTCTTCATAGTTGGCCTCTGCATCCAATATATGAGGGAGCCATATTTGTGAATAAAAACATGAGAAGAGGGATGCAAAGATTGCAGAGCACCGTACATTGTTAGT
Source organism: Phymorhynchus buccinoides (assembly GCA_017654935.2). NCBI lineage: Eukaryota > Metazoa > Mollusca > Gastropoda > Neogastropoda > Raphitomidae > Phymorhynchus > Phymorhynchus buccinoides. Next base: position 55,478,691 of record CM065682.1, read on the forward strand.
ATACTAGAAATTGAAAGAGTTCATTGGTCACCAATAAAACAGATAAGTGGAACCTCCCTTATAAGACCTTAAAAAATTACCTCCTTTATAAGACCTCTCCCTTATAAGACCTTATTTTGGATGATTTTTGAAGGTCTTATAAGGGAGAGGTCTTATAAAGGAGGTAATTTTAATACTTACAAAGAAGGGCAATGTCTCAGAGAAGTAGGTCTTATGTGGGAGGGAGTCTTATAATGGGAGGTCTTAAAAGGTAGGTTCCACTGTACTTTAAATCCCTTCAAAATTATTATTATTGTTGGAGACGCCGTCCATCAGATGCCAAAGCCCTTCACTGGATATAAAAATCATTGTTGTTGACATTTTTAACCTTGTGAAAATTCTATCGGTTTTCACGATGAAAAACACCAAAGAAACTACAGAAAGTTGTCGAACGAAACTCTTGCATGATTGATAGGCCTAGGCCTAGAGCTTACTCTCGTCAGTGTCAATAGTAATGGCCACACACCGAAATGGTTGAAAACGAGCTTGGAGTTTTGATTTTTCACACCAGGTTGATATCGCTCGTATCATTCTTTCGCTTAGTTCATTCAGCTGAATTTATTGTTGCCGACCGGTACAGTTAATGGCGTAATCGGAGGTCTCAAAATGGAATTACAGACTAATCGCAATGGTAAAGAGTTCTGCTGTATACACAGAAACACACACACTTAAACAATTTGAAACATACACACATAAAATCCAATTTTGTTAGAACAAGTGCATGGCATTAAAATAACGCTGCTAACATGCATAAATGAAAAAAACTAAACAAAACGAAAAACCCAAGAAGAAAAAGCAGAACTTCAGCTTACAGACACAATAATCATTTGAAGTACGTCCCTGCAGAAGCGTGGTCTTGTTATCAGAACATTCTATGCAAGATGTTTGACTTGTCTGTGGCTGGTAGTATCCATAGTCACACAGTTGACAACCGTCATCGCCTCGGTATTGACCGGGATCACAGTCCGCTATGCAAAATAAATCAAAATAAATGTTGATAACCACTCTATTAAATATTGGAAAAACGATATTGATCATCATTCCATTAAATATTTTAATACAACATGAGTATCAGTCATCACTTCATAAAACAGTGGAAAAACAGACATGAATTAGCACATAATAGTGTGTTGTACATTAGAGAGTGTTGTTGTTGTTGTTGTCTTACCCTGGCTAAAACAGTAAAAGATTCCAGGGATCATCCCAACAGCTGAAGCACTTGAACACTATGGTACAAATGCAAGAGCTAGGGATGAAAAGATTACACATGTGACCGTTATGGATTACCCCGCCTCAGAACAGGCTCCATTGAACTCCACCAAGGTGACTCAGCAGAAGTGTCTCCTCTGGTGGTTGCCTCCTGATGGCCTAACATAGATTCGCTCCCGTTCACTGCTGATTTCAGATTCTGTAACCTTCTATGCCAGGGTGTGGCTGTGTGTTAACACTCGAAATGAGCTGGCTGTGAGCTAAGACTCGGAATGAGCTGGCTGTGAATTAAGACTCGGAATGAGCTGGCTGTGAGTTAACACTCGGAATGAGCTGGCTGTGAGCTAAGACTCAGAATGAGCTGGCTGTGAATTAAGACTCGGAATGAGCCTGGCTGTGAGACTAAGACTCGGAATGAGCTGCCTGTTAAGACTCGGACTCGGAATGAGCTGGCTGTGAGTTAAGACTCGGAATGAGCTGGCTGTGAGCTAAGACTCGGAATGAGCTGGCTGTGAATTAAGACTCGGAATGAGCTGGCTGTGAGTTAAGACTCGGAATGAGCTGGCTGTGAACTCGGAATGAGCTGGCTGTGAGCTAAGACTCGGAATGAGCTGGCTGTGAGTTAAGACTCGGAATGAGCTGGCTGTGGAATGAGTTAAGACTCGGAATGAGCTGGCTGTGAGGAATGAGCTAAGACTCGGAATGAGCTGGCTGTGAGTTAAGACTCAGAATGAGCTGGCTGTGAACAAGACTCGGAATGAGCTGGCTGTGAGTTAAGACTCAGAATGAGCTGGCTGTGAACTAAGACTCGGAATGAGCTGGCTGTGAGTTAAGACTCGGAATGAGCTGGCTGTGAGTTAAGACTCGGAATGAGCTGGCTGTGAGTTAACACTCAGAATGAGCTCGGAATGAGCTGGCTGTGAGTTAAGACTCGGAATGAGCTGGCTGTGTGTTAACACTCGGAATGAGCTGGCTGTGAGTTAAGACTCGGAATGAGCTGCTTGGGGGCAAGGACACTTTACATCTCAGAAGATGGGACAGCAATCAAAAAAGTGAAAGGTACCTGTATCATAGTGTATGATGCCCTAATTATGTCTCAGACAAAACTACCATGGAGATAAGGCCCTTACACGCCTCTGTGAGATCTGTCTGTCTACCACCTGCCCTCTTTCTTCTAACCAATATTCGTTTTCATAAAATGAAAAGTACCTGTGCAATGCTCGAATGTGTCCGACAAAATTGTCACAGAGATAAGTCCTGTACACGACAAGGACCCCTTCTTTCTTTCTCTCTCTCTCTCTGTTTTTTTCCCTCTCAATATATCGGCAAAATCTTCAGCCTGATGAAGGTGACCAATTGACGGGAAGAAGAAGAAAGATTATTTTTAAAAAAATCAAACTACTGTTGCTGTTGATGTACCCTGGCTAAAAGACTCCAGGGATCATCCCAACAGCCGAAGCATTTGAACACTATGGTACAAATGTAGGGATGAGAACATTACATGTGAGACCGTTTTTGATTACCCTGCCACATGGGCAGCCACACTCCGACTCTGGAAAATCTTGGAGACTGATGATGTTATGCTAGGAGCTTGTTATGGCTAAAGACAATCCCCGCGTAACTATGCAGAGCATACCATTTTGACGTAGCCTTGGTGTTCTTGCCTATGTCAATTGGTCTGACACAGCCTCCAAGCCAAGGCGGATTCAAACTATTGATTGTAGATACTTAACAAGAGAAGAAAAAGATCATCACGACACTTACGCAAACTACACTGGTCCTGACTGGTTGCCCTCCTGGAGCCGGTGGTCTTCCCCTCTTCGCAGTCCTCACAGGAGAAGTAGAATTCGTTCATGGTTCCGGCGTTAGGGTTGTAGGTGCCGTAGTCGCAGTCGTAGCAGGTCCTGTCCGTCGTGTTCAGGTACTCCCCCGCCTCACAGATGGCTGCACGGTCAAAAGCATTCTTAAATAGAAAAAGACAACTGATGGAACCCAGAGACACACTGGTTTCACCTGCCCTGCCAACACGAGAGCAGCCCTACTCCAGCCTTGGAAGCCCTGTGTTGTGTTACTGGGGAGTAGGCACACGCAAGCATTTTGAATAGAAGAAGACACAACTGATGGAACCCAGAGACACACTGGTCTTGCCTGCCCTGCCAACACGAGAGCAGCCCTACTCCAGCCTTGGAAGCCCTGTGTTGTGTTACTGGGGAGTAGGCACAAGCAAGCATTTTGAATAAAAGAAGACACAACTGATGGAACCCAGAGACACACTGGTCTCACCTGCCCTGCCAACACGAGAGCAGCCCTGCTCCAGCCTTGGAAGCCCTGTGTTGTGTTACTGGGGAGTAGGCACATGCAAGCATTTTGAAAAGAAGAAGACACAACTGATGGAACCCAGAGACACACTGGTTTCACCTGCCCTGCCAACACGAGAGCAGCCCTACTCCAGCCTTGGAAGCCCTGTGTTGTGTTACTGGGGAGTAGGCACACGCAAGCATTTTGAATAGAAGAAGACACAACTGATGGAACCCAGAGACACACTGGTTTCACCTGCCCTGCCAACACAAGAGCAGCCCTGCTCCAGCCCTTGGAAGCTTGGAAGTCTGTGTTGTGTTACTGGGGAGTAGGCACATGCAAGACATTCAAGTAAGTATACAGAGGCATATAGCTACTCTTGACTTGATGACTATCACTGTATCAGATACAACATTTGAGACTACAAGCATATCAACTTACCAGGGTGATAATTATTAATAAAACTGGAACTGTGGTCAAATTTTCGTCTTGATAACTTTACCAAGAACAGAACATTTACCGCATTTTTTGGACAATAAGGCGATATTCTTTCCCCAGACTGAGACCCCTGCATCTTACAATATGACTGATAATATAGTAAGAAAGTGTAGTAACAAAATCTGAATTTTGTGTAAAATTTGGGGTGTGCGCCTTATAATGCCTTATAGTCCAACAAATATGGTACCTTAACCAAGAGCAGAAGCTTTGAACAAGTTACAGTGGAGTCCAACTATAACGAACTCGCTTTTAACGAAATTTCGCGATTAACGAACTGACTTCAATTTCCCGGCAAATGCCCTTCTATTTGTCACTTGCAAAGCCATGGGTATAACGAACAAAAAATCCTTTTGAAATAACGAACACCCGCTTTTTACGAACACATGTTCTATGCCCCAGGATAATTTTATTTACTTGGAAAAATAGCCTATAACGAACTCAGCCTGTGCGATGCGCTGCAAAAACCTAGGCCTTCAAACTCCAAGCTAGAACGTGTTGTCAAGAGGAAGGAAGTTGGAAAATATGAACTGTGCATGCGTGAACTCATTTAGATTCACACTGGGTCGTCTGCTAGGCCTAGGCTTCCTACAGATCATTCGGTTTCTCAAGGTCGCTTTACAATTCGCGCTCAAAATAAAGATCGAAAAGTTCGTGAAAGCCTATAACAAACTAAATTTGTGTGATGTGTTGTCACTTAATGGACAAACTTGTTGAAAAGTGTGCCAAAACAGATCAGCGTCAGACAACACTGCTGAACTTCTTCAAGCCTTGTACATCCCGTGATTAAGACAGACGATCCAAACTGGTCAAGTTTATGTTTTCGGTTATCATTGGTGAGTGTTTGAACTGTTTTTGTTTTCAACATACATTGTACATGTACATGTATAACGAAATCCTGATACAACGAACTGAGTCTGTGTTCCCTTAAAATTCGTTTTACCCGGACTCCACTGTATATGGGTTTAAACAACAACAACAAACTCTCTGCTAAACATGAAAATGTAACTTACGCATGCAATCCTCCACAGAATCTGACCCAGTATTTTGGGTCGTCTGATTCTCTCCACAGCTGTTACAAGATGCAGCACCTTCGGAGTCTTGGTACTCTCCAAGGGGACACACTTCACACTCAGTTCTGGATGTCGATTTAGACCCCACAGGACAAGTCTCTGAAACAGGGCATTTTATTCAAATTACAACTGCAAATCACTGGAACACATAAAAGCATTAAAAACACACACACAGACCATTTTCATGTCAAAGAAATAAAAAGATAAAGCAAACAGCAAGAGACTTATCACAGTCATAGAATCTCAGTCACAGATCAAGCTCAGCGACATAAAGGCTCAAAATTATATTACACATTTACATATACCCCAAAAGAGTTTTGACTGCCTGCCTCAAAATTTAACGTTTCTATTATTTGTGGCATGAACACAAAAAGCCTACACAAATATTCAATTGCCATTGGGTGTAACTCAAAAAATAAGAAGCCAACTTACTGTAGCAGTCAGTCTCATTGGTGGAGCCTTCCATTTCAGTGGTGAAATCATCATCGCATTTATCACATGCAATTCGACCAGAGTTTTCCTGGTAGTATCCAATGGAGCAGTTCCGGCAAGTGTTTGAGCTATCGTGACGATACTGGCCTGCAGGACAAACAACTGCAAAGGAAAGGAAAGGAATTCCATGTTATTAACCCTTTCACAGACAATATAACATTTAAGCACCACAATGGTTTAAAGACCCACCACGTCATGTGTCAAAACAATGGCTTTCACATGTTTTCCCTCTTATAGCTGGTAAAAATCTTCCAAGCATAAGAGGGAATTTGACACGTGACGTGGGGGGTCTTTAACACCCATGTCACTAAAAGGCATCAAACCAAGGTATGTTATCTGAAGACCCTATTCTCTTAATTTTGGGAGATAAGGACAGGCCTAATGTTGTACATGTCATGGAGGAATTCACAATATTGCAGATTTTTGTTTTTCTCTACCCAGTTAAGCTTAATGGTGGATTTTTATTAATCCCTACTATCTATTTAACTTAATACTTACCAACACCTGAAACAACTGCATTAGCGTTAAGCGACCTGGAGCTATACCATAGCATATAGAAAAACGAAAGTAGGCCTCTGGCCTTGACCCCTAGCCGGATGTGGGGCGGGAGTGATCCCCCCTTACTGGTCTAGCAGTGGCTAGGCCAATGAGCGCCTACTTCCGCCATTACAAAATTTTACAGGAAGCATCTTTATTAGTGTGGGAGGATACAAGGGAGGGTACCTCGTTTGTTTCAGGTGTTGGTAAGTATTAAGTTAAATAGATAGTAGGGATTAATAAAAATCCACCAATCTACTTTAACCATACTGTACCAACACCTGAAACAACTGCAGATTACCAAAGCGGAGGAGGGTAGATGCTTCAGTACCCCAACCCAATGCGTGAGAGCGAGACCTGGGCGCTTTTTCCCTTAGGGTTTTAAAAAAAGTGGTAATTCCACTAGACCCCCTTCCCAAAAAGCCCCGAGTAACCTCTTTTACTCCTTTAGCCTATATGCGGCTTTAGAAAGGGAAGGTAAAAGGCCTGCTCCAAATATTGCCCCAAAACATCATTGCAATGATATACCCACTAAAGTACCATAGGGGGAGTCGTTGGGAGCTTGCCTCCGTACTGACGGTCTGGGCAACAACTATCGTCCCGGGCGACCAAAACTTTCCTGATAGAGAAAGCGTCGCCTTCGTTCCCGGCCTCGATGTCTCGGAGGTCGAGCTGAAGGAACGTGTCGCGCGACCTCCAAAAGCTTAGAGAAGCTTAGTTCCGGAAAGGAGAAGCCCGAGGGCCCCGACCGGACAGAGAAAACGGTCCGAACCGTCGGGGCCGAGGACGGAACGAAAGATGGAGATGCGAACCAGAGGCGAGGGAACGCCGCCTAGCTGATTCTAAGCCCCAAATTCTGGTAGAAAGATCAAGGTGACCGAAGAGTACTCATCCGAGGACGCTGAGAGCGTGAAGACCGCCGATCCTTCTGGCTGAACGACTGAGGGACTCGAGAAGTCCTGGCAGGAGCTTGGAGGCGGACCGCGTCCAAGAAGAGAGAGACAAGGGTGACGTACAGAAAAGCCATGGCCAAGGAAATTGTAGTGATGAAGGCTGCTCTGTACCCCGAAAGGGTCCGGGCAGAGAAATTTCCAGACCCGTGAAGAAAACGCCAAGAGTTCTACAGACTGTACTGTAGAAGGTCTTAACGGATCGTACTTCCTGTCACCACCGAAGACGAACCGAACGAAAGAGTCCTGGAAAAATCCAGGAAGGCATCTCAGGAAAGAACATGGCTGACTAAAAAAGCAGCCAGGAGATGACAAACCCTGCATGGAGTCACCTAGAGCAGCCAAGGCCGATACAAAACGGACTATGAGTGGCCGGACCGGGCCACCACACGCTGCTACGCCCTTTCGACCGGAAAAATATCGATCGAAGTGGCGAGACTGAGTCAAAAACAAATTGGCCCACATTTGGACAAGACTTGTTCAGAATGACGGGCAAGCAAAGGACCGACGACGGGAAGAAACAGCTAGTACTAAAAGATTAAGATGAGAATCCGCAAAACAGCAGATTCAACCTCTAAACTAGCAAACTGAGAAGCCAAGGAACGAATGTGCAACTGCACTTCGTAACCAACTCTACAAGCTAAGACCGTAGGAAGGCAAAATAAAAAACTGCCTCTGACGTAGGGACAGACCGAAACAGCAACATAGTTGCTATCGCATGACGTCAAATCAAACCAGATGACACGGAAATGTCCCCACCGAAAAGGAAACATGTAGCCAAAAGCGGAACAGTGTGCAAACGTGACGTAAACACACCTCGACGTAACCCATTTCAACAGCACTGACTCAAAATGGGGGTGGGGGGCCTGAAGGAAGGCCCAAAAACACCCAGTCGAACAACTGAAGTTGAAAACTGACGTTTAGTGATCTGACAGCTGGGCATAGAAGATCATGTTAGCCGGACAGATGAGTCCGATCGGGACGGAACCAGACCGAAAAGGATGACTGGAACGAGTGAACGAGTCCACTGGATGAACAACTCGTGGTTGTAATGAGAGGAAACGAGGGTCTGAAACAGAGCAAGTAAAAACCATGCCTGCCAGAACAGACATCATTCGAAAGAACGGCGAAGCCGGGGCCGTTCAGAAGGAAGGCAACAAGGGTACGGTTGAACCACTCTCGGTTGCAACCGTGAAAGAAGGAGCGCACGCTCCGACTTCTCTCTGCATTGGCCTTAGTATACCTTGGCAGGAGGAAGGAGCTCCGAAACTGACTCCATCAGACTAAGAAGTCTGAGGAGACGGAAAAGTGTGACCGACTTCGTACTGAGAGGACGGACACCAACAGAGAAAACGAGGACAGTGTCCTCCGAGGCTGAGACTGTGAATCCGACCGTGTCGAACCCATCTCCAGACAGTCTTTAAAGTGCCCCAAAAAGAGTCTCTGGCCAGAAGAATCACCAAGAGAAGCTAGAGCCACTCCAAAGGTTGGTTCAATCACGGACTCAAAGAGCCTGAAAACCGCGAGAGGTCGTTGGAGAGGTTTTGTTCAAAGTACAGCAATGAACCAAATCAACAACGTCACAAAAGCACAGCCCTTGAGGGCTTTGGACAAAGATGCTTCCAACTGTATTACGTTGGAAGGAAAAAACTTGACCGGGCAAGACTCTTGTCACAATGGAGTTTTTTCGCTACAGCCTTAGAAGGCTTGGAGAAAGAGGGAAACGGGAGGTAGTCCCATGGACACCTAGCACCGAAATGAACGGATGAATCAACAAAAAAGCCCACGGGAACTGAATCTTCCTTGGGCCAGGTAGACCTGCCCAAGGAGAAACGGTTAGTTACTGCGAGAAGCATAACAGAGTATCCAAGTGACGTCAGGATAACCATGGAAAAATCCAATTGAACGGTACTGACTGAAAGAAACGGTAGAGGATTGAGGAACAAAAATAACCGTTTAATTAAACGGCCATGACTTGTAACGAGTAACCCAAGTAAGAAAAACAAGGCCTGACAGGCTGGGCCGAAAAAGGCCAGAAAAGTTGATAGAACGGTTGGCAGGACCGTTTGAATGAGTAATCAGGTTGAACAACCCTTGTTGTAACCAGAAAAGCATGAAACTGAATAGAGCAAGAAAACCCATGCTCGTCAGAATTGAAGAAACGGACCACAGGAGCCGTTGCAACAGACATGAATGAAACAAAGAAAAAACGATGGATCATTCCCAAAAGCCACCGTGACAAACGGGAGGTCAGAATCATCATGAGGTTCTTGAAGAACCGGAACGGAACCCGACGGTCCGTTGCCCAACCCGGTAAAATGGATCGGTGAAAGCGATCGATCAGAAGCACAAGAGCTCGAGACCAGCAGATCGAAGTAGATCTAACCAGATGATTAGATGGTACAAGAGAACTCTTCTTGTGAGAAAACCCTTGAAGAGCCCGACGATGAACCAAAAACCGATAGAAAACGGCTGGTTCATTCACGGACTCAAAGAGCCTGAAAACCACAGGAGAATTCCTAGGAGAAAAAATTTCCCCAAATTCTCTGTGATGGGCCGAACCAACGAAGCCGCAGCCCTTGAGGGCTTTGACAAAGATTCCTCCAAAAAGTTGGAAGACTTAATCTTGGTCGGGGCAAGATTCCTGTCGCAAAGGAGCTTCTCTGCTTCGGCCTTAGAAGGCTAAAGAGAAACGGTTAGCTTCTGCCATCTTCCCGGCACAAAAAAAAGCCTCTGCTTTCCGATTGGAGTGGTCCAGAAGCTTAGGAGCTTGCAAGAACCAGAACTCCTTTCCCTGGTGAGTGGCCGGACCGGGCCAGAACACGCTGCTACGCCCTTGCCTGGATGAAGAACGGACTTAGCTAAGTCCACGTCCGAATCCACTGGAGAGCGCTGACGTTACGAGCCTCTGGGGTGGACTGTCTGGTCAGAACCAGGAGAAACCACCCGAGCTTTTTGAGGACGAGTACCCTGAAGCAGATCCCGGTGAGGGACCACAGGGGGACGGTGAACGCCCAAGCCGGACCGTGTGGTAGGGCGGACGGACGGTGCACCGGTGACCGTCTGGGAACCGTGCGGTGAGTCATCGTGCCGCCGGCTGGACGCCGGACGGACGGGAGACCGCTGCGTCTTGACGGGGGTGACGGTGGACGGGCTGAAGAACCGCTACCGTTTCCATCTTATGAGGGACGGTACGGGGAACCGACATCGTGCCCTCGGGCCACGGCGGTGGCTACCGCCGGTGGCTACGGTCCACGGACCGTAGCGGGCGGTGACGAAACCGCCGGTCCACGGACCGTGCGGTCCGTAGCGGACGGTGACGGAGACCGTAGCCGTCTGACCACACGGTCTGCCGAGGCCTCCCACCGAGGGAGGCCCGGGTCCGAAGGAGGCCTGAGGAAGCCGGAGAGGGCCCAGGCCCGGGGAGGCCGCGGCCTCCGCGCACGGCGCCCGAGGCCTCCCACCGAGGGAGGCCCGGGTCCGCCGGGGGCCCGGCGACGGAGCCCGGGGAGGCCTTCTAGGCCGCGGCCTCCGAGCACGGCGCCCGAGGCCTCCCACCGAGGGAGGCCCGGGTCCGGAGAGGCCTAGGACCGGGGAGGCCGCGGCCCCCGGGCACGAAGGAGGCCCGAGGGAGCCGGAGAGGCCTAGGACCGGGGAGGCCGCGGCCTCGTAGGTCGGGGCCTCCGAGGCCTCCCACCGAGGGAGGCCCGGGTCCGCAGGAGGCCTGATGGAGCCGGAGAGGCCTAGGCCGGGAGGCCTCGTCGGTGGGGAGGCCTCATCCGTCCGTAGACGTGTCGACCGGCCTCCTGGCCGGGAAAAACACTCAACCGATGTTAACCCAATGGGGCGAACACCGGGAGAAACTCTCGGACAGAGGCCCGCGCGAAGCGTCCGAGAGTGACACCCTTCACGCCGTCGGAGTGTCCCCGACGACGAGGGGGTGTTTGCCGGTAGGCCGGGGAGGTGTCGAGAGGCCTACGGCCTTCCGGGCTCGAGTTCCCGTCGAGACACCGGGATGTCTGCCTGAGGCCCCAGTCATAAGACCTCGACCAATGGTCGGATGGGGACCTCCTTCGCCCTCCCTCCAACACAGGGTCGGAGAGGTTAGGGAGACTAGGCGGGCCCCCGAGTGCAAACTTGCCACTCGGAGCGACAGACATGCGCAGCTGCGACTTATCCAACGAAGTTTGTCCAGACGTCCGTGTAGAAGTGGAGGCCGTGAAGAGAGGCCTCCTGGAACAGAAAGGCATGGCAGAAAAACACACGGACGAAATGGGCCTAGAGGCCTTCTGCACAACCGAAGCAGAAGGAGGGCCGAAATAAACAACCCGTGAAGACCAGTTTATGGCTGAATGAGACGAGAACCGAAGAGGCCGCAGGAGTACTACGACCGTAGAGGCCTATAGAGGCCCAGACCGTTTAGACTTTTTAGAAAAAGTTTGAACGGATGAATTTTTCTCAAGAGGACCGAATCGGAACAATAAGAATAATATCGTGGAAGAGAACGAACCGTAGGGTCCGAAAGAACTTGACTGATAAATAGGAACTCGAGTTGAAGAGACCAAATGACGCGCGCGCGCGCGTGCACTACTAGTACTACTAGCAGTGCACGGTGTGTGACGAACAGAAAAACTAAAACTGTGAAAGTTCTAGAGAACTTAGGCTATAGAAACTGAGTCAATCGAGACTCAGTATTACACTGAAACTGATGATAGAGAGGAACAGGAACGAACCCACCAGTTAAGAGTGTTGTAAACCAAAAAAGGTAGAAGCCAGGCAGCCCAGGTCAACAAAGAAACGCTGGAAAATTGTAATGGCGGAAGTAGGCGCTCATTGGCCTAGCCACTGCTAGACCGGTAAGGGGGGATCACTCCCGCCCCACATCCGGCTAGGGGTCAAGGCCAGATGCCTACTTTCGTTTTTCTATATGCTATGGTATAGCTCCAGGTCGCTTAACGCTAATGCAGTTGTTTCAGGTGTTGGTACAGTATGGTTAAAGTAGATTGGTATATTTTGGCTGAAAAATGGCTGGCGGCGAAAGGGTTAAAGTACTTTAACCCACTTGACTGAAACAGTTAAAATAAAAACAAAATTTCAAAAGAACGGAATACCATATTATCAAAATATTTTAATGTATCTGAAATAGTTAAATAAAAACAAGGAAATAATTAAAACAAACACTCTCTGAGCAAACAGTTTCAAATAAATGCGTGTTTCTGTGTAGGTGTGTGATGTGACACAAAGAAAATTAATCCTATTTACGAGGACAAAAATAAAGGATGAATAAACATGTAAATACATTTCACTAGAGAGAGAGAGAGAGAGAGAGAGAGAGAGAGAGAGAGAGAGAGAGAGAGAGAGAGAGAGAGAGAGAGTGTGTGTGTGTGTGTGCGTGTGCGTGTAAGAAAGTGGTTTTGTGTGTGTGACCGTGTGTGCTCACACACGTCTGTATTAATGCAAGTATGGGAAGGGATATGTTCTATATTTGGGTGCGTCGATCCTCATAATGACAAGCTTATGATGAAAATACACAGGCGTAAAAATAAATAAAAATTGTCCCTGACTTCTGCAATCCTCAAAGGCATCTGATTCATCATCCAGCGTGGTATAATCATCAGCGCAGTCTTTACATTCAGACTGTCCCCTCTCATCTTGGTACTTTCCAATGGGGCAGGGGTCGCACTCGTTTGAGTCGGTTCTGAACCGACCAGCATTGCACACCACTGCAACATTCAAGGGCAGCACGCTTTAGTGTCTGCTTCACACTATTATTCTCAGCGTAAAACTCACTGAAGACATTTGAAAACGAGTTAAGATCTCCATTTTTAGAAGATGAGGAACATTTCTAATTTACAAAAGCATAAAAAGCAAACAAGTCTATTCAGTCATGTTAATGTGAGAGGGTTCGCCCAGTAGGTCGTTTCGGCGATTTTTGTATCTATGGTGTGCAACCACATGGTCACATATAAATCTTAGATTTGGTAAAACTAATTCTAACAAATAATAAATAAATTTAAAGTATTACTATAAAATTTAATTAGTAAATTTATAGATAAAGCTATTGTACAATTTAGAATTTTTGTAGTTTGTTCAGAAATTTAATAATAAAATTTAGAAAAAAATAGAATTATAATTTTGTAGGCACAGAGATCACGTGATGTATTCAAAATGAAAACAACTCAGTGCTGATAGCAGCTGGTCACTAGTTTAAAAGTTGTCAGTCACCTTTCAGTCTGCTAGAAGCAGTTTGCTGTTTTGGGAGCCCAATGGTTGTCATACCGTGCAAAGTGTACAATAAATAAAGATAGCAAACCAAGACTGGAGTCCTGACTGATCTGAGAAGTGGATGAGTAGAACCCCAACCCCTACACGGACAACCCAACCCGATTTCCGCACCCTGTTACATTAATAATACAGGTATATACTTATGGCTTAATTTTTGCCAAAGTCAATCAAATATTTGTCAATCAAGAACTTTTCTCATTAAAAATACACATACAAATGTGTAGCATTAATGAAGAATTTAAATACATGTACATCTAACAGACATAAACAAAAAGACATATAAAACCCCCAAAACAATGTTAAACAAAACCAATCTTAAAAACATTGCGTCACAACTAGTCAGAATTCTTCAAGCAGTTGTTTTGGTATAAGAGAAAAATTCGTCACAGAAACTGTTGCAGGAATTCTGATAATGGCCTTACCTACAGAGCAGTCTCCCTGGACTTCACTGGCCAAGCCCTCAGTGGTGAAGTTATCGCCACAGGATGTGCAGTTTTGATTTCCCACACTGTCCTTGTAGTAACCCACTGGACACGGCAGGCAGGGAAGGGTGTCATCCGGAGAGTAGAACCCTTCCACACAGTATGCTGCCAAAAAACCCGGAAAATTAAAAAACAACTATTTCTATACAGTACGTTGTCAAGAAAAACGAAAATGAAAAAAAAAACCACTTCTATACAGTATGCTGTCAAGAAAAGGAAAATAAAACTGGAGAGTAGAGCCCTCCACACAGTACTTGTTTCAGCATTACTTTTGAACTTTTACTCTCGACGAATATCACTGTTTTACGTCCTCTCGGCCAAAGGCCATATGGGACATTGTTGTTACTTTAGTACTTTTACCAAAGACTGTACAGGGGAAAATAAACATCCAGTCTCTTTTCCCTATATGAGTAGTGAGGACAGAAACACTGGTTATGTCCCTTTGAAACATGACACATTTTACACATCGATAGGCCAGTTGAATTCTCCGTTCAAGTTCCAGTCCGAGTTTTTGGATAGCCTCCACTGTGAATAGTGTACACGTCCGCACTAACGATAACTCTATCAGCCCGGTTCGCCGAGCTCTTAAGTAATCCATCTTACCCTTTTATAATATCTTTGCTTTTACTCGTTCTCTCTACTCATAATATACTCTAGCTCATAATATCCAAGAATGTCTACTTTGTATCCTTTTCCAAATCTCTCATTTGTTATACAGTCGACCCCCTCTTTTAAGACCTTCACAAAATCGCGGAAAATCGGTCGTAAAAGAGGGGGGTCTTAAATCAGGGGTGACCAAAACAATGCACTCAGTGACTCACTACACCGTATATGACGCACAGCACATGCATACACTAGAACTAAAACATGCTTTCTCCGTCATTCTTGAATGAAACATCGCGGTCTAGCTAATATACGAAAACGAGCGAAAACGGGCTAAAACAGAAAGTGTGCTCGCGGCCCGTGTTGCACTCACACACAAACTACACATAACAACAGTACAGACCTAATTTTCGCCATTTTACGCTCTGGCAGTTCATTTTCAATCACAGTTTGCACACACAGAACTTTTACCGCGCATACAACTCGGCTGACAAAATGGCGCCGCATACACCGCAAATACGAAATCACGGCAAACGCTAATGCGCCAGCTGCTTTCATTTATCGGATTTTGTGTGTTGTTTGCATTCAGTGAGTGTTTCAGTGCACGCACTAACGCCGATTTATCAGTTTGATAACGGAAAGGAGCTGCTTTTCAACTTATTTTTTGTAAAGTGAGACCATTCACTGAGTTCCAACTTATGGAGTGTGACCGATCACCTAGTTTCAACTTGGGAGTTGACTTCGCATTTAGGCCTACGTGTGCACAGAGTTCGTAAAGATCGACACGATCGCGACCGTTTCAGTTCAAACTTTGATCATAAACTGCTCAGTGATGACACATGTGCATAAAAGTGGTGACATTTAGTGGTCAGATCGTGATATCGCTGATTAAATTCTTCAATTTCGGCATGAGAACGGTTCGTTTTTACCGAGATTGACCTAACAACAGTGGTACCCCAGCTGTGCGTCGGCTCGAACTGAGGCCGAGAAGGATAGATATCATCGTTTTTGCGACTGATAATTGTCAGAATGTGTTGCATCGGTCGTAAAATCAACAAGATTTACGGTCGTAAAACGCGTTAGAGAGGGAGTCGTAAATGAGGAGGCAAGTTTAGAAGAAAAACGATCCGTCATTCATATTTCAGTCGTAAAAGAGGGGAGGTCGTAATTCAGAGGGCCGTTCGTGAGGGGGTCGACTGTAATACATGCTTATGTGTTAAGTCTTCTTATATGCACATTGTATTTACTATGCATTGTACCCCCTACATGTATTACTTAATTTCTTCCATCTTTTATTTTATTTTGACCTCCCTCTCTCTGTCGGTCCGTCTGTCTGTCTGTCCTTGTCTCAGTCTCTCTCTTTAATTGATGTAATTTATCTTATTTATATGCCTTGTACAGTGCGTCCGTTTACTACTTTGATTTAAGGTTGTTGTTTTTTCTTGTATTTTGCGATGTATTTTTTTTTTCTATTTCTATTTATTAAATTTATTTTCCTTTCGTTCGGAGGGCTGGATGAAACAAAAGCCGGTTATTGTGCTTATTCCGCTTTCCTTCAATAAAAAACATTCGTTCGTTCGTTTGTTCTCTGTCTCTCTGTCTCAGCACTTACCTTTGTCACACTCCACTGAGGCGAGTCCCTCTGTGGTGGAGTTAGTGGGACAGGATATGCACACGGTATCGTTGCCTCGGTTCTCTTTGTACTTTCCAACATCACAGGGGGTGCAGCTGTCACCGTCCAGCTCAAATCCTCTGTCACAGAACACTAGAACCCAAGAAACGAAATGCATGTAAAATACCTGTCTGTACGTAGTCTGGATTTTAATTTTTTTAAATTTATTTATTAAACTTGCCCAATTTTGTTTCTGGTGATGGGGCAGTAGGTGGATGCCTTGTGCCTCCATATGGGGAGCTGGACGACCCCGCCCTCTCCATGGGTCTCTTCCTGTGAGGATACCGGGGAGTCTTTCGTAAAAAATAGTTCCCCCACCTTCTAGAAGTTCTGTGCTTGTAATTTTCTCTAATCTACCACTCTCTTTGACTGTCTTTTCCCTTTGCTTTCTATCATCTACTATCTTTTTGGCCCATTCTCCTGCCAATTCAAAAAACAAATCTTCCAAATAACTTTTCTCCTTTGAGCTCCTCCGAAATTGGAATATGTCGGCTGTACGCAGCAGGGAGACCAGTGAAAACTGAAAACCAGACACATACGTACCTTATCCATTATGGCCATATGGCCTGGGAACGCAGAAAAAGAAGTTTCTGGTGAAATTATGCATGTACACATGTAATGTGATTGATACATTACAAATGTGTGTTTGAAAGCAGTGTCTGACAATGACCTCGAAATAGCAGCAGGAGAGACTGACATTCCAGAAACCTGATTTTAAAATGTGTTCAAATCAAAATATTCTATCATAAGACTTACAGATGACAGACAAAAAATGGCTTGAACTGAAACATAGCCACCTCTAAGACTTTTAAAGGAGTCATAGTGGAAAACATAAGGTGGACAGTGCAAGAAAGATACCAACAAAGTATACGTACCTTCAGCCTATGTTAGGTACCTGCTTAATTACTTCTTACATTTTCCTTGCTGATTATTCACACACACACACACACACACACAGAGCAAGCAAAAAAAACCCCCACCCCAAATCAACCAAAATCAAAAGAAAAATGTATTAAAAAATTGTATCTCACAAGGAGTGGTGCTTTCTTGGTGCTGCTTTCTGGTTTTTATTGATACATTGCATGCAGCATAATTCAAATATCAACGAAACTTTTTTTGCACCTCTAAAACAAATCAAATAAACTTCATTTTGGTTTTTACTGATAAATTACAAGGAGCATAATCATTCAAACATCAAACAAACTGTTTATTAACCTAAAAACCAAATCAAATAAACTTCATTTTGGTTTTTACTGGTAAATTACAAGGAGCATAATCATTCAAACATCACACAAACTGTTTATTAACCTAAAAAACCAAATCAAATAAACTCTATAATGTAATTTTACTTCTTTGTCTCCATGTTTAATGAATTCATTTCACTCCTATAACTTTTTGCTCAAACAAGCATACATTACACACATACAGTGAATGAAGCCCTTAGAAGAACAATATGCATAGCTTGGACACTGCTACGGTACATGGATTTGAGCCTCTCAAGAGCTTGTGTTGTTTCCCCCCATGAGACTGGAAGCAGAGCTAATTCAGTTTTTGTTGTGCACATGATTATATACCGTATTTTACGGACTATAAGGCGCACCTGATTATAAAATGCACCCCCCAAATTTGACTCAAAATTAATGTATTGTTACTCTATTTCCTTAGTATATAAGGCGCAGGGATCTCAGTCTGGGGAAAAAAAAGTATCGCCTTATAGTCGGTAAAATACGGCAGTTAAAAATGGACAGATAACTGTAATAAACAACCTTCATACTCACACACATCGCAAGCTGTCCTTTCAGGATTAGACGTATAATTTCCTTCGCACTGATCACAGGCCCCAAAGCCAGCATAGTCCTTGATGTAATCAAACTCACAGAGTACGCATTCTTCTCCCGATTCTGATCTGCCCCTTTCGCAAAAGACTAAAAAACAAAAAAACAAAAAAACAATTACAGATTTTACATAACATTAATATTTATACATAAAAATACATATTCGGACTACTGAGCGTCCACCTCCCTATAAAGACCCCTCCCTAATAAGACCTTATTTTGGCCGATGTTCAAGGTTTAATAGGGAGGTTCCACTGTGTTATTTGGCTAGGATATGGAAAAACATATTATCATAAAACTTTCTCACGATTATTTTACTCACAGCGCTTTACAGGCTGAATGAGAGATATCTGAGAGAGAAAACTTTGATCATAAAACCAAATTATAAAACACAACCAATGTTCATTGTATGTGTCTAAATGGATTGGAAGCAATGTGAGAAACACCTAATTCAAATGATTGAACCTGAGAATCAAATAACTTCTTGACCACATTAAAGGAAATGCAATCAAGTTTGTAAATAATATGGAATATAATAAGGATTGCCCTTTTTGCTCTTTTCGCTTCACAGCCATAGTAAAACTAAGTCAGTCAGTCTATTATAGTCCCGTCAACAGCTATGGTCATCTCAGGACTGTCACCACGTAAAGTTTGACCACGTATAACAAAACACACACCAATGAATCTTAACAACGTTCAACAACCTGGAAACATTAAACAATATAGTACAATTCATAACATGACACTTTCATCATTGTACCCTACAGCTGATAAATCTAGACAGTGCTGGAAACGTCGAGCCATTCCGCTCTGCTTATAGGATCCAGGTTAAGAGAGGTTTGGATGAGACAAGCTCTGTCCACCATTAATAGGTGATCTGAGAGCTATTCACTGAGTGTCAAAAGATGACATATGCATTTCTCACACGTTCAACAGACAAAAACCATCTTCTAAAAGAATTAAACTAAATCTTGTAAAAAAAAAAATTCACTTCTTTAAAAAATTCAAATATTCCAGATGCTGAAATTTCTCTAAAAAGCTGCCGAAGGGGCATCTTTGCGAAATATTTCCCCCTTATTTTATTGAGATCACATTCGATTCAGTTAAAACATGCTTTATAGTGTAAAAACATTCACAGGCAAAACAGTATGGTTTCTCCTCTCTTCTTAAAAGGAACGAATGTGTCAACCAGCTGTGACCGATGTGGAGCCGACAGAGAACGCTTTCCTCCTTTCTGTTTTTGCAGTGCAAAGGAATCCTCTCCGAAATAATTGGACAAATTTTGTGGAGTTTATTTTCCGTTTCTAAACTCCAATCCTCTTGCCAAAGCTGGTTGATGTACTTGTTTACCAAAGGTTTAAAATCTGAATACGGTGAGAGATGTGAACGTACAACAGGGTCGTTTAAAGCTTTTTTCGCACAACTATAGAACTCAAGCATAGAACTCTCAAACTGAAATCACGGGCACAAAAAACTTTCATACCATGTTCTATCCATCTCTTAAATTCATGATTCACTTTACTCTCTCTCTCTCTCTCTCTCTCAGTCCCTATTCTATCTTGTTCTGATTGAAACAGCTAGCTGACTGCAGTAATTGTTAATGTGTAGAGATACTATTATCATGTGTAACGATGTGTGTGTATTGATTGTTGATGTCGAGAAGTATTCCAAATGTTGTTATTTGATTGACTGCTGTAAGTTAATAATGGTTACTGATTCTCTCTCTCTCTCTGTGTTTTAAATGTGCACATTTCTAAGTTCATGTAATAAATTTTAATAACTATTTGATTGGTATAATTTTGTTTCACACGTTTGATTAATGTTCTTTCAGTTATGTTGTATCTCTGTCATGTTGTTGCACCTAACCTGAATTTCTCTTTTGGAGATATTAAAGTATACTTGAACTTGAACTTGAACTATCTGCCATCTCATTGCCTCTGATAACACAGGCATGGGAATTGTCAAAGACAAAAAACTCTAAAAAGCCCCGCAATTGGTGGATTTTTATTAATCCCTACTATCTATTTAACTTAATACTTACCAACACCTGAAACAATTGCATTAGCGTTAAGCGACCTGGAGCTATACCATAGCACATAGAAAAACGAAAGTAGGCATCTGGCCTTGACCCCTAGCCGGATGTGGGGCGGGAGTGATCCCCCCTTACCGGTCTAGCAGTGGCTAGGCCAATGAGCGCCTACTTCCGCCATTACGCAATTTTACAGGAAGCATCTTTATTAGTGAGGGAGGATACAAGGGAGGGTACCTCGTTTGTTTCAGGTGTTGGTAAGTATTAAGTTAAATAGATAGTAGGGATTAATAAAAATCCACCAATCTACTTTAACCATACTGTACCAACACCTGAAACAATTGCAGATTACCAAAGTGGAGGAGGGTAGATGCTTCAATACCCCCAAACCACAGAGTGAGAGCAAGAACCTGGGAGCTTTTTTCCCACGAACACTCTTCTGAAAAACAGAACCCCTGTACTCCCTTTTTTTCCTCTTAGACAACTAGGTAATCCTAGGCAAAAGAGTTGGGGAAAAAGGGGGGGTGGGGTGTGTGTGCCCCAATATTGCCCCAAAACATCATTGCAATGATATACCCACTAAAAAACAACATAGGGGGTGGCTGATGGGAGCTTGTCCCCGTACTCACTGGTTTTAGAGGGAGACGGAGGTCTGGGCGACAACTACCTTCTTGATCGTGAAGGAGTCGTCGTCGTGCTGCGTGGAGATGTCCCGCAGGTAGAAGCTGAGGAAGGTGTTGAGCGACCTCCAGTAAGCGGATGACATTATTTTAACCATGGGCACCCCCTTAACCAGAGCGAGCGAGGCGCTGATTGCGCGGAGCTCGTGGACCCTGACAGAGCCAGATGGCAGGCTAACTGGAGACTGAGAATAGGAAAGCTTGATACAGTCTAGCAACCATCTAGCAACCGTGTTCTTTGAAACGTCCTTAGTGTACTTAGGGTTGATAGAGAGAAACAGTCTCCTCCTAGAACCCCTAAAACCCTTGGTTCTGGAGAGATAGGACCTGAGGGCGCGGACCGGACAAAGGAAGCGGTCGGCGTCATCCGGACAGAGGATAGTCCTAAGACTGGGGATGGAGAGAAGAGGTGACTCGACATCGCCGGGTTGATTTTTGGCCCTGAACTCGGGCAGAAAGCAAAGAGAAACCGACGAAAAATCCCCGGAGAACTCCACGTCCCTGGGGAGTCCGCTAAGGGCGTGGAGGCCACTGACCCGTCTGGTCGATGCCAAAGCAATCAAGAAAACCGTCTTGAGAGTGAGGACTTTGAGGGAAAGGGAAGAGAGAGGTTCACAACGATCCCTTAAATAATTCAACACAAGAAACACGTCCCACTGAGGGACCCGGACAGTCCTCGCCGGGGCCCGTAAACGCACCGCGTCCAGGAAGTGGGAAACCTGCGGAGCGGAAAGCTTAGAGGTTCGGTCAAAACCCAAAGCTAACGAAATGGTGTTGATGAGAGAGGCCCTGTAGCCAGAAAGGGTCTGAGCAGAGAGGCCCTTAGTTCTGTGCAGATGTGACAAGAACTCCACAAACTGGACTGTGGAAGGGCGCAGCGCGTCAAATTTCTTGCGCGCGCAGAAAGAGAACCATGCCTTCCAGCGCAAATCGTACAAGGCATTGGTGGATTGGCGCCGAGAGGTCAGCAGAAGTTCCACGGTTCTCGAAGAGAAGCCCTGTCGCCGGAAACCGAGTTTTATAGTTTCCATGCGGCCAGGTTTAGCCTGAAAGGGTTTGGATGGCCTAGACCGCTCCTTGGCTGGAGGAGGGTCTTGGGTGTGAGCCCCAGCATGAGGGGGCCGTCCCTGGCCAGAGCCAGCAGTTCTGGAAACCAGTGTTGAGTCGGCCAATGGGGCGCGACGAGGATCATGTCTGGTCTTTCCAGGAGGCACTTGGCCAAGACTTTCGTGAGCAACGCAGTCGGGGGGTAGGCGTAAACCGACATCCCCGACCAAGACATCGCAAAGGCGTTGCGGGCCAAGGCCTGAGGGTCCCTGACTGGGGACACGTACAGAGGTAGATGATTGCTGTACCTCGTGGACAGTTGTTTTCTGTTACTAACGAACTCTTAGGTAAAAGTAAAGTAAAGGCTATGCCATCTAACATTCCAACCGCAGAACAATCTCAGCAGTTTTGTAATTATTTTGCTGAAAAGATCAGTAACATTCGTAATGATCTAGACTCCCACCATTGTGACCCCCCGTCCTTTTCTGTTTACGAAGGCCCTCTTTTTGACAAGTTTGACTCTGTCTCAGAGACGGACATACGTGAACTGATTATGAAGTCACCATCCAAGACCTGTAATCTTGACCCTATCCCAACTTCCATTACAAAGCAGTGTATTGATGATCTTGTTTTACACATTACTAACTTTGTTAATGCTTCTCTTTCTGCGGGTGTTTTTCCCGAACAGTTTAAAGATGCTATTGTCACCCCTATTCTTAAGAAACCTGGACTTGATTGCAACAATCTAAAAAACTATCGGCCTGTGTCAAATCTTCCTTTCATAGCCAAGATTTTAGAGAAAGTCGTCTTGGCACAGCTGAAGAGACACTTAATGCATAACAACCTGCTTGAGGAGCATCAGTCAGCCTACAGGAAAAATCACAGTGTTGAGACTGCTGTGCTGAGTGTCATGAATGGCCTTCTTTTGAAGACGGATCAGAGGCTTGTTTCTCTGACAGCATTTTTGGACCTCAGCGCAGCGTTCGATACGCTTGATCATTCCATCCTTCTGACCCGTTTAGAAGTGACCTGTGGGATACGTGGCGTTGTCCTCGACTGGTTTAAATCCTACATATCTGACCGCCACTTCTCTGTTGTTGTAGATGGAGTTTCATCAGCTCGTTCACCCCTCACGTACGGAGTGCCACAGGGCTCAGTGTTGGGCCCTGTTCTTTTCACGCTCTATTCACAGCCGTTGTCTGACGTGATCGCTGCACATTCCTGTGATTTTCACAAATACGCTGACGACACTGAGTTGTCACAAAGTAGTGCCCCTGAGAGTTTCCCTTCCATTCTGTCTGGCATCGAGATGTGCATCACCGATGTATTAGAATGGATGAACAGTAACAAGCTTAAGCTCAACACAGACAAGACAGAGGTTCTGCCTGTTGGTTCTGCTGGTCGCCTTGCATTAATTAACAGTGAGTCAGCAGACATTGGAGCCAATACTGTTCAGTTCAAACCATCTGTCAAGTACCTCGGGGTAACGATTGACCAGACTCTGTCCATGCATGACCACATCAGCAGCATTTGTCGCTCTTGTTTCTTTGAGCTCAGACGTATTGCATCCATTCGGACTTTTATTTCAGCTAACGCATGCAAGCGCCTTGTCGCAGCTTTTATTTCTTCACGTTTAGATTTCTGCAATTCCATTCTCTTTGGCCTTCCTACAGACGAAATTACTCGCCTTCAGCGAGTTCAAAACAGTGCAGCCCGCCTCATACTGCGTAAGCGCAAGCGTGATCACGTCACGCCACTTCTGATGGAGCTCCATTGGCTCCCTGTGCAGTTCCGCCTTCAGTATAAGCTGGCTGTCCTATCCTTCCGTCACTTTGAACAGACCCTTCCGCCTTACCTCTCCAGAGCTCTTCACACCTACACTCCTTCCCGCTCACTCAGGTCCTCAAACACAAAACTTCTGAAAGTTCCAAAAACAAATCTAAAATCATTTGGTGACCGCAGTTTCAGTTTCAGTGCCCCTGTTGTTTGGAATTCCCTCCCAGTCGATCTCCGCCATGAACCAACTATCACTTTCAAAGCTAAACTCAAGACACACTACTTTCAACTCTCATTCGGTTTGTAAATGTTTCCTTCTTGATCTTGTACCTGGGTGAATGAATGGGTGATAATGTTTTTGTGTGACTGCGGGTGTATCAGTGAATGGAAGCGCCTTGAGTGTAAAATAATTATAGAAAGGCGCTATAGAAATACTATCAATTATTATTATTATTTAAAGAGATCCACCATGGGCTTGCCCCAGCGTCTCCAGACTGGGGTCAAGGCCCGATGCGCAATCGTCCACTCCGTTTGAAGCACCTGATGAGAGCGGCTGAGTTGGTCCGCCAGAACATTGAGTTTTCCCGGGACAAACTCCACTGACAGGGAGATCCCGTGGCTGTCGGCCCAAACCAGAGTGTCCTCCGCCGTCAGAGACAGGGAGGCTGAGCGGGTGCCCCCCTGACGACGGAGGTACGCCAAGCTGGTCGAGTTGTCTCCGCAGACCGTGACCTCCTTTCCCCGAATCGCGGGGAGAAAGTGGATCAGGGCCAGCCGGATGGCTTCCAACTCGAGCCAGTTGATATGGAGACGTGTTTGTGGCTCTGTCCACACGCCCGAGGTTTCTTCCGTCTCCATATGGGCTCCCCACCCGCTTAGGGAGGCATCCGTGTGGATGAACAGCTGGGAACCCAAACGACTGATTGGGACCATGCTGTTCATCCAACACGGGTCGGTCCAAGCCATGACCGCCTTCCGAAACCAATCCCCCAACGCGACCTGCTGGTCGAAGTGGGATGGGTCCAGGATGCGCGCCGTCAACTCCCGTTGCAGTGGCCTTTTGCGCACTCTGCCCAACGGGAGGAGCTCCGCTACCGACTCCATGAGGCCCAAAAGGCTGAGGAGTCGGCGAAACGTGGCCGACTTCGCCTCTGAGAGGTCGGCCACGAGACTGACAATGGCTGAAAGCCTGCCCTCGGACGCCGTGACCGTAAAGTTCACGGTGTCGAAGCACATGCCGAGATAGGTGAAGGTCTGAGAGGGGGTCAGATCTGACTTCTTGGAGTTGATGCGGAACCCCAGCCGAAGCGAGAGGTCCGCAAGAACTCGGGTGTGGTCGAGCGAGAGAGCGCGAGAGGATGCGAGTAAAAGCCAGTCGTCGAGAAAGACCTTTAACCGCAGCCCCTGCGAGCGGGCCAGAGCGGCCAGCTCTCTGGTCACCTTGGTGAAGATCCAGGGGGCCAGAGAGAGACCGAACGGTAGGGCGTTGAATTGGAAAGTTTCTCCCTTCCAGACGAAGCGGAGAAACTTTCTGCGGGAAGGGTGGATGGACAGATGGAAGTAAGCGTCTTGCAAGTCCACTGAGGTTGCCCAGTCCCCTGGACGTATGAACGAACGGACCGTGGACGGCGCTGGAAAATAGTAATGGCGGAAGTAGGCGCTCATTGGCCTAGCCACTGCTAGACCGGTAAGGGGGGATCACTCCCGCCCCACATCCGGCTAGGGGTCAAGGCCAGATGCCTACTTTCGTTTTTCTATATGCTATGGTATAGCTCCAGGTCGCTTAACGCTAATGCAATTGTTTCAGGTGTTGGTACAGTATGGTTAAAGTAGATTGAAGTATTTAGTAACAAAAACAAAGTATTTAGTAACAATTTCTTTTTTTTTTCCCGCGGACAATTCCCATGCCTGTACCAGAATGACTTGGAACCCACAACAACAAGATGTCTTTGTCGAGATGCATTTCGGTTAACAGTTCTAAAATGGTGATTAAAACTGGATGATCACACGTCAACGAAGTCTAAGCTTGTAGCGCTGAAAGATAATCTGAGACAACTGTCAAAGACCTTTTGATCACACGTCAACGAAGTCTAAGCTTGTAGCGCTGAAAGATAATCTGAGACCACTGTCAAGGACCTTTTGATCACACGTCAACGAAGTCAAAGCTTGTAGTGCTGAAAGAGAATCTGAGACCACTGCAAAGGACCTTTTGATCACACGTTGACGAAGTCAAAGCTTGTAGCACTAAAAGAGAATCTGAGACCACTGCAAAGGACCTTTTGATCACACGTTGACGAAGTCAAAGCTTGTAGCACTAAAAGTGAATCTGAGACCACTGCAAAGGACCTTTTGATCACATGTCGACGAAGTCAAAGCTTGTAGCACTAAAAGAGAATCTGAGACCACTGCCAAGGACCTTTTGATCACACGTCAACGAAGTCAAAGCTTGTAGCACTAAAAGAGAATCTGAGACCACTGCAAAGGACCTTTTGATCACACGTCGACGAAGTCAAAGCTTGTAGCACTAAAAGAGAATCTGAGACCACTGTCAAGGACCTTTTGATCACACGTCAACGAAGTCAAAGCTTGTAGCGCTGAAAGATAATCTGAGACCACTGTCAAGGACCTTTTGATCACACGTCGACGAAGTCAAAGCTTGTAGCACTAAAAGAGAATCTGAGACCACTGCCAAGGACCTTTTGATCACACGTCAACGAAGTCAAAGCTTGTAGCACTGAAAGAGAATCTGAGACCACTGCAAAGGACCTTTTGATCACACGTCGACGAAGTCAAAGCTTGTAGCACTAAAAGAGAATCTGAGACCACTGCCAAGGACCTTTTGATCACACGTCAACGAAGTCAAAGCTTGTAGCGCTGAAAGATAATCTGAGACCACTGCAAAGGACCTTTTGATCACACGTCAACGAAGTCAAAGCTTGTAGCGCTGAAAGAGAATCTGAGACCACTGCAATGGACCTTTTTGTCGACCTTTTCACACTTTTTAAAGCTAGGTGCAACGCTTCCAGTTCTGCAGTAAAAATAGACGAGTTGTCCTTGAGACGTAGGGTACAGGGTTTATTAGAAACAAATATCGCAGCTGCAGAAACTTTTTCTTTGGATTTGGAGCCATCAATGTACAGAAATACTTGGTGCTTTTGCTTCTTTTACTTCTAAAAACAGTTGTTTATATTGTGTTGGATTTGTAGCGTCCTTGTCATAATCCGCAAAGGGGAGGGAGTGAGGGAGGGATAGAGGGAGGGAGGGAAAAACAGAGAGAGGGAGGGAGAGAGAGAGAGAGAGAGAGAGAGAGAGAGAGAGAGAGAGAGAGAGAGGGAGAGAGAGAGAGAGAGAGAGAGGGGGGGAGAGAGAGAAAGAGAGAGGGAGGGAGAGAGAGAGAGAGAGAGAGAGAGAGAGAGAGAGAGAGAGAGAGAGAGAGAGAGAGAGAGAGAGAGATTACAAAAGGGAGATTGATGGAAGAAGGGAGTAACAAACACACAAAAAGAGAGGGGAGGGGAGAAGGGCAAAGAAAGCTGTTCAGAAATGATCTACCACTTATCTTCACAAATACACAAAGAACACAACCACCCATAATTTGTGGCAAGTATTCCACACTTTTCTTCAGGCCATTACTGTTGTGGCACAACATATCATTTGTGGCAAGTATTCCACACTTTTCTTCAGGCCATTACTGTTGTGGCACAACATATCATTTATCTTCACAACATACTTGTGCAATCGTCTTGCTCGACACTGCCAACCCCAGTGGTATTGGTGTTATTCGGGCACTGCACACACGAGTCCTGTCGAGGGGTGTCTTGATAGTAGCCAATATCACAGGGCACGCAGTCATCACCGACAATCTTCTCACCAGCAGAGCAGTTCCCTGGTATAACACAGAGCAAAACGGTTGGAGATAAGATAGAAGCTGAACGCGACCTGACTTTCAATGAAGCAAGGTAAAAGGTTTGCCATTTGAAGAGCGACTGAACCATTGCAGGGCTCCCAATCGTCCCGCAAAACAAGGGATCCCAGGGACTCCTTCACTTACAGCATAGAGGGTCCTAGAAGCGGGATAGAGGGTCCCAGTGGCATTGCGAATGCTCAAAAGAATGTTTCTAGTGCATCCCTGGGACCCCCTGCACATTCTTTTAGAGGGTCCTTTAGAGTTTTAGTACTTCATAGACCCCCAAATGGGGGTCCCTGGGAGCCCTGCATTGTAACATAAAACACAAAAGGTACGCATCATTTGCCAATACATGTACGACCATAACAATGGACAATAATAATCTGCGATAATTGATTAATGTAAAGACTGGAACCATTACCATGAACTATAATTTCCACCACTGTTAAGGTTAGGTTAGGTTAGGTACATTATACTCACAGAGGTGTCTGTGAAATTCGGGTTGCTCCCACCTGGAGAGCGCATCGCAGCCAGAGGCGCACCACCCAATTTTTAAAATATTTTAAAAATTTGCATGCATGCAATTTTTGTGTGACTGATGAGGAAGGAAGGGAGGGGGGTAAATGTTGACCAAATGACAACTTTTTCGTTGCCACTGGGTTTAACGTGTGCTAAGTGCAGACCTGCCTACTTGGAATTTTCCCAATCAGTAGCCCAGCCATCAATTTTCAGTAGCATGGCAAATTTTTCCGTAGCATCCACAAACAATGGCAATCGATTTGTTCTTTTTCTGAGCCGAAACGCACTGCTTATGTTTCGCCGATTGAACGTGTTGACGGCAATCGTCTCTACCGCCATGATTCACAGAGAAGTCCGCATGGCAGAGGTTGCACTGCAGCGAGCATGGTTCGCACCGAGTCAACTTCTGACGATGCAAGGCCACTCCTCCGTGTAAGCTATTTTAAAAACTTGTGCGGCAGGCCGATGTTTTTTCTTAGAACAAGATGGTGTGCCAGATGATTTTTCGTTTTCTGGTTTGGGTTCGTTTTTTTTCGTTTGAAACATCTCCCGAATCGCTACTGCTGCTGGAGTCCGCCATTTTTTTTCAGAGAAAGTAATAAGAACGCATGCGCAGTCACTTTGATAAAAACGGAAGTGACTAGGTTATCGCGCGTGACACGGCATCTGCTCTTAGAAACCGACAAAACCGGGAACGGCATAAGCAAAAATAAAATGCGGCGGCAATTTGTTTTTTCCGTAGCTACGTTAAGGTTGCCGTAGCTCCATAGCAAAGCTTTATTTTTTTGTAGCTGCTACGGCCAAATCGTAGTAGTAGGCAGGTCTGTAAGTGCATGAGCACACGGGACCTCGGTTTATCGTCTCATCCGAAAGACTCCACGTTCAGACCGCAAGGCCTAGTGCAAAGTGAGAGGAAAAATCCCCTGTACCCAGGTTCGAACTCGGGTTTACTTGCCACAAAGCGAATGCGCTACCACTGTGCCACTCTACACCACTAGAGCCTATTTGACAAAACTATTGACACTAATGGCAGCCAAAACTTTTCAAGATATTGATGAATACGATTAATTATCTTTCTTTTACCTTTCAAGTATTTGTTTTTCTTTGTACATGTATGTATCTGGTAATGATGTCAAACGTTTGATATTTCTCTAATTAAACGATATAGTTTTGTAGTAATTTCAATATCAACATGAATTTTGTTGTTGAAAGATTAACTTAACATCACAAAAGCTGAATTAAAATTTGAAATCTGACTTCTGTAAATCCATAAAATATTTAAAAAAAGGATTTTTACACAAAAAGATTGACTATAGATGTGATAATGATGCGCATCAGAATAAAATACACACAACTACAGGCAAGTATACATTTATATGTGCATGCGCGCACACGCACACACACACTGTAAGAAAAAAACACTTACTCAGAGTGCAGTTGACACTGGAAGTAGCTCCCACCATCTCAGTAACATAGCCGGAGGGACACTCAGCACACTGCTCAAAGCGCTGAGTATGGTTACCAGTGTTCCATGTGCCCATGGGGCAGGCTACACACATTGACTGGTCTGCATCGTATTGCTCTCCTGGCTCACAGTAACCTGTCAACACACACATACAGACACCAGGTTTAGACCAGTGTTCCATGTGCCCATGGGGCAGGCTACACACATTGACTGGTCTGCATCGATTGCTCTCCTGGCTCACAGTAAGCTGTCAACATCACACACACAGGTTTAGATTTCCAGCCCATGGGACAGGCTACACACATTGACTGGTCTGCATCGTATTGCTCTCCTGGTTCACAGTAAGCTGTCAACATACACACAGGTTTAGATTTCCAGTGTTCGATGTGCCCATAGGACAGGCTACACACATTGACTGGTTGCATCGTATTGCTCTCCTGGCTCACAGTAACCTGTCAACATACACACACAGGTTTAGATTTCCAGTGTTCCATGTGCCACATAGGACAGGCTACACACATTGACTGGTCTGCATCGTATTGCTCTCCTGGCTCACAGTAACAACATCACACCAGGTTTAGATTTCCAGTGTTCCATGTGCCCATAGATACACACATTGACTGGTCTGCATCGTATTGCTCTCCTGGCTCACAGTAACCTGTCAACATACACACACACCAGGTTTAGATTTCCAGCGTGATGTGCCCATAGGACAGGCTACACACATTGACTGGTCTGCATCGTATTGCTCTCCTGGCTCACAGTAACAACATACACACCAGGTTTAGATTTCCAGTGTTCCATGTGCCCATAGGACAGGCTACACACATTGACTGGTCTGCATCGTATTGCTCTCCTGGCTCATAACCTGTCAACATACACACCAGGTTTAGATTTCCAGTGTTCCATGTGCCCATAGGACAGGCTACACACATTGACTGGTCTGCATCATATTGCTCTCCTGGCTCACAGTAAGCTGTCAACATACACACACACCAGGTTTAGATTTCCAGCGTTCGATGTGCCCATAGGACAGGCTACACACATTGACTGGTCTGCATCGTATTGCTCTCCTGGCTCACAGTAAGCTGTCAACATACACACCAGGTTTAGATTTCCAGTGTTCGATGTGCCCATAGGATACACACATTGACTGGTCTGCATGTATTGCTCTCCTGGCTCACAGTAAGCTGTCAACATACACACACACCAGGTTTAGATTTCCAGCGTTCGATGTGCCCATAGGACAGGCTACACACATTGACTGGTCTGCATCGTATTGCTCTCCTGGCTCACAGTAACCTGTCAACATACACACCAGGTTTAGATTTCCAGCGTTCGATGTGCCCATAGTACAGGCTACACACATTGACTGGTCTGCATCATATTGCTCTCCTGGTTCACAGTAAGCTGTTAGCATACAGACACACATACATGGTAGATACACTGAATAAGTTAACGCACATGTATGGAGAGATAATCCATTGACTCACTACATAACATATTACGTACATGCTTGATAACATCACTGATTATGTTATAGATGAAAATGAATAAACAGTCAGGAGGGTCGTATTTCATACTTCCAAACTTTTCTATGTACAGATTTCTTCCTGGCAGTTGAGGGGTTAATCAATAAAGTAAATTTGACTGCATGCCTTAACGTTGGAGAGAGAGAGAGAGAGAGATCTATCATCTACATATCTATGAATTGAGAGATAACCAGCTTTTCTATGAGAGAGAGAGAGAGAGAGAGAGAGAGAGAGAGAGAGAGAGAGGGGGGGTAGGGGAGAGAGAGAGAGATATCTGACGGCAGCCAATGATAAAAATCACCATCTACCCAAAAAATCTGGTGACATTCGCAAAGATGGAAACTCTTCATAAACAGACTCACGCATGCAGGCATCATCTGAGGTTTGCTTGGTATCCAAAGTTCCTTCATTCTCGGAGCAAGGCACGCAGCGATCTGTTGACTTTGGTCTAGCTAGTGGCTGGTAATAGTCGACGTCACAATCATCGCAGCCACTGCGATCCGCCCTCACTTCCTGGCCAGCCTCACAGACAGCTGAAACAACAAACAGGTTTGCTCTTTATGCTTGAACGGTCTGAACATCAGAACAAGGCTATGGCAAACGGTAAAATCAAGAGGTATTTGTTAGAAGGTAGGGGAGAATGGAGGCAGGTCCACCTACTTTTCAGCTTTTCTCGTTATAAATGGTAAGCTCACTGAAGTTAGAAGCTCCATTTTTAGACCAATAGTAGGTTCGCTAACTTCCGCCTGTTCACTCGAATGTGAGGTAACATTAATTGAATGAATTGGATGAAACCAAAAAGAATGAGAATGGTTGAGGGCGCACATCAGTCTCTTCAGCAAAAAGTGGATTTACCTGTGTTAATGCTTGAATATTAACCAAAATAAACCAAAAAGAATGAGAATGGTTGATGGAGCACATCAGTCTCTTCAGCAAAAAGTGGATTTACCTGCGTTAATGCTTGAATATTAACCAAAATAAACCAAAAAGAATGAGAATGGTTGATGGAGCACATCAGTCTCTTCAGCAAAAAGTGGATTTACCTGTGTTAATGCTTGAATATTAACCAAAATAAACCAAAAAGAATGAGAATGGTTGATGGAGCACATCAGTCTCTTCAGCAAAAAGTGGATTTACCTGTGTTAATGCTTGAATATTAACCAAAATAAACCAAAAAGAATGAGAATGGTTGAGGGCGCACATCAGTCTCTTCAGCAAAAAGTGGATTTATCTGTGTTAATGCTTGAATGTAAACCAAAATTAACAAAACAAGTGTCTTACGGATCCACTGAACGTAGATCTTCCAAATCTAGAACGACATTCGCAAAGTAAGCTAGCAAGCAAATTTGTGTTCAGTTAACCCAGTGTCCACAAAAAAACCAGAAGCAGGAGCAAGCTCCTGGGTAGGCAACATTAGATATGTCATTGTAGTAAATATATATTAAGGTTTCCAAAAAATATATGTAAGCAAATCGCTGCTATGCGTGTAGCCGTGGAAGTACTCGTTTTGACACGATCTTGTCAGCTTTTTTGCAAACAGAGTTGCATCCCTTTATGTCAAAACACAGAAAGGTCAAATCGCGCATGCGCAGTTGCGGCCCTGTTGAAGCCCAAGCGATGTTATTTCTGCACCGCAACGGGTTGTTTTCAGTGCTATATCAAACAATGTTTTGCTTCATGCGAACAATATGAGCAGGAAATCACTTACTTCAATTCTATAAATGTAAGGTAAACTGTGCACAATTCATTTATTCTTGTAGATTTTGAAACTTTTTAAAAATCTGTTGTCAACATCGTCTGCTCAGAGAATCCATCTCTCACGTGTTATGACATGGAGTTGCACGGTCAAGGTCATTCTGAAAATGGAAGTAGCATGTTTTGGTCCAATTGAACAAAATATTTCATGTAAAAATTACTTTAAGAGGTTCTTTTCTCGAACACCCTAGAAGTTTAATTTCTGCAGACAGCACTCTATCTGTGAATGCTTAGCATTTTGTGAATTTTAAAATGAGAATACTTGTGGCGGTGCCATAGCCGATGAGGTTTAACCGAGGCGTGGTTACCGCTACACCTATCTGTATTGTTAACAAATCGGGTCTTTACTGAAGTTGCACTGCCTCCGGGCATTGCCTCCAGTATCGTTCCCCACCATCTTTGTATTTACAAATGTCCCATATGTGTCTGTTCCAGACCGAGAGGACGTAAAACACAATTTTTCATTCATTCATTTTGTGAATTGATCAAAGCTTGTTGAGCTTTCAGTCCTTTTAACCCTTTCACTGCCAATGTCGCATTTATGCACCACAATGGTTTAACACCCATGTCACTAAAAGGCATCAAACCAGGGCCTGTTATCTGAAGACCCTAATTTTCTTTATTTTGGGAGGTAAGGATAGGCCTAATGTTAAATATGTCACAGAGGAATTCCCAATATTGCAGATATTTTTTTTCTCTACTCAGTTAAGTTTAATGGTATTTTTTGGCTGAAAAATGGCTGGCGGTGAAAGGGTTAATTCTAGGAAGAATGCTATCACAACACTTTTTCTTTGACTCTAGTAATAAAAACTAGACCAATACTTCAGCAATATCGTCCATCCTACTATAAACTATTATATTGAAAGAAAACGCATCCTTACAGCAACAAAGCTATTTTTCTTTCATTTTATATGTACTACTCTAAGAATTACTTACCTATTTTTATTTCTTCGCTTATCTACCAATAGTTCGGTAAATGTATGGACAACATATAGAAAATTTTGTTCAACACAGAAGCGTTTTTCTGCATGCTGCTCAAAGTACACCCACTCTTGCGAAGGCAGACTTGCACCAAAGACTGTATAGGGGAAGATAAGCATCCAGTCTCTTTTCCCTATATGAGTAGTGAGGACAGAAACACTGGTTATGTCCCTTTGAAACAGTACACATTTTACACGTCGATAGGCCAGTTGAATTCTCCGTTCAAGTTCCAGTCTGAGTTTTTGGATAGCCTCCACTGTGAAAAGTGTACTGGCCCCACTAACGGTAACTCTATCAGCCTGGTTCGCCGAGCTCTTAAGTAATCCATCTTACCCTTTTAGAATATCTTTGCTTGCACCAAGGCGGGACAAGTCCGCCTACAGGCTGGGAAAAGGCTGCCTCCCTCATGCTTATGTCTAGAAATGCTTAATAAAACCCAGAATCACACAGAATCTTCAATTACTAAGTATCCTTTCAATACTAAATTCCAAAATTTATCTTCATATAAAAACACGAAAAACGATAAAAAAAAAGTCATGGATTCATTTGTTACCAAAAAAAGAAGAAGGACAAAAATGATTTTTTGCTCTTGATTTTTTCTCAAATTCATGCATACCCTCCAAACTCACACAGTATACGGCGAGAGGATAGCGTGTGGCTTTCACATGCTCTAAATGATTCTAGAGCAAAGCACTTAGCAAAAACCCCAAAATGGTGTGCCTGCCCCGGGGGCAGACTTGCCCCGTTCTCCCCAATTACAACAAAAGGAATAGACAAGGCCAATAAGCACCATCTTACCCTTAACTCCGATGTTTTTATATTACTTGATTGATGGCTGGTTGATTGTTCATCCCATAAGTGCTGTTTTGCAGCCGAGTGGACGCAA
The DNA here is from genome assembly GCA_017654935.2 of Phymorhynchus buccinoides. Classification (NCBI taxonomy): domain Eukaryota; kingdom Metazoa; phylum Mollusca; class Gastropoda; order Neogastropoda; family Raphitomidae; genus Phymorhynchus; species Phymorhynchus buccinoides. The sequence goes on from CM065682.1 coordinate 55,513,235, forward strand.
AACCTAATTTTCATTCAATAAGCATCATCTGGCAAACATCCCTTGAAATTGTGCTTACCAAATCAATCATAATTTGCTTGACAGTTGTCTGTTTGTGGGGAAAAACAAGATAAACTCACCTTGCTTTTAACCCTCTCTGGGACACAGACGCCAAATGTGACCGGTTTTTTTCTTACCATTGGCTACTGTAAGCGCCGATTGCGCCCGCTGAACGCCCGGTCTAGTAGTTTCACTTTTACTTTTGCCCTACCCACAATGCAATATACTAAGTTAGTGCTTCCTTTACCTCAGTCTCGCTGGTCTGTTTTTGGTTTTTACTGCAAGGGAAAGCACCCACTAGTCTTTTTGAACGGATTTTTCAAAGTGACCCCCAAAAAAATTTCTTCTTTCCACGTGACGTGCGCAGTATTGACTCGGCGCGATGCTCGGAGCGCCATTACGGATTTTTTAAAATTCCAATTCATGGTTTGTTGTGTAACAGTGTGTTAGCTTTGGAATGAAAATATCATCATTGCTATTCAATATGCATCTTTCAGAAATTAAATGAGTTAGACTTTATTCTGGGTGATTTTTTAAAATAAAAGATTTGGTGTGACGTTCGGAGTTACTTCCCATCACTTGGTACTCAATATAGATTCTCGGTTCGATTGATCAGAGTGAGAGGGTTAATATTCCATATTAACCCTTTCACTGCCCTGTCACAGATATTTCCGTCAACTTCCAGTAACCTATAGACTGCCCCGTCACGGAAATATCCGTCATAGGGTTGTTCTAAGAGTTTCCCTTTCTCTATCCATACGCTTTTCGCAGTATGTTCGAATGCATGTGAGAGTGTTCTCAAAGGATAGTATTTTCAATCCCTGTTCAGAAAAGCATAGGTTATATGCACTTTTATTCAGAAAGTTTTGCGATAGACTCGGCAACCTAAAACGGCTTGGCAAATAGTTGCTCCGGAACCAGAACAGTGAAGAGGTTAAGCAAAGATCAAGGTTCCATTTTCTTTCCATTTAATACCAGTCTCAAATAATTGGTTTTGAAACAATGAGATTGAAAAATAAAGGGTAAAGTAAAGCAATGTATTAGGAAACAATCTTCTTTGAAAAGAACACTATAGTTTTTTCCCACAGAGAGCACCTTATAACAATAATAGTAAGAAAATATAACAAAATATGAATTTTGTGTACAATTTGGGTGCATGTGTGAAAAATGGTGTATAAAAGAATAAACTTTTATTTTCCACATTTACAAAAAGGAATATATGCTTGCTACACATTTCTTTCAAGAAGACATCAGAAATAAGCAATAGGGCAAGAACTAACAATGATCATTTTCCCCCCAATGAAGCAAGAAAGAGCACCAACCTTTCTCATAAACATGTTCAATTACTCTATGGAACAATTTTCAGCACAAACTGTTTTTAAGCATATTCCATGCAATATCATATGTTGAAATAACAATACTCCTATTCACAGAGATTTAAATTCTCAAGCCAGCTGGATATTACAAACATAAAACAACTCACGGACAACACAGTCGTCAACAGATTCTGAAGCTGTTTCGTCTGTGGTCGAGCTACTGAGTGGACAGGGCTCACAATTATCAAACAAATCATGGCCTTCATTGGTCTTGTAATAGCCGCGATCGCAGGGCGTGCATTCCTCATCCTCAGCCGATGTTACGTTTTGTCCTGACGGGCAGTAGACTGGAATTTGGAAACACACATACACACACTGAAAAATATTATGTTGAACATTCATTGAACACAGTACATAAAGTAGTTATTCTATTACAGTAGTAACAATACCTACAACAAAAATAACAGCAATGTTGACAATGATGATGCCCTTTTAACTCATTCAAGTCGTTTCACCCATACATGGCCGGAATTAATATAAAGCTGTCAATTTGATGAGATTTGTTTCAAGGGAAGTAAATTTGTGTGCACACCACACATTGGTCACTTCTAAACTCACTTCGCTCCCTTAGACCACAATTTTGCCTCTTATTTTGCGTTTGTAGTGGTTTGAAGTGGGGTAACTAATTGCTGTAGGGACTTTTTCTATATAAAGTCTATATATATAAAAAGTCTGATCTACCCACTTCCCTATGTCTAAACCTGAAGTAAAAACCTGTCATCTTCTTTCATTTCTCCTTTTGTTTATGTATGTTTTGTTTGTGTGTATGGCTGGAGTGATTTGTGATTTTTTTTTAATAATTCAAAATTGTTGCATTGCGAATGAGTTAACTGATATATGGGAGCTCACAGCACTGTACATAAAGCATTATGCTAGGCAGAGATGAATGCATGCATAAGTCATAGGAAAATTTAGAGTTTTCCCCATCAAAATTCAGACTTGTGAATCTTTAAAAATCACCAGTTAACAGTTATTACAACAAACATTCAACCCCCCCTCACACACACATAACTATCTTAGTAATTACAACACCAGCACAATAACTATCTTAGTAATTATAACAACACCAGCACAAACACTAGTACCCCCTAAACCCCCTATCCCAGCCCCCACCCTCAACCCTGCCTTTTCTCGCACTCTACCCCAACCATGTGACACATACACGCGCACAC
>CM065682.1:55516321-55536321 GCA_017654935.2 Phymorhynchus buccinoides
AGTATAGCTCAAAACAGCGGAGCTGCTACAGCGAAATCGGGGCAAGTGTCAGGTCTGTATGTATGTATGTTACCATGATAGCATTTGCAAGAAAGGATTAATTAAGGACCCTTTGTGGATAGGTAGTTAGAATAACTAGGCAAGTTCAAAAATCAAGTTATTGGTCAAAGGTCGAGGTCACTTGAGCCGAAAATGCTGCTGCGTGGCTGGTGATCTAACATTTTCACAATCAAATTTTATGTAGGAATTTAATTTTTCTTACAGCTGTGTGTGGTTCCATTGGAATTTTACCCATGTGAATCACAATCAAGGGCGAAGCAAAACTTATACTGACCATGATGTCTTGTTCAGGCTGGTGGTCATAGAAAGCATTCTTGATAACAGTCTCCGTTTCATATGTTTTGTTGTTGTTGATGTTTTCAATCTCATTTCTGCAATAGACAGGTCATCCACCATAATAACTGATTTCACAACACATGAAAGGAAAGATTAAAATATTAATTATTACAGTATGTTCCGGGCTATAAGCTGCTGCTTTTTTTTTTAAAACTTTGACCCCTAAAACAATGATTGTGGCTAATTTATGAACATTTCCCCTTCCGTATTTTAGGATTGTGCGTGCTGACATCGCCAATTTTGGTAAAAACGAACCATTCTCAGACCAATAACTGAGGAATTTAATCAGCGATAACATGATCTGACACTAAATTTCACCACTTTTATGCACATTTTTTCTTATCCCTGAGCAGTTTATGATCAAAGTTTTCACTGAAACAGTTGCGATGAGTGTCGATCTTTATGAAATCTGTGTAAATGAAATTGCACAATACTAAGTCAACTTCCAAGTTGAAACTACAGTGAAACCCGTTTAGTACGAATTCCAGGGGAGAGGGCCAATTTACTCGTTGTAAGCATTGCTCGTTCAAACCATTTTATCGATTTTTGGCAACCCTGACGAACCTATCAATCGGTCCTCACATCTACTGTGATATGCGTGTTGGTAAAGTGTGAAAAAGACAGAAAAACGGAAACAACACACTTACCCAACAAAGCATGGTTGTAAGCCCAGTATCCTGTATCCATAGGATTTTTAATGCCGATTACATACACTTTAAAACAGTTTATTAACACACGATAACATCAAAAACATAAAATCCACACACGCGCTTTAAGAGAAAAGTTAAAATTTCCCGGAAGTCACAAGATCAGTGCGCAAAGAGTGAGTCCAGTGTCGTCTGCTTGCGCTGCAGACACCCAAGTTGTTATATCGGCCAATCAGAATGCCGCTTACATATCGAGGGGTCAGTCAAGATGGCGATGTTGTTGTCAGTGTGTACTCGTTCTAGCCAGGTAGTTGTGCAAGAAAGCTTGACTTTGGGATGGCGGTGTGGTTTGTAAGTGCGTTCTCGTTCTAACCGCGTAGTTTTTGCATAAAAGCTTGACTTTGGGAGTCAATAAATTGTACGTTATATGCAAGTTGCTCGTTGTAGCGAGCTCGTTGTATGCCAGAATTATTTAACAAGGAAAAAGAAGGCTTGTGGTCGGGAATTTTGAAACCACTCGTTAAACACGGGCTCTCGTTTAAACCGTACTCGTACTAAATGGGTTTCACTGTAAGTGATTGGTCTCACTCCACAAGTTGGAACTATGTGATCTTCTTCTTTGCTGTGCGTGATTGGTCTCACTTTACAAAAAATGAAGTTGAGAAGCAGCTCCTTCGCTTTATTACACAGATAAATCAGCATTAGCTTCTGCACTGAAACAATTGCTGAATGCAAACAACTCACAAAAGCCAATAAATGAAAACAGCAGGCAGCATTAGCGCTTGCCGTGATTCAGTATCTGCAGAGTGCGTTGCGCCATTTTGTTTACTGTCAGCCGAGTTGAAGTGAAAGTTTCGTTTGTGCAAACTTTGACTGAAAATGAACTGCCAGTGCGTTACTTTGCCTTGTTTTTGCGTTGTGTTGTGGCGTTGCGCATAATCCAGTATTTACTGGGTCCGTTATGGCGAAAGATTAGGTCTGTACTGTGTAGTCTGTGTGCGAGTGCAACAAGGACCGTCAACTAGCCGCCGTGGCTTTCGAGTAGTTTGTCCGCTCGTCGGCACAGGTTGCTTTTTTTCAGTCTCTTGCGGCTTAGACACTGAATGTGAAGAGTTATCTGGGGTGATCACGTGGTTGTTGGCAGGGGAAAGTAACCCGGGTTAGACCGTGGGGTTACTCCCCTTCAATGATTTGTTTTTTGGTTGCTATGGCATGTGTGATTTCCAGATCGATTGATGTTTATGCTATTGTTTTGAATGTTGGTAATGTATGGTTAGTATAGATTGTGGAATTATCATTGGCTTTACAAGGGTGTGCTTTGTAGACTAGAAAAAACGGTAAATGTTTCTTTTGAGGTTTGAAACTTGAGTGGTTTTGTTGTTGTTGTGAATATTGGTAACCCAGCAGCCGTCTACATTTCTTCAACAAGTGTTTGTAAATATGTGCACAAAGAAAAAAATACATAAGAGAGCACACAGTGGAGTACTCACACAAAACTGGATAACATGAAATACAGAGGCAAAAATCAGGAACCCTGTCATGGCTAAAGACAATCAATCCCCGCATAACTATGCAGATCATAACAACATTTTGATGTAGCCTTGGTGTTCTAGCCTATGTCAATTGGTCCGACACAGCCTTAACACTATTGTGACTGGCACCGCATCAGTGAAACCACTCTGCTGGCCTGAGGCTGCACTGGAAAAATTATTGTTGAATGACTGCTTGTGATTAAACATTGTTTAAGAGCCTAAATGAAGTCTGAAATGCACCAAACGTTCTGTACTTTATGAAAAATGGATGCTTAATTCAATTTTATGCTTTGTGAAACTATTGCATGAACGATTTACAGTCGACATGCTGCTTAAGTTTGAGATCGAACTCCGCGATGAGATCGAATGATTTGCCGATAACAACACTTTTTGTTGTCACATTCTCACTCTAGAGTACTCGTACTGGGCACTCACTGTTCAATTTAATCAGTACTTACATTATTTTCACTACTTTCATCCTTAAAACCTGACTGATTTCCAGCATTACTTTCATCTTCATCAAGTTCGAGCAACCAAACAATCTCCTCGCCACTCAGACCTCTAAATTTTGACAATTTTCATGCAAAAATCTCCTCAAATTTCGACTGCACACGGACGAGCAATTCCATTTCCGTTTCAGTATTCCGGGTAAGTAACTGTAAAATCAAACAAGAAAAGTTCGCTGGAAAAGTAGAGAGTTTTGTACCTTAGACCGTTCTACCTACGATTGAAAGTTCCTGGCAGATAGAGATGTTCTGCGGACCCTACGATCGGAGGTTCCCGTCACGGAAGTGTTAAGCCAAGGCGACCCCAAAAAAATACTGGTCAACACACACACACAAATCTTTGCCCGCCGAATTCCGTGTCAAGTGTACTCCACTGCATGTAGCTTACGGAAATACGTCACTCTTGTCTGGCATACTCACTTGATATCAGTCAATCTGATTGTCACAACTTGTTCGCTTGCACTTCGTTTACGTCTGGAGGAACCCTCCGAGCAGACCTCGTCCAGGATCACAGCCAGATTTTCGCAGCCACCGATGCACAGGCCCATGTAGTTGCCGGCGGTTTGCACCATGATATTATTGATGATAATTAGAATGGTATTTCTCATTTGCCCTGGATTGGAGCAGTCTTGAACCATGAAAATGAGAACCACTGTGACACTTATTGTCTGCCTTCCTCTGGGCTGCAGTACTGCAAACAGAAGATAAAACTTATTTACTGTTGTTCAGAACATTGATCAAGATTTCAATTTTTTATTTTTTATTTTTTCCATTATAGTCCCGTCAACAGCTACGGTCATCTCAGGACTGTCACCACGTAAAGTTCGACCACTTAGCACAAAACACTCATCAATATATCTTACCAACGTTCAACAACCTGTAAACAACAAAACATACAGTACAATTCATAACATGACACCTCCATCATTGCACCCTATAGCACATAAGTCCACACAGTGCTGGAAACGTTGAGCCACTCTACTCTATTTATCGGATCCAGGTTAAAAAAACAGTAAAAAAGGATAACAAATACATACTAGTAAGCTAAAATACATAAAAAAGGCTATATAAGCTAATATGCACTGCAGAATGGACAACAGTGCCCACTCAAGTGCGCAAGTATCATGTGTGGATGCCAGTGTACAATAAAAAAAAAAAAAAACCTGGCATGTCATAAATTTGTAAAAAGGAAAAACGTGGAAGGGTTTTATGGAAAAAATGCAGGAGAATGGACCAATAAGGCAGAAATAAAAGTAGACGCCAGTAAGCAAAAAGAAGAGAAAAGGCAGAGTCAAAAAGAGTGATAGAGTTAGGGGAAGTTACTAGCATAGAACTTCCAGAAGAAGGGGGAACTATTTCTGCTGAAAGACCCCCGGTATCCCCACGGGAGGGCCCTAACTGCTTAAGCCAGCCTAAGCCGTTGCCCGCCTATTACGACGACGTGTGGTTGGGCTTTAGGAGGAAGCTGGGCTACTCTCCATAAGTCCCCCCCCCCCACCATGATAGGTGGAAGCCCGCCGGGGGGGGGATCAAGATTTCAAATCTGAATTTGTCTCTCCCCGTCTCAGCCTGAACTTCTAAACTCACCTTTTGAAATGGTGTGTGTGTCTGTGTGTGTATGTGGGTGTGTGTGGGTGTGCGTGGGTGTGTATGTGAGTGTGTGTGTGTGTATGTGAGTGGTTGTTGTGTGTGTGAGTGTGCGTGCGTGTGCGTGCATGTGTATGTAAGTGTGTGTGCGTGCGTGTGTGCATATGTGAGTGTGTGTGCGTGCATGCATATGCGCGAGAGTGTGTGTGTGTGTACGTGTGCGTGTGTGTGTGCATTGTCTTATTTATTTATTGTTTATTAGCTCGCGAAGCTGAGCTTATATTATCAAAACTGGTGCGCGTGAGTGTGTGGGTATGTGTGCGTGTGTGTGCACTTGTCAAAAACTTTAACAACACATGCACTTGGAAGTGAAGGTGGAAAGAGTACATGTGTACTTTTCAAAGTGCAGAAGGCACAAGACATTAGTGAGTTAAAGATCGCTTTTTGTGACGACGCGTACTGCCACTTCTTATGCATCTTTGTAAGGGATCTAGTCTCCGGAGCAGTACATGTCGTCGGAAAATCGGCAATCTTTAACTCACTAATTTTTACACCCAATAAGGTCATTATTAGACAATGACGTCATTTCTGGGAAGTAAAAAAACCTGACGTCATTTTTATTTTCAGTTCTAAAACCTCAGTGAAAGCATACGTAACGTCCCCCCCACCCTCTCTCTGTCTTTGTCTCTCTCTCTCTCTCTCCTTCTCTCTCTCTCTCTACTTGAGTGAGCTGTTGCGGTGCGTCACCCTTGTTTTTTCATTTCATATTCTTTTGTTGTTGCTTTTTATTGTAAGCGCTTAGGGATTTAAAAAAAAATTAAGTGCCATAACAGTTTATTATTATTATTTAGATTTACAAACCAAAGCCAAATAATACTGCTTCCAGGCCTAAAATCTATCGAGAGCCATCTTCGGGTAGTCAGTGATGCAAGCCAATTAGAATCTTAAAACTACTTACACAAACAATCCAGTCATTTAAAAAAACCAACCCTGTCCAAACCATCTCTAATATCACTGCACCCTCTGATAGAATTAACTGAATGTTAACTCATTCAAGTCGTTCCGGCCATATATGTCCTGAATTAATAGATAGCTGTCAATTTTGATGCATTTGCTTCAAGGGAAGTAAATCTGTGCGCACACCATACCTTGGTCACTTCTAAACTCGCTTCGCTCCCTTAGACCACAATTTTGCCTCTGACTTTGCTTTTGTAGTGGTTTGTTGTGGGGAAATCAGTCGGTGTAGAGTTTTTCTATATAAAGTCTATGCATAAAAAAAGTCTGATCAACCACTTCCCCATGTCTAAACCTGAAGTAAAAACCTGTAATCTTCTTTCGTTTCTCCTTTTGTTTATGTATGTTTTGTTTGTGTGCATGGCTGGAGTGATTTGTGAGTTTTTTTAATAATTCAAAAATCCTTGCGATGAGAATGAGTTAAAGCATCCTAAACATCCGTATCACAAATATTTACCCAATAAATCTCACAATGAAAAGAAAAAGTAGCTTTACCTCAGTAACAAGCTAATGAAAATCTTTAAACTACACATACAAGCAATGCAGTCACTTAGAAAAAAACCCCTTCTTGATTCATCTCTTACATCACCATCTGATAGAGAAATAGCTGTGATACAATTAAAGCAACTGCATCACAGCTATTTACCCCCCAAAATCTCACAATGGAACGAAAAATATTAACTTTACCTCAGTAATGTAATCGCATCTATTCATTCGTGTTCTCTTCTCTGTGGCATTGGATATGTTCATTGTAAGAAGGTTCACCTTTTCAAAAAATTACTTATATGAAATGACAATTTTTGTTTGTATATGCACAGACATCAACCCCTTCACTGCCACAGAAAAATTGAGAAATCAAAAAGTTTCTTATTATAAAATTTAAGAGACATGTTACTAGTGTTGACACAATCTGAGAAAATGGTCTAGATATAGCATCTTTCCTGACTTGCCTAAACAAAAAAACAGCCTTCCAGGACTATGACATCAAGCATTGTGGCATCATCAATGATACCACACACCCTGTAGTAGACACAGGGCATGCAGTGAAGGGGTTAATCACTTACTTTGCAAATTGAGCTCTTCTGGTGGCCTTACGGGAGATATAAATCTCCTGGCTCATTTTACTCCCTTTAATCCAATAATAACTTCCCTTCATCAAATCAAATAAATCAATTCTTGCCACTCACATGAGAGAAAGAAAGACAAAGGCAATTGGCAACTTTAATGCGCAAGGATCAGATTCAAGAGAGAGAGAGAGAGAGAGTGAGCTTGTCGTTGCAGGCCAAGGCTAAAGCGGCCATTTTTCTATCTCATAGGTTCCACATACCACTTTCAGTAATGCAAGAGCTCTGTCGCGTGCTGGTGGTGGTCTGACCCAATGGGCACCTGGCACACAAGTGATCGTCTGGAGATGCCTCGCGATGGTAACCAACACGGCAATCTTCACACTTGTCTGTTTCGAAATTGTACTGACGACCGTTGGGGCAATACACTGAAAACAAAAACCCATTTCAGCCACATGTCATCCTTTTAAGTTCATCACCATCATCATCATCATAAACAACAACGCTAGAACTCATAATTTTAAAAAAAGATGTTTTTTGTGTGTAAATTAGTATCTTTTCTTGATGTGCATACCCCCCTTTTTTTAAACATGGTTAAACCTATCTGAATAAGAATCAACTTGGAGAAAACATCCTTCATTTTCACACAATAGCATTCCCCAGCGGGGCTAGAGGTACAGGGGCTGTCTTTCCTACTGATGGTTACCACGCTTTTAACAAATTCAAACTCCTTTAAGCATCCATAAAATGTGTAATTGTTTTGGGAAACTTTTGCAAAAAGATTCACTCTCTTGGTCATATAGACATGCTTTCGTTCAAGTTTAACTTCAATATAGCTAAAATCAATTCATAAAAGCAGAAGCACAGTTTCATACAAAATACTTGACATAAAATAAAATAGCATTAAAATAAATTATCTAAGTGATTGAAAGTGCGGAAACATAAAATCATAACTCTCACAAACAGACACCTGTAATTCAGAGCTGTTTACCCCAAACTTTCAGTGTCAGTAATCCTAAGCTTTCAAATCAATAATCTGAGGAATCTGCCAGTAATCCTCAGAATTACTGTTATTATTGTTGTTGTGGGTTCACAGACACATACATTACGTCCAAGAGGAAACACAACTGACAACAAAGATATGTACTTAACACATTTATTAACACTACATTAATAGGCACAATCCAAAGACTATATGAGACAATAGCAGCAATGCAGACTATACATTCTCGGCTTAACAGCAGAGAGCATAGCATCTGATTACATGCTTGTGTCAGCAGTAGTAGTAGCAGACTGACTGAGCGGGAGGGGGCAGTTAGTGACAGTGCCATGGCTAGTTATCACGAGTGTAGCATGCAGGTGTCACGTGTCTGGCACGAGATGCTACTGGCGTCGGCACAATATGGTTACACACCTAAAATGAATTGTTAGAGTAATACTATTAGAACTATGTTTGATAATGCTACACCCCCCTCCCCCCCTCTTACAAAAGAGGATGGTATGGCTGTCCAAATGACTATCTATGGTAATCATTGAGTTTTTATTCTGCGACTGTGCAATTGATTAGATTAAAGAACAAAAATATGTAATATAATAAAAAAGAAAAGAGAAAAAAAGAGTGTTATCTGACAATGTACCATAATTTTCCAAATGTACCATAATTTTCCAATTTTTCTTCATAGTTGGCCTCTGCATCCAATATATGAGGGAGCCATATTTGTGAATAAAAACATGAGAAGAGGGATGCAAAGATTGCAGAGCACCGTACATTGTTAGTATACTAGAAATTGAAAGAGTTCATTGGTCACCAATAAAACAGATAAGTGGAACCTCCCTTATAAGACCTTAAAAAATTACCTCCTTTATAAGACCTCTCCCTTATAAGACCTTATTTTGGATGATTTTTGAAGGTCTTATAAGGGAGAGGTCTTATAAAGGAGGTAATTTTAATGCATACAAAGAAGGGCAATGTCTCAGAGAAGTAGGTCTTATGTGGGAGGGAGTCTTATAATGGGAGGTCTTAAAAGGTAGGTTCCACTGTACTTTAAATCCCTTCAAAATTATTATTATTGTTGGAGACGCCGTCCATCAGATGCCAAAGCCCTTCACTGGATATAAAAATCATTGTTGTTGACATTTTTAACCGGTTTTCACGATGAAAAACACCAAAGAAACTACAGAAAGTTGTCGAACGAAACTCTTGCATGATTGATAGGCCTAGGCCTAGGTGGGCTAGAGGAGCTTACTCTCGTCAGTGTCAATAGTAATGGCCACACACCGAAATGGTTGAAAACGAGCTTGGAGTTTTGATTTTTCACACCAGGTTGATATCGCTCGTATCATTCTTTCGCTTAGTTCATTCAGCTGAATTTATTGTTGCCGACCGGTACAGTTAATGGCGTAATCGGAGGTCTCAAAATGGAATTACAGACTAATCGCAATGGTAAAGAGTTCTGCTGTATACACAGAAACACACACACTTAAACAATTTGAAACATACACACATAAAATCCAATTTTGTTAGAACAAGTGCATGGCATTAAAATAACGCTGCTAACATGCATAAATGAAAAAAAAAAACCCCACGAAAAACCCAAGAAGAAAAAGCAGAACTTCAGCTTACCGACACAATAATCAACTGAAATACGTCCCTGCAGAAGCGTGATCTCGTTATCAGAACATGCTATGCAAAATGTTTGACTTGTCTCTGGCTGGTAGTATCCATAGTCACACGGTTGACAACCGTCATCGCCTCGGTATTGACCGGGATCACAGTCCGCTATGCAAAATAAATCAGAAGAAATGTTGATAACCACTCTATTAAATATTGGAAAAACGATATTGATCATCATTCCATTAAATATTTTAATACAACATGAGTATCAGTCATCACTTCATAAAACAGTGGAAAAACAGACATGAATTAGCACATAATAGTGTGTTGTACATTAGAGAGTGTTGTTGTTGTTGTTGTCGTACCCTGGCTAAAACAGTAAAAGACTCCAGGGATCATCCTAACAGCTGAAGCACTTGAACACTATGGTACAAATGCAAGAGCTAGGGATGAAAAGATTACACATGTGACCGTTTTTGATTACCCCGCCTCAGAACAGGCTCCATTGAACTCCACCAAGGTGACTCAGCAGAAGTATCTCCTCTGGTGGTTGCCTCCTGATGGCCTAACATAGATTCGCTCCCGTTCACTGCTGATTTCGGATTCTGTAACCTTCTATGCCAGGGTGTGGCTGTGTGTTAACACTCAGAATGAGCTGGCTGTGAGCTAAGACTCGGAATGAGCTGGCTGTGAATTAAGACTCGGAATGAGATGGCTGTGAGTTAAGACTCAGAATGAGCTGGCTGTGAACTAAGACTCGGAATGAGCTGGCTGTGAGCTAAGACTCGGAATGAGCTGGCTGTGAGTTAAGACTCGGAATGAGCTGGCTGTATGTTAACACTCAGAATGAGCTGGCTGTGAGTTAAGACTCGGAATGAGCTGGCTGTGAGTTAAGACTCGGAATGAGCTGGCTGTGTGTTAACACTCGGAATGAGCTGGCTGTGAGTTAAGACTCGGAATGAGCTGCTTGGGGGCAAGGACACTTTACATCTCAGAAGATGGGACAGCAATCAAAAAAGTGAAAGGTACCTGTATCATAGTGTATGATGCCCTAATTATGTCTCAGACAAAACTACCATGGAGATAAGGCCCTTACACGCCTCTGTGAGATCTGTCTGTCTACCACCTGCCCTCTTTCTTCTAACCAATATTCGTTTTCATAAAATGAAATGTACCTGTGCAATGCTCGAATGTGTCCGACAAAATTGTCACAGAGATAAGTCCTGTACACGACAAGGACCCCTTCTTTCTTTCTCTCTCTCTCTCTGTTTTTTTCCCTCTCAATATATCGGCAAAATCTTCAGCCTGATGAAGGTGACCAATTGACGGGAAGAAGAAGAAAGATTATTTTTAAAAAAATCAAACTACTGTTGCTGTTGATGTACCCTGGCTAAAAGACTCCAGGGATCATCCCAACAGCCGAAGCATTTGAACACTATGGTACAAATGTAGGGATGAGAACATTACATGTGAGACCGTTTTTGATTACCCTGCCACATGGGCAGCCACACTCCGACTCTGGAAAATCTTGGAGACTGATGATGTTATGCTAGGAGCTTGTTATGGCTAAAGACAATCCCCGCGTAACTATGCAGAGCATACCATTTTGACGTAGCTTGGTGTTCTTGCCTATGTCAATTGGTCTGACACAGCCTCCAAGCCAAGGCGGAATCAAACTATTGATTGTAGATACTTACCAAGAGACGAAAAAGATAATCACGACACTTACGCAAACTACACTGGTCCTGACTGGTTGCCCTCTTGGAGCCGGTGGTCTTCCCGTCTTCGCAGTCCTCACAGGAGAAGTAGAATTCGGTCATGGTTCCGGCATTAGGGTTGTAGGTGCCGTAGTCGCAGTCGTAGCAGGTCCTGTCTGTTGTGTTCAGGTACTCTCCCGCCTCACAGATGGCTGCACAGTCAAAAGCATTTTTAAATAGAAAAAGACACAACTGATGGAACCCAGAGACATACTGGTCTCACCTGCCCTGCCAACACAAGAGCAGCCCTGCTCCAGCCTTGGAAACCCTGTGTTGTGTTACTGGAGAGTAGGCACACGCAAGCATTTTGAATAGAAGAAGACACAACTGATGGAACCCAGAGACACACTGGTCTCGCCTGCCCTGCCAACACGAGAGCAGCCCTACTCCAACCTTGGAAGCCCTGTGTTGTGTTACTGGGGAGTAGGCACACGCAAGACATTCCAGTAAGTATATACAGAGGCATATAGCTACTCTTGACTTGGTGACTATCACTGTATCAGATACAACATTTGGCAATATTAACATTTCTTCCCCTCAACCCAAAATGGTACAAGTGCAGTTGTAGTGCACGCGCACTATAACTTCACTTGCGCTCCAAGTGTCAAGTGTACTATCCGGGACAGAAAATATTGGTGAATTTGTTTACGGAAAAAGTGATATTTTCATTCTTCAAATCCCCTATAGAGACAGCACTTTTTCCGTCTAAGATGGTTCAGATAGTGTTGTGAGGGGAAGAAATGTTAATTTTGCCCAACATTTGAGACTACACGCATATCAACTTACCAGGGTGATAATTATTAATAAAACTGGAGCTGTGGTCAAATTTTTGTCTTGATGACTTTACCAAGAACAAACATTTACCATATTTTTTTGGACTATAAGGCGATACTTCCCCCCCCCCCCCCCCCCCCCAGACTGAGACCCCTGCGCCTTACAATATGACTAATAATATAGTAAGAAAATATAATAACAAAATCTGAATTTTGTGTAAAATTTGGGGTGTGCGCCTTATAATATGGTGCGCCTTATAGTCCAAAAAATATGGTACCTTAACCAAGAGCAGAAGCTTTGAACAAGTTATATTGGTTTAAACAACAACAAACTCTCTGCTAAACATGAAAATGTAACTTACGCATGCAATCCTCCACAGAATCTGACCCAGTATTTTGGGTCGTCTGATTCTCTCCACAGCTGTTACAAGATGCAGCACCTTCGGAGTCTTGGTACTCTCCAAGGGGACACACTTCACACTCAGTTCTGGATGTCGATTTAGACCCCACAGGACAAGTCTCTGAAACAGGGCATTTTATTTAAATTACAACTGCAAATCACTGGAACACATAAAAGCATTAAAAACACACACACAGACCATTTTCATGTCAAAGAAATAAAAAGATAAAGCAAACAGCAAGAGACTTATCACAGTCATAGAATCTCAGTCACAGATCAAGCTCAGCGACATAAAGGCTCAAAATTATATTACACATTTACATATACCCCAAAAGAGTTTTGACTGCCTGCCTCAAAATTTAACGTTTCTATTATTTGTGGCATGAACACAAAAAGCCTACACAAATATTCAATTGCCATTGGGTGTAACTTTAAAAAAAGAAGCCAACTTACTGTAGCAGTCAGTCTCACTGGTGGAGCCTTCCATTTCAGTGGTGAAATCATCATCGCATTTATCACATGCAATTCGACCAGAGTTTTCCTGGTAGTATCCAATGGAGCAGTTCCGGCAAGTGTTTGAGCTATCGTGACGATACTGGCCAGCAGGACAAACAACTGCAAAGGAAAGGAATTCCAAGTTATTAACCCTTTCACCGCCAATGTCGCGTTTAAGCACCACAATGGTTTAAAGACCCACCACGTCATGTGTCAAAACAATGGCTTTCACATGTTTTCCCTCTTATAGCTGGTAAATCTTCCAAGCATAAGAGGGAATTTGACACGTGACATGGGGGGTCTTTAACACCCATGTCACTAAAAGGCATCAAACCAGGGTATGTTATCTGAAGACCCTATTCTCTTAATTTTGGGAGATAAGGATAGGCCTAATGTTGTACATGTCACGGAGGAATTCACAATATTGCAGATTTTTGTTTTTCTCTATCCAGTTAAGCTTAATGGTATATTTTGGCTGAAAAATGGCTGGCGGCGAAAGGGCTAAAGTACTTTAACCCACTTGACTGAAACAGTTAAAATAAAAACAAAATTTCAAAAGAACGGAATACCATATTATCAAAATATTTTAATGTATCTGAAATAGTTAAATAAAAACAAGGAAATAATTAAAACAAACACTCTCTGAGCAAACAGTTTCAAATAAATGCGTGTTTCTTGTGTAGGTGTGTGATGTGACACAAAGAAAATTAATCCTATTTACGAGGACAAAAATAAAGGATGAATAAACATGTAAATACATTTCACTAGAGAGAGAGAGAGAGAGAGAGAGAGAGAGAGAGAGAGAGAGAGAGAGAGAGAGAGAGAGAGAGTGTGTGTGTGTGTGTGTGTGTGTGTGTGTGTGTGTGTGTGTGTGTGTGTGCGTGTAAGAAAGTGTTTTTGTGTGTGTGACCGTGTGTGCTCACACATGTCTGTATTAAAGCAAGTATGGGAAGGGATATGTTCTATATTTGGGTGCGTCGATCCTCATAATGACAAGCTTATGATGAAAATGCACAGGCGTAAAAATAAATAAAAATTGTCCCTGACTTCTGCAATCCTCAGAGTCATCCGATTCATCATCCAGCGTGGTATAATCATCACCGCAGTCTTTACATTCAGACCGTCCCCTCTCATCTTGGTACTCTCCAATGGGGCAGGGCTCGCACTCGTTTGAGTCGGTTCTGAACCGACCAGCATTGCACACCACTGCAACATTCAAGGGCAGCACGCTTTAGTGTCTGCTTCACACTATTATTCTCATCGTAAAACTCACTGAAGACATTTGAAAACGAGTTAAGATCTCCATTTTTAGAAGATGAGGAACATTTCTAATTTACAAAAGCATAAAAAGCAAACAAGTCTATTCAGTCATGTTAATGTGAGAGGGTTCGCCCAGTAGGTAGTTTCGGCGATTTTTGTATCTATGGTGTGCAACCACATGGTCACATATAAATCTTAGATTTGGTCAAACTAATTCTAACAAATAATAAATAAATTTAAAGTATTACTATAACATTTAATTAGTAAATTTATAGATAAAGCTATTGTACAATTTAGAATTTTTGTAGTTTGTTCAGAAATTTAATAATAAAATTTAGAAAAAATTGAATTATAATTTTGTAGGCACAGAGATCACGTGATGTATTCAAAATGAAAACAACTCAGTGCTGATAGCAGCTGGTCACTAGTTTAAAAGTTGTCAGCGTGCAAAGTGTACAATAAATAAAGATAGCAAACCAAGACTGGAGTCCTGACTGATCCGAGAAGTGGATGAGTAGAACCCCAACCCCTACACGGACAACCCAACCCGATTTCCGCACCCTGTTACATTAATAATACAGGTATATACTTATGGCTTAATTTTTGCCAAAGTCAATCAAATATTTGTCAATCAAGAACTTTTCTCATTAAAAATACACATACAAATGTGTAGCATTAATGAAGAATTTAAATACATGTACATCTAACAGACATAAACAAAAAGACATATAAAACCCCCAAAACAATGTTAAACAAAACCAATCTTAAATACATTGCGTCACAACTAGTCAGAATTCTTCAAGCAGTTGTTTTGGTATAAGAGAAAAATTCGTCACAGAAACTGTTGCAGGAATTCTGATAATGGCCTTACCTACAGAGCAGTCTCCCTGGACTTCACTGGCCAAGCCCTCAGTGGTGAAGTTATCGCCACAGGATGTGCAGTTTTGATTTCCCACACTGTCCTTGTAGTAACCCACTGGACACGGCAGGCAGGGAAGGGTGTCATCCGGAGAGTAGAACCCTTCCACACAGTACGCTGCCAAAAAACCCGGAAAATTAAAAAACAACTATTTCTATACAGTACGTTGTCAAGAAAAACGAAAATGAAAAAAACCCCACCTTCTATACAGTATGCTGTCAAGAAAAGGAAAATAAAACTGGAGAGTAGAACCCTCCACACAGTACTTGTTTCAGCATTACTTTTGAACTTTTACTCTCGACGAATATCACTGTTTTACGTCCTCTCGGCCAAAGGCCATATGGGACATTGTTGTTACTTTAGTACTTTTACCAAAGACTGTACAGGGGAAAATAAACATCCAGTCTCTTTTCCCTATATGAGTAGTGAGGACAGAAACACTGGTTATGTCCCTTTGAAACATGACACATTTTACACATCGATAGGCCAGTTGAATTCTCCGTTCAAGTTCCAGTCCGAGTTTTTGGATAGCCTCCACTGTGAATAGTGTACACGTCCGCACTAACGATAACTCTATCAGCCCGGTTCGCCGAGCTCTTAAGTAATCCATCTTACCCTTTTATAATATCTTTGCTTTTACTCGTTCTCTCTACTCATAATATACTCTAGCTCATAATATCCAAGAATGTCTACTTTGTATCCTTTTCCAAATCTCTCATTTGTTATACAGTCGACCCCCTCTTTTAAGACCTTCACAAAATCGCGGAAAATCGGTCGTAAAAGAGGGGGGTCTTAAATCAGGGGTGACCAAAACGATGCACTCAGTGACTCACTACACCGTATATGACGCACAGCACATGCATACACTAGAACTAAAACATGCTTTCTGCGTAATTCTTGAATGAAACATCGCGGTCTAGCTAATATACGAAAACGAGCGAAAACGGGCTAAAACAGAAAGTGTGCTCGCGGCCCGTGTTGCACTCACACACAAACTACACATAACAACAGTACAGACCTAATTTTCGCCATTTTACGCTCTGGCAGTTCATTTTCAATCACAGTTTGCACACACAGAACTTTTACCGCGCATACAACTCGGCTGACAAAATGGCGCCACATATACCGCAAATACGAAATCACGGCAAACGCTAATGCGCCAGCTGCTTTCATTTATCGGATTTTGTGTGTTGTTTGCATTCAGTGAGTGTTTCAGTGCACGCACTAACGCCGATTTATCAGTTTGATAACGGAAAGGAGCTGCTTTTCAACTTATTTTTTGTAAAGTGAGACCATTCACTGAGTTCCAACTTATGGAGTGTGACCGATCACCTAGTTTCAACTTGGGAGTTGACTTCGCATTTAGGCCTACGTGTGCACAGAGTTCGTAAAGATCGACACGATCGCGACCGTTTCAGTTCAAACTTTGATCATAAACTGCTCAGTGATGACACATGTGCATAAAAGTGGTGACATTTAGTGGTCAGATCGTGATATCGCCGATTAAATTCTTCAATTTCGGCATGAGAACGGTTCGTTTTTACCGAGATTGACCTAACAACAGTGGTACCCCAGCTGTGCGTCGGCTCGAACTGAGGCCGAGAAGGATAGATATCATCGTTTTTGCGACTGATAATTGTCAGAATGTGTTGCATCGGTCGTAAAATCAACAAGATTTACGGTCGCAAAACGCGTTAGAGGGGGAGTCGTAAATGAGGAGGCAAGTTTAGAAGAAAAACGATCCGTCATTCATATTTCAGTCGTAAAAGAGGGGAGGTCGTAATTCAGAGGGCCGTTCGTGAGGGGGTCGACTGTAATACATGCTTATGTGTTAAGTCTTCTTATATGCACATTGTATTTACTATGCATTGTACCCCCTACATGTATTACTCCATTTCTTCCATCTTTTATTTTATTTTGACCTCCCTCTCTCTGTCGGTCCGTCTGTCTGTCTGTCCTTGTCTCAGTCTCTCTCTTTAATTGATGTAATTTATCTTATTTATATGCCTTGTACAGTGCGTCTGTTTACTACTTTGATTTAAGGTTGTTGTTTTTTCTTGTATTTTGCGATGTATTTTTTTTTTCTATTTCTATTTATTAAATTTATTTTCCTTTCGTTCGGAGGGCTGGATGAAACAAAAGCCGGTTATTGTGCTTATTCCGCTTTCCTTCAATAAAAAACATTCGTTCGTTCGTTTGTTCTCTGTCTCTCTGTCTCAGCACTTACCTTTGTCACACTCCACTGAGGCGAGTCCCTCTGTGGTGGAGTTAGTGGGACAGGATATGCACACGGTATCGTTGCCTCGGTTCTCTTTGTACTTTCCAACATCACAGGGGGTGCAGCTGTCACCGTCCAGCTCAAATCCTCTGTCACAGAACACTAGAACCCAAGAAACGAAATGCATGTAAAATACCTGTCTGTACGTAGTCTGGATTTTAATTTTTTTTAATTTATTTATTAAACTTGCCCAATTTTGTTTCTGGTGATGGGGCAGTAGGTGGATGCCTTGTGCCTCCATATGGGGAGCTGGACGACCCCGCCCTCTCCATGAGTCTCTCCCTGTGAGGATACCGGGGAGTCTTTCGTAAAAATAGTTCCCCCACCTTCTAGAAGTTCTGTGCTTGTAATTTTCTCTAATCTACCACTCTCTTTGACTCTGCCTTTTCCCTTTGCTTTCTATCATCTACTATCTTTTTGGCCCATTCTCCTGCCAATTTAAAAAAACAAATCTTCCAAATAACTTTTCTCCTTTGAGCTCCTCCGAAATTGGAATATGTCGGCTGTACGCAGCAGGGAGACCAGTGAAAACTGAAAACCAGACACATACGTACCTTATCCATTATGGCCATATGGCCTGGGAACGCAGAAAAAGAAGTTTCTGGTGAAATTATGCATGTGCACATTACAAATGTGTGTTTGAAAGCAGTGTCTGACAATGACCTCGAAATAGCAGCAGGAGGAGAGACTGCCATTCCAGAAACCTGATTTAAAAATGTGTTCAAATCCAAATATCCTATCATAAGACTTACAGATGACAGACAAAAAATGGCTTGAACTGAAACATAGCCACCTCTAAGACTTTTAAAGGAGTCATAGTGGAAAACATAAGGTGGACAGTGCAAGAAAGATACCAACAAAGTGTACGTACCTTCAGCCTATGCTAGGTACCTGCTTAATTACTTCTTACATTTTCCTTGCTGATTATTCACACACACACACACACACACACACACACACACAGAGCAAGCAAAAAAACAACCCACCCCAAATCAACCAAAATCAAAAGAAAAATGTATTAAAAAATTGTATCTCACAAGGAGAGGTGCTTTCTTGGTGCTGCTTTCTGTTTTTTATTGATACATTGCATGCAGCATAATTCAAATGTCAACGAAACTTTTTTTGCACCTCTAAAACAAATCAAATAAACTTCATTTTGGTTTTTACTGATAAATTACAAGGAGCATAATCATTCAAACATCACACAAACTGTTTATTAACCTAAAAAACAAATCAAATAAACTCTATAATGTAATTTTACTTCTTTGTCTCCATGTTTAATGAATTCATTTCACTTGTATAACTTTTTGTTCAAACAAGCATACATTACAGTGAATGAAGCCCTTAGAAGAACAATATGAATAGCTTGAACACTGCTACGGTACATGGAGCCTCTCAAGAGCTTGTGTTGTTTCCCCCCATGAGACTGGAAGCAGAGCTAATTCAGTTTTTGTTGTGCACATGATTATATACCATATTGTACGGACTATAAGGCGCACCTGATTATAAAACGCACCCCCCAAATTTGACTCAAAATTAATGTATTGTTACTCTATTTCCTTAGTATATATTTTCAGTCACATTATAAGGCGCAGGGATCTCAGTCTTGGGGAAAAAAGTATCGCCTTATAGTCGGTAAAATACGGCAGTTAAAAATGGACAGATAACTGTAATATACTAATAAACAGCCTTCATACTCACACACATTGCAAGCTGTCCTTTCAGGATTAGACGTATAATTTCCTTCGCACTGATCACAGGTCCCAGAGCCAGCATAAGCCTTGGTGTAATCAAACTCACAGAGTACGCATTCTTCTACCGATTCTGATTGTGTTCTGCCCCTTTCGCAAAAGACTAAAAAACAAAAAAAACAAAAAACAATTACAGATTTTACATAACATTAATATTTATACATAAAAATACATATTCGGACTACTGAGCGTCCACCTCCCTATTAAGACCCCTCCCTAATAAGACCTTATTTTGGCCAATTTTTCAAGGTCTTAATAGGGAGGTTCTACTCAATGTCATTTGGCTAGGATATGGACAAACTTTTTATCATAAAACTTTCTCACGATTACATTACTCACAGCGCTTTACAGGCTGAATGAGAGATATCTGAGAGAGAAAACTTTGATCATAAAACCAAATTATAAAACACAACCAATGTTCATTGTATGTGTCTAAATGGATTGGAAGCAATGTGAGAAACACCTAATTCAAATGATTGAACCAGAGAATCAAATAACTTCTTGACCACATTAAAGGAAATGCAATCAAGTTTGTAAACAATATGGAATATAATAAGGATTGCCCTTTTTGCTCTTTTCGCTAGATCTTCACAGCCATAGTAAAACTAAGTCAGTCAGTCTATTATAGTCCCGTCAACAGCTATGGTCATCTCAGGACTGTCACCACGTAAAGTTTGACCACGTATAGCAAAACACACATCCAATGAATCTTAACAACGTTCAACAACCTGAAAACATTAAAAAATATAGTACAATTCATAACATGACACTTCCATCATTGTACCCTACAGCTGATAAATCTAGACAGTGCTGGAAAGTCGAGCCATTCCGCTCTGCTTATAGGATCCAGGTTAAGAGAGGTTTGGATGAGACAAGCTCTGTCCACCATTAATAGGTGATCTGAGAGCTATTCACTGAGTGTCAAAAGATGACATATGCATTTCTCACACGTTCAACAGACAAAAACCATCTTCTAAAAGAATTAAACTAAATCTTGTAAAAAAAAA
>CM065682.1:55541321-55558821 GCA_017654935.2 Phymorhynchus buccinoides
TAACTCTGATATGCTGGCTTTTTCTCTAACACAGTCAAGAGAGTTATATCCCCAGACCATTTTGCCAGATTGGCCTCTGTCAGTTGTCTTTTTTATAGCATGATTTGTACAATTATTTTTTCTTTAATTTCCCTGGCAGTCAAGGGGTTAACAACGATTATATACATTCTCTGTAATGGTTCAGTACTTGCTGACGCATAGTTGGCGCTCTATCAATTGTTGACCCCCCCCCCAAAAAAAAAAAAAAAAAAAAAAAAAAAAAAAAAAAAATCCCTGGCAAACAAGCAACACCACACGGAAGTTGATAGCAGACGACACTGAAGGGGTTAAACATGACTTGAAAATTGCTGATACATGTATTGTTGTTGCTTTCAACATGTAAGTTTGGATAATTCAAACAAATGATCAGCGACATATGAAATGGTTAAACTAGTGAGAAAGTGAATAGTCTGCTTAACCAGAAGTTACGTGGATTGGGAGTTGTGGTAGTAAGACACTCTTGGTTTTCTTTCTGTCTTCCAAGCTAATCTTGTACAAATATGCACTTTGTAGTGGAATGGTAAGGATGATATAATAGATTTCTGGATTTCTGCTGAAGTAGGTGCCGTATTAAAAGCACTGAGACGCTTTACATTAAAAGGTACACATACTGTATTTGAAAAAATAATCTGGTTTTGTAGCATTTACCGGTAGTTACTTTGTAAATTAGTAATCATATGATAAGGCACAGGTGTCTCAGTCAGGGGAAACAATTATCACTGTATAAGTCAACAAAATATACATATTTATAGTTTTGTTTTTTGTCAATATTTCTCTCTGATGCACACGTACACACACACCATTAATTTTATATCAAGCTCTAATAATAACTTTTTTTTTCAGCTTGATAACAAGATAGGATAATCATGATATAACCTTACAAAGTTTCAAAAGTCTTATATTTTAACACATTTCATAAATCAGAATGTCATTTCACAGAGTCAAAGGTATTGAACAAACAATCCAGATTTACATTAACCCCTTCCCTGCCTGCTCCCATGTCTACTATGGGAAGCTTGATGCCTTTTTAACAACGTCATAACTTTTGATGTCCTAGGCCTGGAATGCTAGTTTTTGCTTTAGACAAGTCAGGAAAAAAAAATCTCTAGACAAGACTATTTTCTCAGATTAACAGATCTCTCTTCAATTTCTAATTAAATAAAATATACCTTTTCAATAATTCTCTGGCAGTGAAGGGGTTAATCTTACACATGAAAGGTGATCAATAATTTAAGTCAAACATCCAAATTCATAAGCTGATATGGAGCTTTATTGCATCAAATCAAAACTACAAAGTGCCCAACATCACTGCAAACAAAGATCATCAATACCATGTATGCATCTTGAAAGCGCGCACGTGCACACACACACTATTTACATACTATACTTCTTTTAAATTGATGTTGATCCAAAGTTGAAGTAGCCCCAAAACAAGTTTCAGAGTGGAATAAGTTTCATAGGCTTTGTGTTGTCTTTATTAACAGGCACAGATTACTGTAGCTGCAAAGTGTATACAATTTGCCAATACATACAAATAGCATTGACCATAATTTCCTCCACATTGCAATTAAAGAAACATTATGCACAGGGTTGTAAAGATATATGTGGAAATGTAGCGGAAACTTATGTTGATTTTAAAACCTAGGTAAACCAAAAAATCAAGTGTTACACAAAATTTATGTCAGATTCCTGTTTTCATCTGAGTAAATTGTTACCAATTTTACTGTCATACAAAACAGAATGACAAAGATGCAATGGTAAAAGAATCATTCATAGAAATGCATGCAGGTCAATGTTCGACCACTAATCCCTCGATAGCATAAGTGTATGTGTGCTTTCAAAGCAAGCATACACACACACAAGCACAAAAACAAAACCACCATATTTCAACTTGTAAGACAAGTGCAACAAAACACCATCACCTTTGATAAGAAAAGTAGATATAATTCCAACACACACTCATTCAAAAACACCCTTTTACCAAACCACGTAATGATGACTGCTGTTTCCTAAGCTTGATAAGCTTCATTCCACAGGAATGCTTTTCAATCAAACCACAGATTTTGAATGAGCAGTCTTCTGAAAGAAACACTTACTTGGTGGAACTGCCAAGAACAAAAAAAATGTATAATGTAAATCAAAATGAATATGTTCAGTTAGGCAAATGAAGCTAAAAAAAAGACAATAAATAAAATTACATCCTGATATATCACTAACACTAGGTATACCTATTTACAAGAAATTTGAGATTTTCGGCATGGATTTATACTTTCAAAATGTAATGTTCATTCCCTAATACATCTCTGGAACTTCTAATCTGTTCAAA
This sequence comes from Phymorhynchus buccinoides, assembly GCA_017654935.2. Classification (NCBI taxonomy): domain Eukaryota; kingdom Metazoa; phylum Mollusca; class Gastropoda; order Neogastropoda; family Raphitomidae; genus Phymorhynchus; species Phymorhynchus buccinoides. The sequence goes on from CM065682.1 coordinate 55,543,687, forward strand.
TGCTACACAACTGCTAGGTAAAGGGCTCTTATTTTTTAACCCTTTCGCCGCCAGCCATTTTTCAGCCAAAAAATACCCTAAAACTATGGGTAGAGAAAAAATAAATATCTTCAATATTGGGAATTCCTCTGTGACATGTATAACATTACGCCTATTCTTACCTCCCAAAATTAAGAAAATAGGGTCTTTGGATAACAGGCCCTGTTTTGATGCCTTTTAGTGACATGGGTGTTAAACCATTGTGGTGCATAAACACACCATTGGCGGTGAAAGGGTTAATCAACCATGCTTTTTAAATTAAAAAAATAGAAAGAAAAAGCTGCTTATGAATTCATATGTAATTCACCTTATCACATTCATTAATCTGTGCATCAACTAATGGTCCTTTTTTTTTGGGGGGGGGCTATGCAGATTGGCTCCTGAACCAAAGGTCTAAAACTTGTGATTTAGTTTATCTGCTTATAATAATAATAATAATAATAAATAAATAAAGCTCATATAGCGCTCTTCGATGAAAATAAAATAATCCTCAGAGCGCTTCACAAATATTATGGGAAAAAAATCAAGAAGAAAAACATTGTTACAAAACATTAAGAAGAAGCATAAATAATGATGCTTTAACATAATTTAAAGTAAAAATTAAAAATGCTCCCACCGGTCGTCCCTGTCCCCACCGACATTAAAACATTTAACAATTGTAAGGTGGGCTGTTAGTAATTTGCTTAAGTTGTGGACCTTCAAATGAGTTAACCATCAAGGCAATTGCGGTCATCTTCAGATTCCAAAATTCTCTGTGTTCCTAGTACACGAACAAAAATGTTTGGTGAGCGCTCCTTTTCCTTTTCGGCCCCATCAGTTTGGAACTCCTTACCACGCGAAATTCGCCATATCCAGTCCTTGCAATGTTTCAAATCAGCTCTCAAGACCCACCTATTCAAGCTACATCACAACCTTTAGGCCACACTACTTCTGGACTCTATTCTCACACACACCCTCGCCTCCCCCCTCCCATATTAGTTTCACTGTGTGTTGACTGCAATGTCTACGTCAGTTTTGTTGCGAGAGAGAGAGAGAGAGAGAGAGAGAGAGAGAGAGAGAGAGAGAGAGAGAGAGAGAGAGAGAGAGAGAGAGAGAGAGAGAGAGAGAGAGAGAGAGAGAGAGTGTGATGCTTTATTCAACTGATTGTATTTTGTATTGTGTTTTTGGGTGGGGTGAGTGGTGGTGATGGTAACGGTGTGTGTGTGTGTGAGTGAGTGCGTGTGTGTGTGTGTGTGTGTGTGCGTACGTGCGTGTATATACGGGTGGGGGGTGGGGGGTGTATGTGTATGCCTATTTGCATGTGCGTGAGCGATTATTTGGTTTTGTTGTTGAATTTCTTGCTTTTAATTTTTGTTGTTGTTAAGCGCATAGAGCTCCACATTTGGTGGAGGAATGCGCTATATAAATGATTCACTATTATTATTATTAACTCATTTAAAGGAGAGAGAGAGAGGGAGAGGGGGAGAGAGAGATGGGGGAGGGAGAGAGAGAAAGAGAGAGAGAGAGAGGGGGAGAGACGGGCGAAAGAGAGAAAGAGAGGGAGAGAGAGAGAGAGAGAGAGAGAGAGAGAGAGAGAGAGAGAGAGGGAGAGAGAGAGAGAGAGATAGACTTACAAACAGAGAGACAACTGGGATGAGAGAGAGAGAGACACACACACAGAAACACTACCTATCATCCAAAGTATTTTGTGTGTGTGTTGTTTTTTCTAAGGACAAAATTCCTTCGGTAGAATCAAAGAAATGAGTAGAGATAAGAGAAGAGCACGTCACACATTACCCCCCAAAAAAAAAACACAAACCCCCCCCCCAAACCCCCCAAAAAAAACAACAACACCCTAATACTGACCGAAACACAAGGTGTCGCTATCCGATCCGTTGGTTTCCGTGGCTTTGCTAGCGGGACAGGAGAGGCACTCGACCTGACCTGATTCGTTCTGGTAAAAGTTCTTGGGACAGAGTTCGCATTCGCCATCCATCAGGTAGCTACCAGGGGCGCATGACTCTGTTACCAAAAGAATAGAAAAATATGCAGCTTGCATTCACCAACTTCAAAAGAAAGAAAGAGAATGTGTCAATACGGAACAGAGATTTGGGTCAGCACGAAAATAGTATCAACCAAAAATGGATGACGAAGAGAGACAGTCAAAGTCAAAGGTCAAAAATATTTTAATCGTTAGGTCTCTGGCCCATAACAATGGAGTTCACAAAAAGTATTATATATATATATATATATATATAAGAGCAATGACGAAAAAAAGAATAAAGACACACCAAAAACGTCTTATATGCAAACACAACATAGACACAAACATTCAACATGCATGTATTTATATATTCTTTTCGCAAGGCAAGAGCTTTGTGAATAAATAATGACGTCTTAATAATAATGTTAGGGCTTTGATTACATAAAATCAATGCGAGTCTGAAAGATGAAGGATGTTTATAATATTTTGCTGGAATTAGTTCTCTTCTTAAATGATTATATTTAGGACATATAAAAAGAAAGTGACGAAGTGAGAGAGAGAGAGAGAGAGAGAGAGAGAGAGAGAGAGAGAGAGAGAGAGAGAGAGAGAGAGAGAGAGAGAGAGAGAGAGAGAGAGAGAGAGAGAGAGAGAGAGAGAGAGAGAGAGAGAGAGAGAGAGAGAGAGAGAGACAAAGCAAGACAGAGACACAGAGAGAGAGCAAAAGAGAGAGAGAGAGAGAGAGAGAGAGAGAGAGAGAGAGAGAGAGAGAGAGAGAGAGAGAGAGAGAGAGAGAGAGAGAGAGAGAGAGAGAGAGAGAGAGAGAAAACAAAGCAAGACAGACACAGAGAGAGAGCAAAAGAGACAAAGACAAAAGGTGATTTCAATCATTCATACAGACAAATCCACATGCAATGCGGTTTTAGTAATTCAAAAATCCGTAATCATAAATACTTCCTCCACACAGTGCAATGGGATCTGATGAAACGCTGCTGCATGCCATTACTGTCAAAACCTCTATTATAAGACCCTCCGTTCTTGTACAAACAGTCCCCCCACCTTCTGGAAGTTATGTGCTAGTAACTTTCTCTAATCTGTCAATCTTTGACTCTGCCTTTTCCCTTTCCCTTTGTCATCTACAAACATTCTGCCTTTACTGGTCTATTCTCCTGCCTTTGTTCTAGGGACTCTTACAAAAATGTTCTCCCGCCGAAGTCGGATATGCTGGGCCTATTATTTAGGCGCATAATGGCAGCATGAAGCATCTGTACTCATGTGACAGGAACCTATCTGAAGAAATTCACCCAGCAGTGCTACTCACTAAAAGATGAAAAATTGACTGCAGTACCTTTTGGAAATCAACGTAAAAACATTGAGTAAAGAAAACAAGGTACCCGTGAAGGGGAAAACTCCAACGTTTCGTGCCTTAGACACTCAGTGCTACTCACTGTTACATTGCCTTGGCATGAGGCTGTGTCAGACCAGTTGACATAAGCTAGAACGCCAAGGCTACATCAAAATGTGGTAATGCTCTGAATGGTTGTGCGGGGATTGTCTTAAGCCATGACAAGCTCCCAGCATAACATCATCAGTCTAAAATCCCCCGAAGACGGAGTGTGGCTGCCCACATGGCGGGGTAATCAAAAACAGTCACACACGTAATGTTCTCATCCCTAGCTGGTGCTTTTGTACTGAATTGTTCAAGTGCTCTGGCTGTTGGGATGATCCCTGGAGTCGTTAAGCCAGGGAACAACAACAAGAACAACAACTCACTGTTACAAAAGTGGGCTCCGACTTGCAAGGTGGTCTCTCCTTCCCCACAGGGTGTGCACAAGGTTTGTCTGTCCTGATCCGTGAAGCTTCCCAGCGGACATTTCTGACACATCTTTGACGTCTCGTTCAGGAAGCTTCCTTTGGTGCACTCCACTGCATATTGACAAGCGCACGCATGTGCAGACACAGAATGAATGAATGAATGAATGAATAACTTTTCTTTATTGAGGACAAAAGATTAAGCAACATTGCTTTTTTTCGTCCAGTCCTCGTGCAAAAAAAAGAGAAGAAAATGAAGAAAAGAAACCAAACATAAATAGAAAGAACAACCAAAAGAATTAAACTAAACAATTGTCTGCCCCATCCTTCTTTTAGGCACACACACACACCACCTCCCCCCACCCCTCTATACACAAGGTATCATAAGCATATAAACATGAAGATAAAAATAAACTAATGCGTGCATTACAGGGTGGATTGTTACAAACGATGTATTTAGTATTATACTTTCCCCCTTTGGTTACACCTCTTTGTTTCAGTGTGTATGTTCAATTTTTACTCAACTGTGATAGCAAATCGATTTCCCTTTGTTCACACATATGTGATTGTGCAAATGAAAAATCAACGCAACTAGCACAACATATTTTTGAGCAAATGCAAACTCCTCCGAAATCAGAATATGTTAGCTAAATTCAGCGGGGAGATCAGTGAAAACTGAAAATCTGACACATACGCACATCGCCCATTGGCCTGGGAACACAGCAGAAGAAGAGCAAATGCACAGAAATGGCCAACAATCCTATAAACATCAATTCTTTGTTGAAGGCATATTTATTTCTACTTCTATATATTTATATATTCTACCAACATCCAAACTATAAGATCAAGCGTTAATGGTTTTCTTTGTTTATTTCATCATTTCTCAAACCAATTAAATAAAACAAAGAGCGAAAATTCAATCTTTTGTGCCAGATTTCTGAAAATGATGCATCTTATTCTTAGATGTCAAACTTCAAATGACTAAAAAAAATTAAAAATTAGTAAAGGTACTCAAAGTTGATTGTGTGTGTGTGTGTGTGTGTGTGTGTGTGCTTGCATGTACTTGAATCAATAATGTATCATTATTAATCAACACTGGATTACAAAAAGAATTGAAAAAATGCACATACACATGCACAAAAACTTACCACATACGTCGGCTATCAACCCAAAGCCAGCATCACATGTTGCCTCCTCCTCAATCTCCACTGTGTCTGTAAGAAGTTCTGAGCTTAGAACATTCTGAAACAGCACAAAAACAGAAACACATCCATGTACCAATACCGTTTTTCTAACTTTTTATTGTTTTGCAACAACAAAAAACTAAAGAAATAGATAAACCTTACATTTAAGAATCTAGGCAGTTTAGGAACATAACAGGGGTCTGGAATTTTTGTTCTGCATTCCCAGACCATAATGGGTGAACCAGAAGTATGTACATGTCACGTTTTCAGTTTTCACGGGTCTTCCCACTGCATTCACCCAATACATTCCAATTTCAGAGGGTCTGGAATAATTCAGGTGGTAGAGCATCACATTCTCAATCCGAACTGTTAACTGATGCAAGAGAATGTCAAGATTTGAACTCCCAAAAGAGAAGTGAACTCCGCCGAATTGTTTCTATCCGCCATCTCCTCTGAGAAGATACCACAAAAGCTCGTGTCTGCGCATTTGTACTGTCCCGCCTTGACTACTGTAATGCTCTCTTGTCTGGCTCCCCCTCTCATCTCATCAACAAACTTCAAAAAGTTCAAAATCATGCTGCCTGTCTCATCTTCCGCTCTTCTAAATATGACCATATAACTCCATTGCTCTGTTCTCTCCACTGGCTCCCTGTTCAGCAAAGAATATCCCACAAGATTGCCTCTCTCTGCTACAAATCTATCGAGTCTTCCTGTCCTGAATACCTCACTGATCTGCTACATCTCTACACACCGTCTCGAGCTCTGCGTTCCTCATCTGACACCCGTCTCTACTGTATCCCCACTAAAACCTATGGTCAACGCTCTTTCTCCTATCAAGCTCCTGTTACTTGGAATCAGTTGCCTCACTCTCTCAGATACTCATCCTCTCTGCCCACATTCAAACGCCATCTCAAAACTCATCTGTTTCCTAAATAACTACTAATTCCTTCCTTCATAACTTGGTGTGTGCATATGTCTGAGAGTAAACGTCTGCGCTTGGTGAGCACATATAATTATTTGTGTGAGTGTGTGTCCGCGTGTGTATGTACGTGAGTGTGCGCGCGCTCGCGCATGTGTGTAATTCTCTGTTTGTCTGACTGTCTTTGGGTGTTTGTGTAATTTTTATTTCCCATTCTTTATGCTATATGTTAAATATTATTGTATGTGGTGTTATATGTGTATATTATATTTTTATATTGTAAACGCCTAGGGCATTCAATTGATTAGGCGTGCTAAATGTTCTAATAATAATAATAAAGTGTCTTCCACCGTTGGAAAATGGAAAGTGAATAGCTCAAGCAAGGGAATCATGTGACTGGAAGTAAAGGGAGGTCACTGGGATACTTCCGGTAAGGAGAGTTATGTTCCTTTGCTTTTGTTTTTAGGGTAAGGTTTCCAAGTTGAGAAAGTCCTATGCTATTGTTTGAGTGATGGTCAGTATGGTTAGAATAGATTGTCAAGATTTGAGGCTTGTGGTTGAAAGCACATTGTATGATTTGAAACAATAATAATAATAATAATAATAATAATTAGCATTTATAGCGCCTAATCTTAAAAAAAGCCCTAAGTGCTTACAATAATAAATGAATAAACCAGCAAGCAATATAAATAAAGAAACGACAAAAATATATTAAACACACGCACGTGCGCACACGCACGCACTAAACACAGACACACGCACGCACTAAACAGACACACACACACAAACACACACACAAACACACCACACGCGCACACACACACACACACACACGCAACACACACGCACAAAACAACACGCATGCACACAAACACACGCGGATGGAAGGGGCACAGTACTTTGAAAAGAAATATAGCAGGCTATGATTTGAAAAGAGTAGTTTTGAGAGAAGACTTAAATGAAGAAAGGGAGTTGGCAGAACGGAGAGGTAAAGGGAGTCTATTTCAAGAGGAGGGGGCCTGGAAAGAGAAGGAGCGTTCGCCAAGGGTCTTGGTGCGGTAACGAGGGATCTGGAGGAGAGAAGTGTCAGAAGAGGAGCGTAACTGTCTAAGAGGTGTGTAAAGGTTCAGAAGATCAGCGAGATAAGAAGGAGCCAGACCATTCAGGGATTTGCAACAGAGCAGAGAGAGCTTGTATTCGATACGCCCTCCGACAGGAAGCCAGTGAAGAGATTCAATCATTGGGGTAGAGTGAGAGAATTTGGAACACCTCAGTACAAGGCGAGCAGCATTGTTCTCAATTTTCTGCAATTTAGCGAGAAGATTTTGTGGGCAACCAGCATGAAGGGAATTGCAGTAGTCTAAGCGAGAGAGAACAAAGGCAGAGATAAGAGTTTTGGTGGCGTCTTCAGAGAGAAGATGATGAACAGAAGCAATGCGATGGAGTTCCAGATAGCAAACACGACAGACAGGAAATTTGAGTTTGAATAGAAAGTGTTCGGTCCAGTGTGAAGCCAAGATTGCGAACGCTTGCAGAAGTCTGAATGAGAGAGATCTCTAGTTGGATAGAAGTAGGGAGCGAGTTTGTAGACAAAAGTCTCTTGGGGACAATGAAAATAATTTCAGTCTTGTCGTTATTAAGTTGGAGTTTGTTGTCAGTCATCCAAGCCTTGATGTAAAAAATGCATGACTGAGTTCATTCAATGATAGAAGGAAGCCAGTCAACACCTGCAGCATTAAAGGACAGCAATTGGGAACTTAATTCAGTAAAAGGTGTGGCAACACAGATTCTAGTTACGGCTAAGCAGAGTGGTTAAGACATTCGCCTGCCGATTTCAATGCGTGACTGCAGCATGAATGACCCAGGTTCGAGTCCTGGCCTCGCCCTTTCTTTCTAATTCGACAGGAAAATTGAACTTTCTTCATGTATGTAATTTGCATAATAGAAACATTGTTGAATAAAAGAAAGAAAATTGAACTGAACGTCGAGTCCTTTAAATGGGGACTTAAAACTAGTCTGACCCGTGCAGTTTACACACGTAAAAATCCCACTGCAGTTAAAAGTCGGTAAGAGCAGGGAGAAATCCTGCTGCCTGGTATGACCAAATTGATAGCTAGGTTTCCAAGTTTAACCCTGTACCCCCCCCCCCCCCCCCCCCAAGTGCAGCGACGCACTATCCAGGGGAAGAGCAGCCCAAATTTCACAGAGATAAGTCTCTGTGACTAGAATACCAAATAAAGCAAACAATTCTTGACGCCTGCATCCTGTGTCTATTTAGGTTGCAATAAATGTTGCACATACTTTTCATTTGGGATGCCAAATATATTAAATTTTATCAGATGGTATCTGAGAACTCAAGGGGAACGCAAACACAGCCATTCTGGGCAGACTGGGAATCATAGTTTAAGAGCAGAATGAACAATTTAAGTTTGATTTTAAAACAAAGTGAAATGGATAATCAAAAACAAAAATGGTTGAATAACAAGAATAATGTTGTAGATAGCATCAGTGGAAAGTAATAAATTTTGGGACATGGAGTGTAAGGAACCTTAAATTAAATCAGTTTCTTGAGACCTAAAGTCTTATGCTACCTCCAGTATATAGGTAAGGAGACGAAATTGAACAAAAGGTAATTACTCTCTTTTTCTAATTAACTCCCCTCCACAAAAGTTGATTATGATACCATTCACCTAGCAGTGCGTGGGTCAGAACCAAAGTGAGACAAGCAAAGCATCATTCTTAAAAAAGAATGTGCCAAGCTCGCCTTTATGACCCTCACCCACACAGTACACATCAACAATGGTGGAGAGGACAACATACAAACAAATCAACACATGTCTTTGATTAAGGAGAGAGAGATAAGTAGGTTATATGTAGAGAGAGAGGGAGAGACAGAATCACAAAAACCGAGAGAAAAACACACACATAAACAGAGAGACATGCAGCAGATCTAGAGGGAGGGAGATTTCAGTAGAATTAACCAATAAAAGTGGAAATGCAGGTTCATATTAGTGAACAAGACCAGTTACCTCTAAATGAAATATGTCCTCTTCAAGAAAGACCGTCATTAAGAGCTCCTTGGCTGTCATGGTCTCGTTTGTTGATTTGTGCATCACTGTAGGTCTGGGACAAAAGACAACATTAACAAGGGTTCAGGCTAACCATGCCACGAATAACACCAACTACATGTACACTAAAGACACGTTTGATTTTTTAACCCTTTCAGCATGCATGCGTATGTTTGTGTTGTGTTGTGTGTGTGATGCGTTCATGTAGGCCCCAATATGAGTGTATGTATGCATGGTGTGTGTGTGTGTGTGTGTGTGCATGTGCGCGTGTGTGTGTGTCCTGGTTGTGTGTGTGTTGTTCAGTTATGTGTGTATGTTGTTGTGAATATATACTGTTATTTCATGCTTGCGAATTGTGTGACAATGCATATGTGTATTAGGGCTATTATAAGTAGTAGTAGTAGTAGTAGTAGTAGTAGTGTAGTAGTAGTGGTAGTAGTAGTAGTGGTAGTAGTAGTAGTAGTAGTAGTAGTAGTAGTGGTAGTAGTGGTAGTAGTGGTAGTAGTAGTAGTAGTAGTAGTAGTGGTAGTAGTAGTAGTAGTAGTCACAGCAGTTGTTGTTGCTGATTGTTTTGTGCATTTTTACCGGCCAAACGAAGTCTGACAGGTATTGTTTTGTCTGCTCATGTTATTGGAATTTTGTTTCATGATTTGTCTAAAATCACTGTTCATGTGAAAAGACATTAAATTAAAGATTCATTCATTCATTCATTCTTGTTTCATGTTTTTATTCCATTTCAATTATGTGCAAAGCGCCCTGTAGCCTACATAGTAGGATGGGCGCTATATACATTTTCCTCATTATTATTACTCTGGAATTACTCAGACTCAACAGCAACACACTACTGTTCAGGCGAAAGGTTACTCAACCAGGGATGCCTCACTGAAAATCTTTCCAACAAGAAAAACTAACACAAAACCCCCAGAATCAAACAACAATACATTTTGAGTGTCTGGTACATTTATTTGTGGCATAGTATTTTGTGTGCCTGTTCTAAGACCAATTCCAACGAAAATCTATGACGTGAAGTAATAAAAACAAAACTGAAACTGCACAGATTGCTTGTCTGTTTAATCGATGCATCTCTCTCCTTCGATGAAACTACCTTCGTCAATCATCGAAATGTGCTATAAAAAAAAAAGACGCAAATTATTGCCTATCAGCTCTTCATTCAAAGGCTAAGTCATTCTTTCCATACTTGCCTCATCATGACCGCCAAGTCTCCCACTCTCACTCAAATCACAAAAAGAATATACCCACACCCATAAAAGGACATAAATACAAAGAATTCTTACAAGACATTTGAAAAAGAGATGGTGACCGTCATGTTTTTGGATTGGTCGACATCGACACACTGCACAGACACGTCCACATTGGTGCACTCCGAGTCGTTGCAGAGGCTGCTCCAATTTCCATTTAAATCTTGAATTCTGTCCATCAAAAGTTTTTGCACTTCCCCAGGATTAGATGCGACACATGATAGATCCAATTCATACACCAGATTTACTGTCAACTGGACAGTTTGCTCTCGGACACCTGCCCAGAAAAAACAAACAAACAAAAAATTAATACATTTGCGTCTATTCTATGTGTTTTGTTCTTTCTTTCATCCTACCTTTTAAAGGTATTTATCACAGAAAATAGTGTGTGTGTGTGTGTGTGTGTGTGTGTGTGTGTGTGTGTGTGTGTGTGTGTGTGTGTGTGTGTGTGTGTGTGTGTGTGTGTGTGTGTTTGTGTGTGTGAATGTTTGTGTGTGTGAATGTGTGTATGTGTGAGTGTGTGTGGAGCGTGTGTGTGTCTTTCATTTAACGTCTATCCACTTCTCGTGATATTAGACGATGGAGCGTGTGTCTGTCTAAGCACATGCGCAAAAGTAAACTTAATTTTTCATAAACAATACATGCAGTTTTGGCAAACATGAACCGTCAAATGTACAAGCACGAGAGGTATCAATGTAGACAGAAGGGACAGGACAAGCAGCTATAAATTCACAATGTGATGCCTTACAGTCAAAACAGACTGCCTTTAAATAGTCCATTGACTTATTATGCAACTTACTGCGAAAACTAATAACTTGTATTAAAAAAACGAAGAAATATAAATAGTATAATCCTCATTTTACAGTTTTAGTCTTTTTTAATACAAAGTATTAGCTTTCACAATAAGTTCTATAATAAGTCAAGGGACTATCTGGAAATAGTCCATTTTGACTCTAAGGCCTCATAAACAGTAGACACAGTAATCCCATGAGCAATCCGTAAATAAGTAAAAGAAAGAAGGAAAACTTACAATATATACAGATTAGGGGAAATATGGACACATGCACTTATTTTGTCCTTCTTTCTTTTATTTATTTATAGATTGCGCATGGGATTTCGGCGTCTTCTGTGCACAAGGCCTAAGGCATCAAATTTATGCCAGAGCCTGCGTTCCTACGACTGACTCACTCCCACAGATGACGGCGTCCGGCAGCTGGTGAGATTTGTACAGATTGTAGGAGCCCAGCCTTCCGCAGGTCAGAACGTTGGGGTCCATGGGAGCCATGCCATCGTTGGGACACTGGACCCTGCGTCCGCGACCCTCGCAGTCCTCAATGTTGTCGGGGTTCAGGCCTTCTGTGTTGTTGCACGACTGGCCCGCTCCTGACACCCAAAACAAACGCCAAGCAAAGTCATAAGTTTGTGAGCAAAATATGAAGCTCTGAGCAAAATGTCGCAGAGTAGAAACAAGTCTGTGCGTTGGTTGGGTCTGTGGGTAACCCCCTCTTTGAAATAGTAAAGAAATCATGTCATGCTTTGTGTCATTTATTGCAATGACGTTTATCTCTTCTTGCTTCCATTTTTCAACCAAAAGAGAAAAACTCTCATGCAGTTAGAAGGTAAAGTCTGAATGTACTCATTTTACGTTAAGGTTTCCTTCCTCACTTGGTGCGAGGTGAAAGTTGCTATGGGTTACATATAAGTGATTTATGGATAAAAACACAACACCCATACGTAGGGTGCGCACTGACCTGTACCGGTACGCTATAACCAATGTCATAGTCTTCAGAAATCCGCTTGCTTCTAAAAAACGCTTTCAGTTACAAAGCAGAGCATTGATACGATGGAAGCAGAAACATTTTAACAGATGCTGGTGATCTAAATCTTTTCCAATATCGAACTGGAGATCTACAAATTTTTTCTACTCTATAAAGCATCGAAAAGTAAATCAGGCATGGGATTTAGGAATTATTAAAAAAGGCTGAAAACCTGGGGTTGGGGGCAAACCCCCCTGAAACTGAAGCTCTTTTTTTTGTAATCTAAGACTTAAAAACAGGATAAGAAATAGAATTGGTAGATTTTCATTTTGCATTCACTTTTAAGAAGTAACTCTATACTCAGTCGGTCTCTTTTTTGTTTTGCACATGAACTTACATTTGCTTCTCTAGACATCCCAAGGCTTGTGTACTGAGCAATAAAATATAAGTATCGCTTAGTAAAATCATGGACTTTTCAAATGCATTCAGCATACTGTTTATTATGGACAGTTGGTGAGTTGGTGAATGCTGTAACATTGTTTATGCATTAACCTTGAATGTGACAAGGGTCGTTTTCATCGCGTGTCTCCAATAGACAGTGTTTTGAATGCAGTTTAAAAGTCAGTAATTTTACAAAATGGTCCTTATCTTTTATTGTTCAGTACAAAAGCCTTGAGATGTCTACATAAGAAAATATAGGTGCATGTGAAACACAACACATTTGATTACACTCTGTGCTCATGTTTGTGTCTAATTATGATACGCATACAGAAATCAACAAAAGTTTAGCAACTCTTCTTCACAAGACCGCAAAACAAAAACGGCTGACCCAAATCATTTTATTTTTTATACACATTTAAACGTTATTTGTGGAACAATTAATAAAATTTCATGGCATTCGTATTATTAGGTTTGAAGCATTAGCTCAACAAGTAACGTTACCCCCTAAGTTCACAATCACAAATCGCAGCTACTCAAAATTAATTGGTCCATATCGGGTTGTCCACCCAAACAACAATAAACTGTAGTCATGTAGGCGCAGTTCCTCCGGGCTTCATTCACAACTTAGGGGGTTCATGAGACATCATGTACATTGTTTGCCTTGCCAAATACAGTGGACACACCCAATTGTGACCCGTTTTGAGTACCATACTTTTGTGACTTTAAAATTTGGGGGGGGCGTTGTTTGTTGAGCCACTGTATTTAAAGTAATAACGCGAATACAATGAAATTTTAGATTTTAGCACACGTGTTATTGAATTACTTAACTGCAAAATTGGAGATGATTTGATTAAGCCATCTCTCATTCGTGCGCTTGTGAAAAAATGGTACTTAAGTTTTGTTTACTATATATAACAAAAATGGGCATGAAGAATATGAATTCTGGTTTCCAACATCACACCAAGGCAAACGTCCAAACTTCCCTCTATGTCAATAAGTGAATGCAACTATTTTATTTGCAAGTTTTATGTTGGATGTTAAGACATTCCAACATAGGGAAAGTAACCACTGGTAGCTTGTTTCAATTTTCTGAATTTTTATCAGTGTGCTAAATCTAGTAATAAAGTCATCCCCATATAAGTTCATTTTTCTAACACAGCACAAAATTACACGGACAAAGAACTCACGCTTGACGTAAGCGGTGAAACGACAGAAGGCTACATTGTTTTCATCATCAGCCTTCATATAGACCAGGTGGCGAGCCCCCAAGGAAAGGAGAGTTCCTGGATAGATCAGAAACAAAACAGTGTAGTTTTCAACAAACATAACCGATAGATCACTGAGCAAACGTGTACTTGAAGGAGTGCGTATGTGTGAGTGTGTATGTGAGTGTGTGTGTGTGTGTGTGTGTGTGTGTGTGTGTGTGTGTGTGTGTGTGTGTGTGTGTAAGTAAGTAAATAAGTAAGTTTATAAGTAAGTTTCTTGAACTGTAAATAAAGATAGGAAAATTGATTATCTAAAAAGATTAAGAGGAACAATTCACAAGCAAAATATACAGCCCTAACTACCGTATTTTACGGACTATAAGGCGATACCTTTTTCCTTGACTGAGACCCCTGCGCCTTATAACATGACCAATAAAATAGCAAGAAAATATAATAACAAAATCTGAATTTTGTGTAAAATTTGGGGGGGGGTGCGCCTTATAATCGTGTGCGCCTCATAGTCCATAAAGTACAGTAATACAATGCCTGTCAATCTTTCTTCAATTACCCATTCACCTAATTCCTGAATAATAATGGATTGCATTCTAAATATCTGTGTGTGCATGTGTGTGCGTGCATGCGCACGCTTGGTGTGTGTGTGTGTGTGTGTGTGCATGAAGTGTTTGTACATAAGCGTGTGTGCAAAAGTGTGTGTGTATGACAGACAGAAGAAAAAAGACAGACGCAAAACAAAACAGTGGCTTACCAGGTAAAGTACTAAGCGCCCCGTCTGGGTGGTACTGATCTGTGATTTGTGCAAGACGTTGCACTTCCTCAAATACCACCATGGATGGACAGTCTCCCAGGCTAGGAGGCTCTTTGTCTATGCATGGGGAAGGAATCACACACATAATTATAGTTTGGTGTCAAATATCGGTTCTATTTTTGTGTGCACAAACATGCTCTTAAGAAATGAGAGAGAGAGAGAGAGAGAGAGAGAGAGAGAGAGAGAGAGAGAGAGAGAGAGAGAGAGAGAGAGAGAGAGAGAGAGAGAGAGAGAGAGAGAGAGAGAGAGAGAGAGAGAGAGAGGGAGAGGGAGAGAGAATACGAATACGAATATGAATGTTTAATGAGGGTAAACGGATAAGCTCAAGCTTCTTTACACCATGCCCTCGAGGGGAAAAAGAAAAGCCAAATAACAAGAAAAGGAAAACAAAAAGAAAGTAAAAAATGCATAACAAGAATAGAAAATAAAAACAGGCATGTTCACATTAAATTGAAGAACATGCGAAAAAAATTCAAGCTCAAACGAAGAGCTCGTTCACGTACTCGCACACACACAAAACATACAACATATCCTATAACTATACCAAAACATGCATACCTAGTCTCTCGTGGTGTGTTCGAACACACATGTGCAAATACGTTCATGGTCCAATGATAGAATACAATACACTAATAACCCCACGTTATAGAGAAACATTATATTTA
>CM065682.1:55561321-55569077 GCA_017654935.2 Phymorhynchus buccinoides
AAATGTTTGCAAGTCACTGACTCACATTCTGCGGCTTCGCCGCCATGCCGCCATTGTTGCTATGGCTTTGACGGAGTAAGTCGAGGTAATTATTTCTAATATTCACAAAGTGCTCGACCCTAGTTTTGTTTCTCTGAAAATCGTTTATTGTTGCTACCACAACATTTGGTATGAACCCTGCACTAAATATCAGCACTCATCTTCTGGACACTTTCACATTTTCTATTCTTCCACACCGATTTTCCTCTTTTGATAGCTTACCTATTAATGTTATGAGTATCATTATTTGAGGAGAAATAATTCTCTTATCTAAAAAAAAAACCAACAACAAAAAGGTGAATGAGAGGGGGACGTGGAAGCACAGACAATGAAAAAAAAAAAAGTATTTACCTGGTTCATCATCACAGTCGGAATCTTTCCGACCACCAGCACATACTGTTCTCTCTCGTCCGACAGTGCTGGGTACAAGCCTTCGAGCCCACAGGTTATCTGACAAATCGTAGACACCCCAGCGTGCAACAAGGTGTTCTTCGTCTTGCATGACCAAGGGTGACAGAAGCATTTCATTGGCGGTGCTATAGCTAAGGACGCTCTGCCAGACGTTCAGCTGGGAGATGTAACCAATGAAGTTGGAGCCGATGCACGCAGTTATCTCACTGAACAAAAAAAGAAAGAAAGAAAATACAGCAACGGTTTTAGGTTATTCAGTCTAGATTGAACTTTTAAAAAAAGTTATTATGAAAATACTGCAACAGTTTAAGTTATTGGTGTAGATACAGCATTCTTTAGTTATGATGACAAATTAAATACTGTACAGCCATTATTTAGCATAGCATAGCAATTGGGCACTATAGACTTCTGTTTTAAGCCCTTTGCCCTCTAGATATCATTGCTTTTAATGTACTTTTTTTTTGCCAGTGAACTACAGGCTTTTGAGTATTGATTTCAAATCTTAATAAATTTCCTCCAAATTTATGGAGTGCATCACACTTTTATAGTTTTGATCAATTTGATTTTTTAATGCGTTCAGTGACAATGCATTAACAGTCTCATTAGAAAGGTTATTTCATGCTGTTATAATTTCATTAGTAAAAAAAAAATTGAGTGGAACAAGTATTGTTTATTTTCTTTGTACGTTTGAAGTTGTGCCCTAAAGTTCTATCATCTTCTGAAAGGGTTAGTAAGGTTTTAGTGGTTCTATGATTATAAAGACAGCGTGTGCCATATCCCAGTTAATATCATTTTCAGGTGGCAACGCTTACCTGTTCAAAGGGAAGGTTGCGTCAGTATTGCCGCCCTCCAAGTTTCTGCCATTCTGGAACATGTCATAGCTGCCACTGACATCCCAGTTTATTGTCAGCTGGGTCCACTTCTTCAAAACGAAACTCTTTTCAAGGCTTTCAAGTAGCCGTGGCACTGAGGTCTCATTACCAAAAGTCACGCTGTCCATATCAATCGACAGAACCAGTGTGCCGTCACTGAAACAAACGTAGACTCAATTATGATAGCGCAGGCACATAGTTAACCAGTTATCCAAAGATAAATATAAAGCCTCAGGCTAAGCTATAGTTTAACACCCCCCCCAGTGAACATTTTCATAGCGGAAATTTGATGGGGGGGGGGCATCTAGACTACAACTGCACCAAGTCTCATATTGATTCTAAAGCATAGAATCAGGGTATGCGTACCTCACAATTATTTCATGAAAAACAATTAAGCAAGCCAAACATAATACTCAGAAGATTTGTATTATATAGGCATAAAAACAAACAAAACTGTCGTGGAGTCGTATACCAACTATAATCAACACATGCTGTAATATGTTTCGAATTTGTAAAGAATAAAAATATTGCTGTGTGTACATCTGGTTGCTTTAAAGGCACAGCCGGAGTATATAAGGAGCGGCTCTTATCGCGTGACCGCATTTTGCTTTCCTGCTCATCGTTCGCTACTCTTTATCCCTACCATTTCCCCCTGTAGCGCGAGCAGCAAGTGTCGGACTACCGTGACCCGATTCCTTGGATCGGGTGCTTTGGCTTCAACCACTCTGCTGTCAAAAACCTGTCAGTGGTTTTGTATCATTTTGCTAAACAGACCAAGGGAAACTTTTGTTTTATCCATTACGAGGGAAAGTATTCAATGCTTGGCTTCAAATCAGATTGACAGAGAACAGCAGCATAGTCATTTAGCATGCATACTGAAGTGCAGCTTTTCAACAGCAGTGTATCTTGTTTAGCCGGTCTCTCTTTATATGTTTATAACAGACCTGCCTACTTAGAATTTTCCCAATCAGTAGCCCAGCCATCAATTTTCAGTAGCATGGCAAATTTTTCCGTAGCATCCACAAACAACGGCAATCGATTTGTTCTCTGTCTGAGCCGAAACGCACTGCTTACTATGTTTCGCCGATTGAACGTGTTGATGGCAATCGTCTCTACCGCCATGATTCACAGAGAAGTCCGCATGGCAGAGGTTGCACTGCAGCGAGCATGGTTCGCACCGAGTCAACTTCTGACGATGCAAGGTCACTCCTCCATGTAAGCTATTTTAAAAACTTGTGCGGCAGGCCGATGTTTTTTCTTAGAACAAGATGGTGTGCCAGATGATTTTCGTTTTCTGGTTTGGGTTCGTTTTTCTTCGTTTGAAACATCTCCCGAATCGCTACTGCTGCTGGAGTCCGCCATTTTTTTCAGAGAAAGTAATAAGAACGCATGCGCAGTCACTTTGATAAAAACAGAAGTGACTAGGTTATCGCGTCTGTGACAAAACCGGGAACGGCATAAGCAAAAATAAAATCTGCTCTTAGAAACCGACAAAACCGGGAACGGCATAAGCAAAAATAAAATGCGGCGGCAATTTGTTTTTTTTCGTAGCAACGTTAAGGTTGCCGTAGCTTCATAGCAAAGCTTTATTTTTCGTAGCTGCTACGGCCAAATCGTAGCAGTAGGCAGGTCTGTTATAACATTACTCTCATACTTTGATGTTTTTACGTATATTTTCAGTTTGCGCTCTGGTAGTTGTTACGGTAAAACCTTTACCTGCAAATCAAACCGAGTTTGATGTGCAAATAAAGGCTTTACCTAATCAACTACCTTAACTGAAGTAAGTTGAAACCTTCCAGAGGGATCAGACATTTTCCACTCTGAACATTTTCCATGTTTTAATCAGCAAAAAGGGGGCATAAAATTCAATAATCAAATCCACATTGATAATTATTGTTGAAATAAAAATATAATCTATTATAATATTTGCAATACACACAAACTTTATTGATGTAAAAATATACAAAATCAATAAAAAGATAAATAAACTAAAGTGAGACGATCAATATGACCGTTGCTTTTTTCCTCAACACCCTATCCAAAACCAGTAAAGCTCTCAGCTCATACCCCTTTGCACATATATCGAGCTCTTTTCTTTTTTTACTGTAACAGACTTGCTTACCCCCTACACAAGTCTTGAGTAGTCTGGATAGCTGAAATGAGTAGCTTTGGTGCAACATGTGTAGTTTAATCATTAAACCATCAAAACAATGTTCACTGAAAATGAGTAGTAATCAAGAAATAAAGAGCATTATTTTCAATTTTGAAGAGTAGTAGAGGTCCAAATTGAGTAGAATACTCCTCGAAAATAGTAAACAGGTCCATCTGTCCATCATCACCTCAGTTTGAGCTCGATAATTGAGGACTCTGTCTCTTCAAGCGGAGCCACCCAGACCATAATGGCCAGTTGAGTCCCATTAAAGATGATGGGTTGTTCAGAGCATACAGCACTGTCTGCCTTTGTGAAGTAGATGTCAAAGTCGCTGGACATGTCTGCAGCACAATCAAAGCAATAAGTGAATATAGAGCTCACACAAAACACCCGTATCTTTCTACAACTGAACACAGCACACACACGTTTGCAGACACACAAGCGCTAGTAATTTAAAAAGTTCAAAGAGCCACAAAATTAGTTAAAGGTGCAGTCCGGCGGGTGAGCGATAGTTTTCATTTTGCACCTCTGCGGTGGAACAGGCGTTGGGGGAAAGAAAATGGCTTCCTATCATTTAAAAAGGGCGCCATTTTCTTTCCCCCAAAACCTGTTCCACCGCAGAGGTGCAAAACGAAAACAATCGCTCACCCGCCGGACTGCACCTTTAAAGCATGTAAAAATGTCTTACGAAGAACGTTTAAATTTTCTAAAATTACCATCTTTAAAAGGAAGAAGGCTTAGAGGGGACCTTATTCAAACATATATAATTGTACATAATCTTGATGATATAAATTACAATGACTTTTGCATAAAATGTACAGTAGACAAAACAAGAAATAGTGATGGTAAATTGTTTCTTAACAGATCTAATACTAACACCCGCAAAAACTTTTTTACTAACTGTGTTGTTCGCATGTGGAATGATCGACCAATTAACATAAAGAATGCACCTAGCATTAATGAATTCAAAAATCTTTTGGACGAAAACCCAAATTTGAAAACAAAATTTAAATGTTTCGATGAATAATTTAAATAATAATAAAAAAAGCCATTTTCTTAAAGATTTATCTTTTTTTTTTATTAGTTTTTGATTTGAGACGCAAACCACTAAATAATTTGTCAAGTCAAATTCATTGAGAAGGGGCGTAATAAGGGCCGAGAGGCCTATACATAGCCCTACACCACCTACCTACCTACCTGGGAGTTGGGGTAATAATTAGACAAGCACAGTAAATTTCTGTCTTCCAAGCTGATCTTGCACAAACATGCACTTGTAGTGGAATGGCAAGGATGATAGAATAGATAGTATGACATTGGCATTGCGAACTAGAAAGAATCATGTAGAAAGGGTATCTTCTTCATTCTTATCACTTACTGCATCTTTCGGACTATAATCCAATACTTTTTTCCCAGACTGAGACCCCTGCTCCTTATAATAATAATAATACTACTACATGGGTGCAACTACACAACATGAAAAACCCTGAAAGGCCGGGGTCCATGGGGTAGTGTCCCCCTGCAGCTGAAGCAAAAATTGATTTATGAAGGTATTTTAGTTTGCTTTTTCCACAATTTATGCAAATGCTCATTTTAAAGTGTTTGAAAAATACAGTAGACACACAAACATCTTGTTTGACAAATTAAAAAAAAAAAGTAAATTCCTTTTCTGGTAAAATTCAAAAACAAGAAATCCTTGTATACCAGGAAAAGTTGCACCCATGCTGCTAATTTAGTAAGGAACTTTTAAAGCAAAATATGAATTTTGTGGTAAATTTGGGGGGTGCGCCTTCTAGTCCGAAAAATATAAGTGCACTTATATATTTGATGAAATATATTCATATGTTGATATGGTTTTTTTATACCACTAACCCTCACAAAGAGTGGTAAACTATGGAAACTATGTATCACACACAAAATAAACTAATGAGTGTATCATACATTAAAAAATATTAACAATTTATAAACAACTGCATTATAAAGAACAGTGGCTCCATATGCATGTTCTTTTTTTTCTTTTTCAATGAATTGGTTGAACACAATACAAAATAGTTTGCCAATGGTTTTGACCTTCTTCGCAAAATAAAGTCTTAAAGAGTTATTAAACCTACAATTTAGCAAAAGTGAGCTTTTTACATCTGTGTGAAAACAGTACAAGAACCTTCAGCATTTTCAGCAGATGTTACCAAAGAAAAATATTTGAGGACAGTCATTGGAATTGGTTGTGGTGTTTTTAAATATACTGATGGAAAAAGGTTAGGGACCAGTCACACACACATGCATAACTTTTCAACCACGAATGGCAATGCAATATTTTTGGGCAAGCATTTAATTCATTATCTCGTCAATCAGAGTACCAAATTTCATTCCGATTTGATTATCCGTTTGCTTTCCGCGAGCCCTCAAAAAACATAGGGGTTCAAAACGAAAATTGCAAGTCCTTCGACATGTTCAATAGTGTGTGTGTCCACCACGATTCCTTTGGCATTCTTTTGAGCGAGTCTGGAGACGGCAGGGGGAACGCTACCAGGACCACACCATCCAGGAGAGGGTGGCCTTTGGTGGGGGCTCCATCATGGTATGGGGAGCTTTCAGTCTTCGCCATAGGACACCCCTGTACCACGTGGCTGGCAATCTTACAGGCCTGCGCTACAGAGACGAAATTGTGGCCCCACTCGTCCTGCCGATGCTCCAACAGATGGGACCCCAGGCCATCTTCCAAGATGACAACGCCACCCCACACCGAGCCAGGGTGGTGACCAGCTTCATCCAACAGGCTGGTGTTGTCAGGATTGTTTGGTGCAGATGTGATGAATGCCAAAGGAATCGTGGTGGACACACACACTACTGAACATGTCGAAGGAATTGCAATTTTCGTGTTGAACCCCTATGTTGTTTGAGGGCTCGCGGAAAGCAAACGGATAATCAAATCGGAATGAAATTTGGTACTCCGATTGACGAGATAATGGATTAAGTGCTTGCCCCCCAAAATTGCATTGCCATTCGTGGTTGGAAAGTCGTGCATGTGTGTGTGACTGGTCCCTAACTTTTTTCCATCAGTTTATAATATTAATAGAGCAATACAGCAGGAGCACATATGACGATAAAATGACTGACTAAATCAATAAAAAGAGTATGGGAATTACTTAAGTTTCATAATACATTTGAATTCCCTAATTTCTTGCTATCATATAATTAAATTGTTCATTGAATTTTGTTTTGTTTTTAATATCGTCACTTTCTTAAAGAAACTGCAGGCCGGGCATTTCAACAATATCCTCAAGGCATGCTCTTCTTCTTAAAAATTTAATAGTAATAATTTTATTTCATATAGCGCTAAAATCCATACAGTAGTATGCTCGATGTGCTTTACAACAGCAACATTAAAAATATGCATTAAAATCAACAAGATAGTCATACTACCAACATTCCAGTGCAAAGAAATAAAGTAACATGATTCTCACTCACAAAGACATCCACCCTCATTCACCAGCACTGTCACTCTCTGATAACACCTCACCCTCGCAGAAGCTAATGAAAATGTCAACAAGCAGCAGGAAGGAATGCACCAATACATCTCTCAACATCCTATGTCATCCTATTGACGGCTATGTTGCATTAATTGTAATACATACACGCGTGCACACACACGCGCGCGCGCACACACACACACACAGATAACCCATGCAGGCTTAACTCACCGATGTCAGTCTCGCAATTTTCGCCTGTGAAGCCTGGAGCACATTCACAAGTGTAGCGCACCCCATTCCCTTGGTCAACACAGGTAGCATCGTTTTGACATGGTTCATTTTCACACAGGTCCGCTATCGGTTCACACCTTGATTGTCAAAACATTAAGAAGAATATTTAGAAATAGATAAGCTTACCCTTTATATAACAATCTAGCGGTTTAAGTACCCGCATCACACGCTCAGACCCAATGCCAACTACAACAACAACCAAAAATAAAACACAGGACCTAGAATGATGTTCAAACTCTGCACCTCTCGCACAGCTTTATTCATTACATCACAGAGTACTTTTTACCTACTTATCACAATATCAGTAGCTTCCCTTGATTGACTCATTTGGACTTATCAGTAATGGTGGATACGATCATCTGCTCCAGTCAGCTAAAACCCGTAAATTTCATAACTGAATTTCTCAACAGTAATTCGACGCAAATGCATGAAATGACAGAAAACAGAAAAGTCACTTCAGATTGGAAGCGCATATATAGTGCAGAGTTGTGTATGACAGTAGCCTAACTATCAGAGATTCTAAC
>CM065682.1:55569577-55681704 GCA_017654935.2 Phymorhynchus buccinoides
CTCCATGCATACTGAGCCATCGGTGGAGTATTTTCCAGTTTCACAGTTAGCTGGTAACGACAAATAAAAGGGACACACATTATCATGATATATATATTTATGATATATATACAGAAAAAGATAACAGCCCTGTATTATTTGATTCATCTGTCCTGCACAGCTCACCATCTGATGGTGATCGTTGGTCTATAGGATTATTATTTTTTAACAATATGTTAAAAAATATATATATATATATATATAAATAGAACAAATAAAGTCAAACAACTACATCGTCCACTGTATTGCAGTTTTCAGTGCTCTAGACCATATAGATATATATCATGATAATGTGTATATACATATAATAATAACTTGTATTAAATGTAAGTTGTTTTACAAAGACATCACTGGTTTTGTTGTTATTCCTTTTATATATCTTGTCTTACTTCGAAACTAGTCTGCAAGGTGTGGTGCCAAACTGTAAGAAAGAATGATTTTACTGTACATATAATAATTTATATATGTATTTTTGTTTGTAAATGAAAAAGAAAACATCACGACCGTGAGGTTATGCTAAATGGTAGATGGTAAATGGACTATGATCACTTTCATAGTTTATTGATTAAATCGTATTCTTAGTCCATGTTTTTGCAACAAAAGTTCAATACTATCACAGTATCAGACGTGAGACTGGGAAAGAGGGTATGTGTGAAGGTGACAAAAAGACAGAACATGTACATGACTAGCCTAAAATGGACTGGTTAAAAATGGGACCCCAAAAAAGTGAAAGAAATAACAGATGAGAGAAAAAATAAAATATATAAAGAAATTATATGAAATGGAAAGTTACAGAAGGTGAACAGCATGGAAAGATAAAGAATCGGAACAAAACAATGTTTTGGAAAACGATGCTTGAAACCAAAAGGTAATTTATTACTAACTTACACAACACCACATTAGTTTTTTCCAAAAGTAAAATAAGTAAAATTATTTGAATGACGAGTATGGTGCACAGTGCGACCACGCCCATTCCGGATGTAAGGGGGATAACTACCACCCCATGTCCGGGAGAGTGGGTGATGTCCCGTGTGCACTTTCGTTTTTTAACTATATGCTATGGTATGGTTCCAGGTTGATTTAGGCTTATGCAGTTGTTTTGAGTGTTGCTACAGTATGGTTATAATAGATAGGTAATTTATTACTAACTTACACAACACCACATTCGTTTTTTCCAAAGGTGCCAGGTATATTTTATGCTATACTAGTCATGTCAATTGTGCTAGTATCTATCACAGTATAAAAAGCTCCTAATGTATCACAACTACACAATAAAACGTGATACACGCAGACACACACATAAACACCTCAAATAGCACATCACTAACACAATTAGTATCGTCTTTGTCTTTCTCTCCTCTCTTCCTCCCCTGAAAAACATCACCTGTCTCTTAACCCCTAATACACATCTGTATTGTTAAAAATTCGGGACTTTCCTGGTGTTGCACAGCCTCCGGGCATTGCGCCCAGGATCGTTCCCACCATTGTTATATCTACTAATGTCCCGTATGTGTCTGCTCCAGACCGGAGGATGTTAAGCAGAATTTCATCATAAAACCCTTCTGAAGTTTGCTCATCGTCCCCACCATCTTTATATCTACTAATGTCCCAGCTGTATGTGTCTGTTCCAGACCGGAGGATGTTAAGCAGAATTTCATCTTAAAACCCTTCTGAAGTTTTGCTCATCGTCCCCACCATCTTTATATCTACTAATGTCCTATAGCGGTATGTGTCTGTTCCAGACCGGAGGATGTTAAGCAGAATTTCATCTTAAAACCCTTCTGAAGTTTGCTCATCGTCCCCACCATCTTTATATCTACTAATGTCCCATATATGTGTCTGTTCCAGACCGGAGGATGTTAAGCAGAATTTCATCTTAAAACCCTTCTGAAGTTTGCTCATCGTCCCCACCATCTTTATATCTACTAATGTCCCTAGCTGTATGTGTCTGTTCCAGACCGGAGGATGTTAAGCAGAATTTCATCTTAAAACCCTTCTGAAGTTTGCTCATCGTCCCCACCATCTTTATATCTACTAATGTCCTAGCTGTATGTATCTGTTCCAGACCGGAGGATGTTAAGCAGAATTTCATCTTAAAACCCTTCTGAAGTTTGCTCATCCAACAAGTTGAAGGTTTACTTACAGCAACCACTGCCATCATGTTCCTGCCCTGGCTGGCACTGAAGGGTTGACGTAAAGGTCTGAATACCATCAAAAGTGATTCCGTTTTCATCCTGTACGCACACAATTATGTGAGAAATTGAGAACATATTTTGTAATTGGAGGGTACACTTTATTACCCTTAGAAAAGAGAGATAAATAATCTGGCAACTGATGCATTAATTTAAAGTTTTGTTCAGAAGTCATCAGTTTGTACAAAGTCAAAGAAAAAGTTTTTTATTTTATTCATTGTATTCTATGAATTGTTATCAGCCATGAAGCAAAGCTGGTAATGTTTTCAGAGGTGTTTTGTCTGTTTGTTCCTGGCTGGTTGGATGGTTGACTGACTATACATGTGTGTATGTATATGTGAATGTATGTATGTGTAGACCTGCCACATTCTGAGACTGAAAAAGGGGAGCGGGGGGGTTCTGGTGGCCCAGTGAGGTCCAGGGGGCGAGGTGCCCTGAAGCTGAAGCATTTATTCATTTACTTTGCTAAGATTCACTCTCAATTATATATATGAAAATGCTGCTGCGTGACTGGTGATCTAGCATTTTCACGATCTAGTTTCATGTAGGAATTTAATTTTTCTTACAGCTGTGTGTGGTTCCATTGGAATTTTACCCATGTGAATCACAATCAAGGGCGAAGCAAAACTTATACTGACCATGATGTCTTGTTCAGGCTGGTGGTCATAGAAAGCATTCTTGATAACAGCCTCCGTTTCATATGTTTTGTTGTTGTTGATGTTTTCAATCTCATCTCTGCAATAAAGATGGGCCATTCACCATAATAACTGATTTCACAACACATGAAAGGAAAGATAAAGGAAAGATTAAAATAATTAATTAATACATTATTTTCTGGGCTATAAACTGCTACTTATTTTTTCAATTTTGACCCATGCAGCTAAAACAATGATTGCAGCTAATTTATGAACATTTCCCCTTCCGTATTTTAGGATAGTGCGTGCTGACATCGCCAATCTCAGTAAAAATGAACCATTCTCAGGCCAATACTGAGGAATGTAATCAGCGATAACATGATCTGACACTAAATTTCATCACTTTTAAGCACATTTTTCTTCACTGAGCAGTGTATGATACAAAAATTCACTGAAACAGTCGCAATAGTGTCGATATTTATGAAATCTGTGTAAACGAAAATACTATCAACTTCCAAATTGAAAGTTAGTGATTGGTCTCACTCCACAAGTTGGAACTATGTGATCTTCTTCTTTGCTGTGCGTGATTGGTTTCACTTTACAAAAAAGAAGTTGAGAAGCAACTCCTTTGCTTTATTACACAGATAAATCGGCATTAGCGTCTGCACTGAAACACTTGCTGAGTGCAAACAACTCACAAAAGCCAATAAATGAAAACAGCAGGCACATTAGCGCTTGCCGTGATTAAGTATCTGCAGAGTGCGTTGCGCCATTTTGTTTACTGTCAGCCGAGTTGAAGTGAAAGTTTCGTTTGTGCAAACTTTGACTGAAAATGAACTGCCAGTGCGTTACTTTGTCTTGTTTTGCGTTGTGTTGTGGCGTTGCGCATAATCCAGTATTTACTGGGTCCGTTATGGTGAAAGATTAGGTCTGTACTGTGTAGTCTGTGTGCGAGTGCAACAAGGACTGTCAACTAGCCGCTGTGGCTTTCGAGTAGTTTGTCCGCTTGTCGGCTCAGGTTTGTTTTTTTCAGTCTACACTGAATGTGGCATTATCATTGGCTTGACAAGGGTGTGCTTTGTAGACTGGGAAATACGGTACATTTTTCTTTTGGGGTTTGAAACTTGAGTGGTTTTGTTGTTGTTGTGAATATTGGTAACCCAGCAGCCGTCTACATTTCTTCAACAAGTGTTTGTAAATATGTGCACAAAGAAAAAAATACATAAGAGAGCACACAGTGGAGTACTCACACAAAACTGGATAACATGAAATACAGAGGCAAAAATCAGGAACCCTGTCATGGCTAAAGACAATCAATCCCCGCATAACTATGCAGATCATAACAACATTTTGATGTAGCCTTGGTGTTCTAGCCTATGTCAATTGGTCTGACACAGCCTTAAGCCAAGGCGAACAAAAAAAATACTGGTCAACACACACACAAATCTTTGCCCACTTAAGTTCTCGTGTTAAGTGCACTCCACTGTAGCTTACGGAAATACATCACTCTTCTCTGGCATACTCACTTGACATCAGTCAATCTCATTGTCACAACTTGTTCGCTTGCACTTCGTTTACGTCTGGAGGAACCCTCCGAGCAAACCCCGTCCAGGATCACAGCCAGATTTTTGCAGTCTCCGATGCACAGGCCTATGTAGTTGTCGGCGGTTCGCTTTATGTCATTCATGATGATAACTAGAAGCGTATTTCTAATTTGCCCTGGATTGGAGCAGTCTTGAATCATGAAACGGAGAACCACTAGGACAGTTATTGTCTGCCTTTCCCTGGGCTGTGATACTGCCAACAGAAGATCAAACTTATTTACCATTGTTCAGAACATTGATCAAGATTTCAAGTCTTCAAATCTGAATTTGTCTCTCCCTGTCTCTGCCTGTACTTCTAAACTCACCCTTTGAACTGGTGTGTGTATGTGTGTGTCTCTGTGTGTGCATGTGAGTGTGTGTGCATGTATGCATTGTCTTATTTATTTATTGTTTATTAGCTTGCAAAGCTGAGCTTATATTATCAAAATTGGTGTGCATGAGTGTGTGGGTATGTGTGTGCCAGTACACTTGTCAAAAACTAAGGTGGAAAGCTTACATGTGTACTTTTCAAAGTGCAGAAGGCACAAGACATTAGTGAGTTGAAGATCGCTTTTTGTGACGACGCGTACTTCCACGTCTTATGCATCTTTGTAAGGGATCTAGTCTCCGGAGCAGTACACGTCATCAGAAAATCGGCAATCTTTAACTCACTAATTTTTACACCCAATAAGGTCATTGACAATGACGTCATTTCTGGGAAGTACAAAAAAACTGACGTAATTTTTATTTTCAGTTCTAAAACCTTAGTGAAAGCATACGTAACTCCCGCCCCCCCCCCACCCTCTCTGTCTTTGTCTCTCTCTCTCTCTCCTTCTCTCTCTCTTTACTTTACCCTTGTTTTTTCATTTCATATTCTTTTGTTGTTGCTTTTTATTGTAAGCGCTTAGGAATTTTAAAAAAAATTAAGTGCCATAACTGTTTATTATTATTATTATTTAGATTTACAAACCAAAGCCAAATAATACTGCTTCCAGGCCTAAAATCTATTGAGAGACATCTTTGGGTAGTCAGTGATGCAAGCCAATTAGAATCTTAAAACTACTTACACAAACAATCCAGTCATTTAAAAAAAATAAAAAACCCTGTTCAAACCATCTCTAATATCACTGCACCCTCTGATAGAGAAATGCATTAACTCATTCAAGTCGTTCCGGCTATATATGTCCAGAATTAATAGATATCTGTGAATTTGCTTCAAGGGAAGTAAATCTGTGTGCACACCATACCTTGGTCACTTCTAAACTCGCTTCGCCCCCTTAGACCACAATTTTGCCTCTGACTTTGCTTTTGTAGTGGTTTGTTGTGGGGAAATCAATCGGTGTATTTTTTCTATATAAAGTCTATATATAAAAAAAAGTCTGATCTACCACTTCCCTATGTCTAAACCTGAAAAAAACAACCCGTAATCTTCTTTCGTTTCTCCTTTTGTTTATGAATGTTTTGTTTGTGTGCATGGCTGGAGTGATTTGTGAGGTTTTTTAATAATACAAAATCGTTGCGATGAGAATGAGTTAAAGCATCTTAAACATCCGTATCACAAATATTTACCCAATAAATCTCACAATGAAAAAAAAAAGTAACTTTACCTCAGTAACAAGCTAATGAAAATCTTTAAACTACACATACAAGCAATGCAGTCACTTAGAAAAAACACCTTCTTGATTCATCTCTTACATCACCATCTGATAGAGAAATAGCTGTGATACAATTAAAGCAACTGTATCACAGATATTTACCCCCTCAAATCTCACAATGGAACGAAAAATATTAACTTTACCTCAGTAATGTAATCAAATCTATTCATTCATGTTCTCTTCTCTGTGGCATTGGATATGTTCATTGTAAGAAGGTTCATGTGCTTGCCACCTTTTCAAAAAATTACTTGTATGGAATGACAATTTTTGTTTCTATATGCAAAGACATCAACCCCTTCACTGCCACAGAAAAATTGAGAAATCAAAAAGTTTCTTATTATAAAATTTAAGAGACCTGTTACTAGTGTTGACACAATCTAAGAAAATGGTCTAGAGATACATCTTTCCTGACTTGTCTAAACAAAAAACAGCCTACCAGGACTATGACATCAAACGTTATGGCATCATCAATGATATCACACACCCTGTAGTAGACACAGGGCACTTACTTTGCAAATTGAGCTCTTCTGGTGGCCTTACGGGATATAACTCTCCTGCCTCATTTTACTCCCTTCAATCCAATAATAACTTCCCTTCATCCAATAAAATTAATCGCTTTTTCCCACTCACATGAGAGAAAGAAAGACAGAGACACTTGGCAACTTTAACCCTCTCTAGGACACAGACGCCAAATTCGACCGAATTTTGTCAACTCATGCAGCCCGTATGCACCCGCTGAACGCCAGGTCTAGTACGTTCACTTTCACTTTCTCCCTACCCACAATGCAATATACTAAGTTAGTTCTTCCTTTACCTCAGTCTCGCTGGTCCGTTTTTGGTTCTTAGAGCAAGGGAAAGCACCCACTAGTCTTTTTGAACGGATTTTTCGAAGTGACCCCAAATGTTTTTCTTCTTTCCACGTGACGTGACGCAGTATTGACTCGACGCGATGCTCGGAGTGCCATTACGGATTTTTTATTCCAATTCATGGTTTGTTGTGTGACAGTGTGTTAGCTTTGGAATAATAATATCATCATTGCTATTCAATATGCATCTTTCAGAAATGAAATGTGAGTAAGACTTTATTCTGGGTGATTTCTTTAATGAAAAGATTTGGTGTGATGTTCAGAGTTAATTCCCATCTCTCGGGAACTGGGATCGATTCCCGGTTCGAATGGTTGGGAGTCATTGGGTTAATGCACAAGGATCAAGATTCAATAGAGAGAGAGAGCTTGTCATTGCAGGCCAAGGCTAAAGCGGTAATTTTTCTATCTCATAGGTTCCACATACCACTTTCAGCAATGCAAGAGCTCTGTCGCGTGCTGGTGGTGGTCTGACCCAATGGGCACCTGGCACACAACTGATCGTCTCTAGATGCCTGCCGATGGTAACCAATACGGCAATCTTCACAGTCGTCTATTTCAAAATTGTATTGACGACCGTTGGGGCAATACACTGAAAACAAAAACCCATTTCAGCCACATGTCATCCTTTTAAGATTCATCACCATCATCATCATAAACAACAATGCTAGAACTAATAATTTTAAAAAATGTTTTTTTTTGGGTGTAAATTAGTATCTTTTCTTGATATGCATACCCCCCTTTTTTTAAAACATGGTTAAACGTACCTGTTTACCTATCTGAATAAGAATCAACTTGGAGAAAACATCCTTCATTTTCACACAATAGCATTCCCCAGCGGGGCTAGAGGTACAGGGGCTGTCTTTCCTACTGATTGTTACCACGCTTTTAACAAATTCAAACTCCTTTAGGCATCCATAAAATGTGCAATTGTTTTGGGAAACTTTTGCAAAAAGACATATATTTGAATATTTAAAATCAATTCATAAAAGCAGAAGCAGTTTCACACAAGATACTTGACATAAAATAAAATAGCATCAAAATAAATTATCTAAATGATTGAAAGTGCGGAAACATAGCAACGAACCTGAGTAAACCATAACTCTCACAAACAGACACCTGTAATTCAGAGCTGTTTACCCCAAACTTTCAGTGTCAGTAATCCCAAGCTTTCAAATCAATAATCTGAGGAATCTGCCAGTAATCCTCAGAATTAGTTATTATTGTTGTTGTGGGTTCACAGACACATACATTACGTCCAAGAGGAAACACAACTGACCACAAAGATATGTACTTAACACATTTATTAACACTACATTAATAGGCACAATCCAAAGACTATATGAGACAATAGCAGCAATGCAGACTATACATTCTAGGCTTAACAGCAGAGAGCATAGCATCTGACTACATGCTTGTGTCAGCAGTAGTAGTAGCAGACTGACTGAGCGGGAGGGGGCAGTTAGGCCCCTAGTGTCAGTGCCATAGCTAGCTATCACAAGTGTAGCATGCGGGTGTCACGTGTCTGGCAGGAGATGCTACTCGCACAATATGGTTACACACCTAAAATGAACTTTTAGAGTAATAATATCAGAACTACGTTTGATAACACTACACCCCCCCTCTTACAAAAGAGGATGTTATGGCTGTCCAAATGACTATCTATGGCAATAATTGAGTTTTTATTCCGTGACTGTGCAATTGATTAGATAAAAGAATTTTTTTTTTAAAAGAAGTGTTATCTAACAATGTACCATCATTTTCCAAATGTAAGCGATACTTTTTCTTCAAATTTGGCCTCTGCATCCAATATATGAGAGAGCCATATTTGTGAATAAAAACATAGGGATTCAAAGATTGCAGAGCACCGTACATCGATAATATACTAGAAATTGAAAGAGTTCATTGGTCACCCATAAAACAGATATTTTAAAACCCTTCAAAATTATTATTGTCGGAGACGCCGTCTATCAGACGCCACTGGAAAATGAAAAGTGACATTGACAGGTCAAATGGACCGCGTGACCTAGGGGAGTAAGCGTGCTTCCGGTAAAGGGGAGTTGCGGTCCTTTGCTACTTTCGTTTTTATGATGCTGGGGCATTGGTTTCCAAATTGAAGTGTTTATGCTATTGTTTTGAGAGTTGGTCAGTATGGTTAGAATAGATTGAAAGAGTTCATTGGTCACCAATAAAACAGATACTTTAAAACCCTTCAAAATTATTATTATTGTCGGAGACGCCGTCTATCAGATGCCGAAACCCTTCACTGGATATAAAAATCATCGTTTGTGAAAATTCTATCGGTTTTCACACCAAAGAAACTACAGAAAGTTGTCGAACAAAACTCTTGCATGTACGGTTAATGGCGTAATCGGAGGTCTCAAAACGGAATAATTACAGATTAATCGTAATGGTAAAGAGCTCTGCTACAGAAACACACACACTTAAACAATTTGAAACATACACACATAAAATCCAATTTTGTTAGAACAAGTGAATGGCATTAAAATAATGCTGCTAACATGCATAAATTAAAAAAACAACAACGAAAAACCCAAGAAGAAAAAGCAGAACTTCAGCTTACCGACACAATAATCAATTGAAATACGTCCCGGCAGAAGTGTGGTACTGTTATTAGAACATTCTATGCAAGATGTCTGACTTCTCTGTGACTGGTAGTATCCATAGTCACACGGGTGACAACCGTCATCGCCTCGGTATTGACCGGGATCACAGTCCGCTATGCAAAATAAATCAAAAGAAATGTTGATAACCACTCCATTAAATATTGGAAAAACGATATTGATCATCATTCCATTAAATATTTTAATACAACATGAGTATCAGTCATCACTTCATAAAACAGTGGAAAAACAGACATGAATTAGCACATAATACTATTAATAGTGTGTTGTACATTAGAGTGTGTTAATTGTTGTTGTTGTCTTACCCTGGCTTAAAGACTCCAGGGATCATCTCAACAGCCGAAGCACTTGAACTCTATGGTACACATGCAACAGCTAGGGATGAGGACATTACGTGTGTGACTGTTTTTGATTACCCCGCCACATGGGCAGCCACACTCCGACTTTGGAGGATTTTAGACTGATGATGTTATGCTAGAAGCTTGTCATGGCTTAAAGGTGGACCCTGACGGATGAGTTTTTTTCAAGAAACACGTCGAGATCACCAGAAAGACAGACTTTTTAAGGATTGGAACACTCACTTTGCTCTGGTTTCCTAAAAATTATTTCTCATCTATTTCTCGGTCAGTTTCAAGTTTCAAGGTTTATTTCCGAAAGCCCCTTGGGGGTACATGGAATAAAAAGAAAAATTGAAAGAAAAAGAACAGAAAAGAAACAAAAATAAAACAAAAGAAATGAGAAAAAAGAAAAGAAAAAAAAGACAAACCACAAATTACACAGAAAGGGCCCGGCATAAGCAGCTGTCTTGTTATGCCAGGCAATGCAGCGAATCACACCACAACATTACATATAAATCAAACAACAAGAATGCAGCACATCATACACAACATCACCAGTCACACAAACTACAATACTTAACATTTCACAATACAGCTCTATCGCACACATTAGCCATGTGATCTGCAGTAGACATGTTACACAGTATGTCACAACAGCAAGAAACCTCAATCAAAACACAGCATAATATGACACAACACATCCCCATAGCACACACCAGCGATTCAAACAACTTGTCACTATACATGCTATAACTCACACGTCAGCCATCAAGCAACAACAGGACATATCACAACACATCACTATAACACACACCAGCCTATCAAGCAACGGCACAACATGTCACAACTTATAACCATAATGATTATAACACACACACCAGCCAATTAAGCAACAGCATACCATGCAACAACATGTTACTATAACACATCAACCAGCCAATCAAGCATCTACATAACATGTCACAACATATCACTATAATATAAACACAAACCATCCAATCAAGCAGCAGCATAACATGTCACAACAACTCGCTATAACCCACACACACAAACACACACACACACACACACACTCACACACACACACACACACACACACACACACACACACACACACACTCACACACACACACACACACACACACACACACACACACACACTTGACAGATCCCCCCCACACACACATTTCAGCCAGAAGCAACATCATCACATGTCACAACTTATCACTATAACACACATCAGCCAGTTTAAAACCGCGGTACAAACACGTCACTACAACAAATCTCATCAAATCAATAACACTCAAGTACTATACTTCAATATTGTTGTGGTTTGCAACAGCAATCTAAGTATCATACAACCAGACACAACAATACACGGTACAATTTGCAAGGACACGATCATCATTCTTAACTAAAATATATCAAGTACCACAACACAGACAATCCAATCGCATCCACTGCAAACCGCATCTCTACCCCTCCTACCAAACCAACATACTAGCAACCAACAAATCTGTTTTACACACTCCCTCTTCCCTAACAACTATTTTCATCAAATCACTACAACACATACCAACTAATCTAGTTAATACACACCAAATTACAACAACATAAGCCAGGAAATCAAAATATAACACAACTCACTATAAACACACAACAAATCTACCCCTTTCGAATCCATTATTTATCTAATCGAGGCAGAAGGGACCAATCAGACCAGCATGCCACTAGACAATGCATCAGTCAATGCAACAACACACATTCATACACATTCCCATACTAACCGAAACACACACACACACACACACACACACACACACACGCGCGCATGCACATTGTGCAACGGGGAATATATACTAACCAAGGAACCTGCAATCATTGCACAACGTTTCAAATACACAGGTCAGACTTAACCTCAGCATTGATGTATTTGTTAGATGGGATAGTCCTTAATTCTATGTTTCCATCAGTGGTGCAGCATGATTATTTCAATAAATTTGGCAAGGTTCATTAAAGATCTCTTATTTTTTGATGAAAACAAATTATGGAAAGTGACTGCATTTGGGTGTCTATAGTAGTATGACTTTAAGACTCGTCACCTAAATCATTAGAAGTGCATTTATTACAAAACCTTTCATTGTGGGCAATACCTTCTATACGTCCTCTCTGAATGGGTAATCTGTGATTCAATGTTCTATATTTTAAAACATAGTTAGCATAGTGCTCTGGGAGAATTGTCAGGTATTTTTCAAAAGCAAAAGTGTCTTTATACATTCCATAATTCAGATACATTTCGTTTGCATTCAATTCCGCATGCCAATTCTGAACAAACTGGTCACGCAGACACTGATTTACATGCCTTTTGAAAGTCTGTTTACTAATAAGATTACTTTGATTAATCCCAAAGTCACTAAAGCCCAATGAGTTTAATGTGTCATGTGCTGTTCGAAGAAAAAGGGCTTTGTAGACATCTGATTCGTATAATTTTAGCAGAAAATTATACATTTGATTACACTTGAAAGGTTGCCAGAATGTGCAGAATCTCGTAACTGAAACCAAAAACTTAACATTCGACTTTTTGCTGTGATGTCTAGTGGATACTGACCAAGCTCCCCCAAAATCATATGCATGGGAGTCGATTTACAAACGTTTAGTACCAGTTTATAAAATCTTAATTGCAGTTTAACTGCTAGATCACATAACTGGGGATACCAAACTTCACACCCATTCAATAATATAGGGGCAATCATTTTATCAAATAGATCTATTTGCACATTCATGGGTAACATTAGCTTTCTACATTTACGTAATAATGAAAACATCGCCCTCGAAGCTTTGTCATATAGTTTTCTTTGGGCTAATTTGAATTTATTATTATAGTTAAAAGTCAAGCCAAGATACTGGAAATCAAATTTACAATTGCTATAACTGAATTCTGGCAGTTTTCTAATTTTACCTCTTGAAAAAACAACTACCTTAGTTTTGGCAACATTGACTTTAAGCTTATTCTGTGTGCAATAAATGTACATAGCATCAAGTGCTTTTTGCAGCGAATCAGGGTTTTCAGCTAAAATAACAGTATCATCTGCATACAAAAGTAAAAACATATAAAAAAGGTGGTTTACTTCGACCTCATCAACATCATTTTGTCTTGCGCAGTTCTTCAATGATTCCAGTTTAGTTGTTTTGGAACCAACAAATTCTTTCATATCATTTTTAAAAAATGGAAAATAACAATGGAGACAGATTTTCACCATGTCTCACACCTGTAGTACAATTATAATAATCAGATAATCTACCATTCCACACAATGCATGATCTTGCCTTCGTATATAACATTTTGATTACATTAAAAAAATCTATCATTTACATCATAATTCAGCATCTTTTGCCATAGAAGTCCACGATCTACAAAATCAAAGGCCTTTTCATAGTCCACAAATACACAATATAATTTCTTCTTTTTGAAAAGGAAAAAGTCTATGATTGAATGCAAATATGGTCAGTGACAGACAAACCTTTCCTAAAACCTGCTTGCTCATTGCCTAATATGCTATTCTGATCAAGAAAGGAAGTTAAGCCGTAACAAGCATGTGAATAACTTTCCAAAACAGCTAAGAATAGAAATACCTCGATAGTTGTTGGGATCATTGGTATTACCTTTCTTCTTGTAAATAGGCTTGATAATAGCTATACTGACCAATCTTCAGGCAGTTTACCACTTTTCAATATCACATTAAAGAATCTTGTGAAGACTCCCAACATTTTTGTGGAAGCAGATTTCAAAAACTCATTAATGATCTGATCAATACCACAAGCCTTGTTGTTTTTTAGCTTTGCTACTGCTGCCTTAACTTCATGTTCTGTAAATGGATCATTTAAAATGCTAGCCTCATCATCAACGTCATTTATGTCGCCAGAAACATCAACATTAGTCGCATTACTTTGACCAGTATGCTCATTTAATTTTTTGAAATGTTAAAAAAATATGTCGTTAGTGATTTTACTATTTATTATTTATTTATTTATTAAGACAACTTTAATAGCACCTCATCTTTAAGCTCTAATCGCTTTACATAAATCACTAAAATAAACACAATGAACAAAAAGTATACATCAAACATTGACCAACACCCCCCTTCCACGATCCCTCAGTCAATTTATCAATCACGCCCAAATAATGAATGACATAATCTACAGTACAGTTTCGCAACCAACTTGAACTATTTATATCTTCCTTTTGCTGAGGAGTCCCATTTATCAATTTACAGAAATATGATGGATCACTGTTTCTAAGATTGTGAATTTTCTTTATTAAATTTGATATATACTTTCTAAAGGACTTACAGTGAAACCCGTTTAGTACGAATTCCAGGGGAGAGGGCCAATTTACTCGTTGTAAGCATTGCTCGTTCAAACCATTTTATCGATTTTGGCAACCCTGACGAACCTATCAATCGGTCCTCACATCTACTGTGATGTGCGTGCTGGTAAAGTGTGAAAAAGACAGAAAAACGGAAACAACACACTTACCAAACAAAGCATGGTTGTAAGCCCAGTATCCTGTATCCATAGGGTTTTTAATGCCGATTACATACACTTTAAAACAGTTTATTAACACACGATAACATCAAAAACATAAAATCCACACACGCGCATTAAGAGAAAGTTAAAATTTCCCGGAAGTCACAAGATCAGTGCGCAAAGAGTGAGTCCAGTGTCGTCTGCTTGCGCTGCAGACACCCAAGTTGTTATATCGGCCAATCAGAATGCCGCTTACATATCGAGGGGTCAGTCAAGATGGCGAGGTTGTTGTCAGTGTGTTCTCGTTCTAGCCAGGTAGTTGTGCAAGAAAGCTTGACTTTGGGATGGTGGTGTGGTTGTAAGTGCGTTCTCGTTCTAACCGCGTAGTTTTTGCATAAAAGCTTGACTTTGGGAGTCAATAAATTGTACGTTATATGCAAGTTGCTCGTTGTAGCGAGCTCGTTGTATGCAGAATTATTTAACAAGGAAAAAGAAGGCTTGTGGTTGGGAATTTTGAAACCACTCGTTAAACACGGGCTCTCGTTTAAACCGTACTCGTACTAAATGGGTTTCCCTGTACTTAGTTGCTGTTTATAGCTCGTACTAGCATGAGACTTAGCCTCTTTGTTTTCTCTCTTGTTTTTTTTTTTGTTCTTCAATATATCAGCAAAATCTTCAGCCCGATGAAGATGGTCGATTGACAAAGAAGAAGAAGAAAGATTTTTTTTTTTAATTCAAACTATTGTTGTTGTACCTTGGCTAAAAGACTCCAGGGATCATCCCAACAGCCGAAGCACTTGAACACTATGGTAGAAATGCACCAGCTAGGGATGAGAACATTACCTGTGAGACCGTTTTTGACTACCCCGCCACGTGGGAAGCCACACTCCGACTTCGGAGGATCTTGGAGACTGATGATGTTATGCTAGGAGCTTGTCATAACTAAAGACAATCCCTGCATAAATATGTAGAACATAACATTTTGATGTAGCCTTGGTGTTCTTGCCTATGTCAACTGGTCTGAGTCAGCCCTCAAGCCAAGGCAGATTCGACACGGAAACTGAAGGAGGAGAAACCACCTCAGAAACAGAGGGTAGTTTTGATACTGACAAAACTTCAGGAGGAGGAGGAGAGGTTTTTGCTGAACTTTTTGAAGAGACCGACTTTGTTGAAAAAGAAGACTTTTTCCGCTTCTGAGATTTGGAAGACGAAGTAGAAGCAACGGGGAGAAACCTGCCCTGTTGGTCCCTAGGACTCTTGGAAGAAAGAGACTTAGCTGGAGTAGAAACCAAAACAGTAGTAGTGTTGCTCACAGGAGCAGTACTAACAGAAGAAGTAGCCATGACGGCCACTAAAAGAAAGAGCCTGAACATAAATGAAAACCGGTTCAGGGACAAAGTCATGCAAAAAATCTCAAACGACAATAAAATCAAAAACCGAAAGTATTTCAACGAAATACCCAAAGAACTGAATCAATGAAGAACAACTAGATGAAAAGCAAGCTAAAGAGCAAGGAACAAACCCACCAAACGAGTAGTGAATGACAAAATTGAAGCTAGGGGGTCCCAAATCAATGCTTCCGTGTGGGTGGAAAAAACAAGAATGACTCTGACAGGTCAAATGACCACGCCTCCGGATGTAAGGGGATAACTCCTACTTCTGGATGGTGAGAGTAGCGGCCCTTTGCTACTTTCGTGTTTCTATATGCCATGGTATGGGTTCCGGATTGAGAAAAGAATATGCTATCCTATTGTTTGGGTGTTGGTCAGTATGGTTGGAATAGATTGGTAGATTTTTTATCAATCTTACTATCTACTTTAACTAAATACTTACCAACACTTAAAACATGTGCATTAGCCCTAATGAACCTGGAACCATACCCTAGGATATAGAAAAACGAAAGTAGCCAGTGACCTTGACCCCTCACCGGATATGGGCGACAGTTATCCCCCTTACATCCGGGTAGTCACTGCACTGGCCTATTAGGGTATGGTTCCAGGTTCATTAGGGCTAATGCACATGTTTTAAGTGTTGGTAATGTATGGTTAAAATAGATTGGCAGATTAGAGGAAGATACAAGCACAGAACTTCCAGAAGGACCCCCCAGTATTCCCACAGGGAGGGGAGGGATAAAGAGTAGCGAACGTCAACATGAATGCAAAATGAGGCCATGCGGCTCTAGTCTCTCCTTATATACCCCGGCTCTGCCTTTTTTGAAGACAGCTGGCATTGGGAAAGGTCAAAAAAGGAAATAGTAGAGAAAAACATGAAAACAACCATGAAGGTTAAATACTGACGGGATAAAGGAAAAGACAAGCATCTGTGCATATGCAAACGAACAGCGTGCTAAGTCCTTCCAACATATACCTTGATCACACTGGGTGTGGGAGGTGGAGCCTTCCCCTGCAGTGGAACAGCAGGGGATAACAGACATAACGTTGTTAACGTATTCAGATACACTTGGCTTTGATTGCATTGCTTGTATGAACATAAATAAATGACATAAATGCAGTGAAAGGACACATTTTCTGGATTTCTATTTTGTTTTTGAAATAATACGATACTCAGAAATTGAAAAAAATGTGTCTGCTAAACGAGACTTTGACTGAGTTGAACCAGAGAGATTATATAGTCTGTGGTTGAACTAGGAAATGACGACAGATTTTGAATGTAAAGGAAGTACAATCGCATGATGCCCATGTCCATGCGCTTGTCTCGGGCGCATGAACTGCACACACATGTGTCAAACTGTATCTTTCTGTGATTGACCCCGTCTACTTATAAATGGCTGCGAAAGACAAAGGACTGAACTCAACAACCACAAAAATCTGTGAATCCACAAAAAGCCAAGGTCCTGTAGAAAAGAGTGTTCAAACTGATTTCTAGTTCCAATATATACTTTTTGACATCAGAGTTATTTTCTATGTCAGGCGACATGTCACAAATATACTACGTCACGAGTAAACTAAATCACAATTGCAACCCGACTTGAACTTGGCCGTGTGAGACCAAGTTAAACACTGCGCTTAAGTAGGAGACGAACAAGACATAGCCCCAAAAGGTGAGAAAACCTTATTCTTCAAACTACAGTAGTCAACAAACGCATATTTTTCGCTGAGAGCCGATTTGAAACAAATTTTCAGCAAAAAGAGCACATATTTACCCTTTAACCCTTTCGCTGCCAGCTATTTTTCAGCCAAAAAATACCATTAAACTTGTCTGGGTAGAGAAAAAAATTATCTGCAATATTGAGAGTTCCTTTGTGACATGCATAACATTAGGCCTATCCTTACCTCCCAAAATTAAGAAAAAAGGGTCTTCGGATAACAGGCCCTGATCTGATGCCTTTTAGCGACATGGGTGTTAAACCATTATTGTGGTGCATAAATGCGACATTGGCGGTGAAAGGGTTAAGTCCTTCCAACATACCATGACCACACTGGGTGTATGAGGTGGAGCCTTCCCCTGCAGTGGTGTTCCCGGTGGGGCACATTTGGCACGTCACTTGCTCCTCCACCACTCCGTCACGGTAAAAGCCCCTGGGACACTTCTGACATTCCCCGTCTCTCAGCTCCTCGCCCGGCTTGCAAGTGTCTGTGACAACAACGGGCACTTTGTGTGCTTAACCTCTTCAATGCTTAACGACGATTATATACGTTCTCTGTAATCGTTCAGTACTTGCTGATGTATAGTTGGCGCTCTATCATGATATTGTTGAATCCCCCCCACCCTCCCACTCCCAATCCCTGGCAAACAAGCAACACGGAAGTTGATAGCAGACGACACTGAAGGGGTTAAACATGACTTGAAAACTGCTGATACATGTATATTGTTGTTGCTTTCAACATGTAAGTTTGGATCATTCAAGTTATAAAACAAATGATCAGCGACATATAAAATGGATAAACTAGTGAGCACATTTCTTGATTTCTAAGAGTAGTTCTGCTGAAGTAGGTGCTGTATTTCAAGCACTGAGGCGCTTTACATTAAAAGATACACGTACTGTATTAGAAAAAAAACCATAATCTGGTTTTGTAGCATTTACCGGTAGTTACTTTGTAAATTAGTAGTCATATGATAAGGCACAGGTGTCTCAGTCAGGGGAAAAAAATATCACTGTACGTATAAGTCAACAAAATACAACTGTATACATATTTATAGTTTTGTTTTTTGGTCAATATTTTTCTCTGATGCACACGTACACACACACACACCATTAATTTTATATCAAGCTCTAATAGTAACTATTTGTCTTATATTTTAACACATATCATAAATCGGAATGTCATTTCACAGAGTCAAAGGTATTGAACAAACAATCCAGAATTACATTAACCCCTTCCCTGCCTGCTCCCATGTCTACCATGGAAAGTTTGATGCCTTTAACAACGTCATAACTTTTGATGTTTGTTTATATATATCTCTAGACTAGACCATGGCTGCCTACCCCCTGTTGCAGTTTCCGGGGACAAACTGCTTCACACCAGGGACATAGACTTATTTCCAGGGACAAACATTGCGATGTCATGCATCATGAAATATATTTCGCGATCTAGCAACATTTCTGTGACTCTGGGTATTTTTAGTCTTTTTGTTGCTTTTTGGCGCCAACATGCTTCTAATTCAACACCTTTTGGTGTTCAGTAACCGAACAGAAAGAAAATTTCAATAGTGCCTGTTGTTTTGGATGCTCCTGTGTTCAATAGTAAGGTTAGCAAACAAGACAAGTGATTGCTCTACAAAATTTTGATTCTACTCAGTTTCCAGGGATGCTAAACCGAAAAGTGGATTCCAGGGACAGGGTGCCATTTTTAACTGTTTCCAGGGACAAATACCCAGGACGGTAGGCAGCCCTGCTAGATCATTTTCTCAGATTAACCGGTCTCTCTTCAATTTGTGATTAAATAAAAGATACTTTTTTCAATATTTCTCTGGCAGTGAAGGGGTTACCGTATTCTACGGACTACAATGCGATGCTTGAAATGCGTTGCGCCTAGTGTATGACTGAAATCTGATTAAACAAAGTTGTGAATTCCATTCATATCATATTTATTGAGATTGATTATCAAGCCAAAATCATGAATTAAGCCACAGATGCAGACGACATATTCAAAGTTTTAAAAAAAGGGCGGGGGCGGGCTTTGAAGCAGGATATGACATCGCAACCTTGGTTTCGACATTAAAAGCCATAACAATCATGGCGAAATGCATGTCGCTGCTCAAGGTGAGCAAAACTCATTGTATAAATCTACTCCATGTTTTTCAATTCTGACTTTTCTGAGCTCTCTGACGCAGAGAGTAAAAGTGACGTAAAAGTGCTTCATCGTATCAATATTAGGATAGCGGCGTGAGCGTAATTTCTGTCGTTCTGAAGATTGTTTTGACAGAATTAGGCAAAATACGACTTCCTTTGTTTGAGTCAATCTCATGTTTTCAATCTATTTTCTTGCTTTTGTTCGATCATTTTGCATGCGCCTTAAAATATGTAGCACCTTGTGCATGTTTAAATTCGCATTTTTACTTAAATTCAGGGGGTGCGCCCTATAATTAGAAACGCCTTGTAGTCCGTAAAATATGGTAATCTTAC
Source organism: Phymorhynchus buccinoides (assembly GCA_017654935.2). NCBI lineage: Eukaryota > Metazoa > Mollusca > Gastropoda > Neogastropoda > Raphitomidae > Phymorhynchus > Phymorhynchus buccinoides. The sequence goes on from CM065682.1 coordinate 55,589,642, forward strand.
ACATGAAGGGTGATCAATAATTTAAGTCAAACATCCAAATTAAACTACAAAGTCAAACTACAAAGTGCCCAACATCACTGCAAACTAAGATCATCAATACCAGGTATGCATCTTGAAAGTGCGCACACACACACACGAGCACACACACATAAACACACTATTTACATCCTATACTTCTTTTAAATTGATGTTGATCTAAAGTTGGAGTAGCCCCAAACATGTTTCAGAAGTGGAATAAGCTTCATACGCTTTGTGTTGTCTTTATTAACAGGCACAGATTACTGTAGCTGCAAAGTATATGTATAACAATTTGCCAATACATACAAATAGCATTGACCATAATTTTCTCCACATTGCAATTATAGAAACATTATGCACAGGGTTGTAAAGATATATGTGGAAATGTAGTGGAAACTTATGTTGATTTTAAAACCTAGGTAAACCGCAGCAAAAGATAAAGTGTTACACAAAATTTTTATCTGAGTAAATTGTTACCAATTTTACTGTCATACAAAAGAGAATGACAAAGATGCAATGGTATTCATAGAAATGCATGCAGGTCAATGTTCGACCACTAATCCCTCGATAGCATAAGTGTATGTGTGCTTTCAAAGCAAACATACACACACACAAGCACAAAAACAAAACCACCATATTACAACTTGTAAGACAAGTGCAACAAAACACCATCACCTTTGATAAGAAAAGTAGATATAATTCCAACACACTCATTCAAAAACACCCTTTTACCAAACCACATAATGATGATTGCTGTTTCCTAAGCTTTATTCCACAGGAGTGCTTTTCAATCAAACTACAGATTTTGAATGTGCATTCTTCTGAAAGAAACACTTACTTGGTGGAACTGCCAAGAACAAAAACATTGTATAATCAGGCATGAAAGTGGATGAGGATCAAAAAGGAGGAAAAAAATTCGTCTGAGAAATCCTTCCACCCAGATTTTCACCTAACGTCCGATGTTTTGTTGACGGGGGGGGGGGACGCGCGCGCGCGTGCACAATGTTCCCCCAAAAAAATTTCCAACAACCTTTTCACCTACCTCACGTCACAAGTTTAAGTCAGCGAGGAGGGGGTCCAAAAATTTGGTCGGCACAAATAGCCTTCCACACACATTTTCAGCTAACATCGCTACTTTTGTTGAGCAGGACCTACTCATTTCGCCTTCCTTCGCACAATTGAAGCGAGTGAGCTAAAGCGACTTCCGGTTAACCAGTTTGAGAATCGCCAAATAGAGACTTGTAGATATAAGAATACGGCAAGATCGGTCCTTTACGCGGACATTTTTTTTTCCCGCGGAAGTTTTGAAAACTTTCCGTAGATTTTCCACGAAACACGGAATTCTTTCATGCCTGATAATGTAAACCAAAAAGAATATGTTCAGTTAGGCAAATGAAGTTTAAAAAAAAACAATAAATAAAAAAATTACATCCTGATATATCACAACTACTAGGTATACCCATTTACAAGAAATTTGAGATTTTCTGCATGGATTTATGCTTTCAAAATGTAATGCTCATTCCCTGATACATCTCTGGAACTTCTATTCTGTTCACATGCTACACAACTGCTAAGTAAGGGCTCTTATTTTTTAATCAACCATGCTTTCCAAATTAAAAAATAGAAAGAAAAAGCTGCTTATGAATTCATATGTAATTCACCTTATCACATTCATTAATCTGTGCATCAACTAATGGTCCTTTTTTTTGTTGGGGGGGGGGGGGGGGGGGGGGGGGGGGGCCTGCTGATGGGGGGGGGGCTGCAGATTGGCTCCTGAACCAAAGGTCTAAAACTTGTGATTTAGTTTATCTGCTTATAATAATAATAACAATAATAATAAATAAATAAAGCTCATATAGCGCTCTTCGATGAAAATAAAATCATCCTCAGAGCGCTTTACAAATATTATGGGAAAAAAATCAAGAAGAAACATTATTACAAAACATTAAGAAGCATTAAAAAATGATTTAACACAATTTAAAGTAAAAATCAAAAATGCTCCCGCCGGTCGTCCCAGCCCCCACCGACCCCCCTTTTTTCACATACTCACTATAGACAACATTACAAAACATTTTGAAGCATAAAAAATAATTTAACATACCGTATTTTCTGGGCTATAAGCCACTACTTTTTTCTTCAACTTTGATGCCTGTGGCTAAAACAACGATTGCGGCTAATTTGTGAATATTTCCCCTTCCGTATTTTACTTTTTTAGGCTGGTCGTCAACTCCAGCCTGTGCGTGTTGACATTGTCAATCTCAGTAAAAACGAACCGTTCTCATGCCGAAACTGAAGAATTTAATCCGTGATATCACGATCTGACCACTAAACGTTACCACTTTTATGCACATGTTTCATCACTGAGCAGCTTATGATCAAAGTTTGAACTGAAACAGTCACGATCGTGTCGATCTTTATGAACTCTGTGATCATGTAAATGCAAAGTCAACTTCCAAGTTGAACCTTGGTGATCGGTCTCACTCCACAAGTTGGCATCCAGTGAATGGTCTCACTTTACAAAAAAAAGTTGAAAAGCAGCTCCTTTCCGTTATGAAACTGATAAATCGGCGTTAGTGTGTGCACTGAAACACTCGCTGAATGCAAACTCACAAAATCCGATAAATGAAAGCAGCTGCATGGCGCATTAGCATTTGCCATGATTTCGTATCTGCGGTGTGTGCTGCACCATTTTGTCAGCCGAGTTGTATGCGTGGTAAAAGATTCGTGTGCAAACTGTGACTGAAAATGAACTGCCAGTGCGTTACTTTGTCATGTTTTGTGTTGCGTTGTGTCATTGTGCAGAATCCAGTATCATTAGGTCCGTTATGGCGAAGATTAGGTCTGTACTGTTATGTGTGTGAGCGCAACACGGGCTGTCAAAGTTGCCGTGGCTTTCGATCATGAGCTCATCTGCTCGTCTTCTCAGGTTTCGTTTTTTTTTTTCAGTCTCTTGCGGCTTAGACACTGAATGCGGCTTTATCGTTGTTTTTTTTTATAATGTTAATAAAATTCAGGGGGTGAGACTTAGACAACAGTGCGCTTTGTAGACCGGAAAATATGGTAATTTAAAGTAGAAATCAAAATAATTTAAAAAAACTTATGAAGTGAGTGTTCATTAAAATCTGAAGACATGCTGTGTAAATTTGTTAAAACATTTAACAATTGTAAGGTGAGCTGTTAGTAATTTTTATTTTAGGTTGTGGATCATCAAATGAGTTAATTTATTTAAAGGGGAGAGGAGAGGGGAGAGAGAGAGAGAGGGAGGGAGAGAGAGAGAGAAGGGAGGGAGAGAGGGAGAGAGAGAGAGAGAGAAAGAGAGGGAAAGAGAGAGATAGAAAGAGAGAGAGATATATACCCATCATCCAAAGTATTTTTTTCTGCTAAGGACAAAATTCCTTTGGCAGAATCAAAAGAAATGAGCAGAGATAGGAGAAGAGCATGTCAACACACCCCCCCCCCCCCCTTTCCCCCCCCCCCCCCCCCCCTCCCCCCAACCCCCCCCCAACTCCCCCCCCCCCCCACCCCCCCCCCCCCCCTCCCCCCCCCCCCCCCCCCCCCCCCCCCCCCCCCCCCCCCCCCCCCCCCCCCCCCCCATTGCCTCCTTCCTCTCACCCCCGCAATACTGACCGAAACACAAGGTGTCGCTATCCGATCCGTTGGTTTCCGTGGCTTTGCTAGCGGGACAGGAGAGGCACTCGACCTGACCTGATTCGTTCTGGTAAAAGTTCTTGGGACAGAGTTCGCATTCGCCATCCATCAGGTAGCTACCAGGGGCGCATGACTCTGTTACCAAAAGAATAGAAAAATATGCAGCTTGCATTCACCAACTTCAAAAGAAAGAAAGAGAATGTGTCAATACGGAACAGAGATTTGGGTCAGCACGAAAATAGTATCAACAAAAAATGGATGACGAAGAGAGAGAGAGTCAAAGTCAAAGGTCAAAAATATTTTAATCGTTACGCCTCTGGCCCATAACAATGGAGTTCACAAAAAGTATTATATATATGAGCAATAACGAAAAAAAGAATAAAGACACACCAAAAACGTCTTATATGCAAACACAACATAGATACAGACATTCATCATGCATGTATTTATATATTCTTTTCGCAAGGCAAGAGCTTTGTGAATAAATAATGACGTCTTAATAATAATGCTAGGGTTTTGATTACATAAAATCAATGCGAGTCTGAAAGACGAAGGATGTTTATAATATTTTGCTGGAATTCGTTCTCTTCTTAATTCATTATTTTTAGGACATATAAAAAGAAAGTGATGAAAAGAGAGAGAGAGAGAGAGAGAGAGAGAGAGAGAGAGAGAGAGAGAGAGAGAGAGAGAGAGAGAGAGAGAGAGAGAGAGAGAGAGAGAGAGAGAACGCTGAACGTTGACCGGAGGCAGTACGAAACCAGTAAAGTCCCGATTTTTTATTAATACAGATAGCTGTAGCGGTGACCACGCCTCGGTTAAACCTCATCGGCTATGGCACCGCCACAAGTATTTATTATTGATTTTTTTGACAAATTAATGCGGTTTTAGTAATTCTAAAATATGTAATCATAAATACTTCCTCCACACAGTGCACTGGGATCTGATGAAACGCTGCCGCATGCCATTACAGTCAAACCTCGATTATAAGACCCTCCGTTAAAAGACCTCCTCTCACTTAAAATTGATTTTGTTGTTGTTGCACGGATGCAATGTATCTTATTATAATTTATGTATAAAACCCACCTCCGTTATAAGACCCCTCCAATTAAAAGACCAATTTTTCTTGATGCTTTGGAAGTCTTAAAATAGAGGTTTGACTGTAATTACATCCCTTTGCATCTCCCTAAATTGGGGCTCGTGCTACTTCAAAGAACACTAACTCTCAAAAACTCTAGGGAAACACTACAAAGAACAATAACTCAGGAGGTAGCATCCTATCCAATTTGGAATCAGATCAAGTTCACACAGTCCCCTGTGAGGATACTGGGAAGGGGGGGGGGGGGGGGGGTCTTGTACAAATAGTTCCCCCACCTTCTGGAAGTTCTGTGCTAGTAACTTTCTAAAAATGTTCTCCCGCCGAAGTCGGATATGATGGGCCTAACTATTTCTTAGGCGCATAATAGCAGCATGAAGCATCTGTGCTCATGTGACAGGAACCTATCTGAGTAATCAGCGAACGAAGAAGAAGAAATTCACCCAGCAGTGCTACTCACTAAAAGATGAAAAATTGACTGCAGGAAATCAACGTAAAAATGGTGGGTGAAGAAAACAAGGTACCCGTAAAGGGGAAAACTCCAACGTTTCGTGCCTTAGACACTTAGTGCTACTCACTGTTACATTGCCTTGGCATGAGGCTGTGTCAGACCAGTTGACATAAGCTAGAACGCCAAGGCTACATCAAAATGTGGTAATGCTCTGAATGGTTGTGCAGGGATTGTCTTAAGCCATGACAAGCTCCCAGCATAACATCATCAGTCTAAAATCCCCCGAAGACGGAGTGTGGCTGCCCACATGGCGAGGTAATCAAAAACGGTCACACACGTAATGTTCTCATCCCTAGCTGGTGCTTTTGTACTGAATTGTTCAAATGCTCTGGCTGTTGGGATGATCCCTGGAGTCGTTAAGCCAGGGAACAACAAGAACAACAAGAACAACAACTCACTGTCACAAAAGTGGGCTCCGACTTGCAAGGTGGTCTCTCCTTCCCCACAGGGTGTGCACGAGGTTTGTCTGTCCTGATCCGTGAAGCTTCCCAGCGGACATTTCTGACACATCTTTGACGTCTCGTTCAGGAAGCTTCCTTTGGTGCACTCCACTGCACATTGACAAGCGCACGCATGTGCACACACAGAATGAATGAATAACTTTTCTTTATTGAGGACAAAAGATTAAGCAACATTGCTTTTTTTCGTCCAGTCCTCATGCAAAAAAAAGAGAAGAAAATGAAGAAAAGAAACCAAACATAAATACAAAGAACAACCAAAAGAATTAAACTAAACAATTGTCTGCCCCATCCTTCTTTTAGGCACACACACACACACACACACACACACACACCACCTCCCCCCACCCCTCTATACACAAGGTATCATAAGCATATAAACATGAAGATAAAAATAAACTAATGCGTGCATTACAGGGTGGATTGTTACAAACGAAGTATTTAGAATTATACTTTCCCCGTTTGGTTACACCTCTTTGTTTCAGTGTGTATGTTCAATTTTTACTCAACTGTGATAGCAAATCGATTTCCCTTTGTTCCCACATATGTGATTGTGCAAATGAAAAATCAACGCAACTAGCACAACATATTTTTGAGCAAATGCAAACTCCTCCAAAATCAGAATATGTTAGCTAAATTCAGCGGGGAGATCAGTGAAAACTGAAAATCTGACACATACGCACATCGCCCATTGGCCTGGGAACACAGCAGAAGAAGAGCAAATGCAAAGAAATGGCCAACAATCCTATGAACATCAATTCTTTGTTGAAGGCATATTTATTTCTACTTCTATATATTTATATATTCTACCAACATCCAAACTATAAGATAAAGCGTTAATGGTTTTCTTTGTTTATTTCATCATTTCTCAAACCAATTAAATAAAACAAAGAGCGAAAATTCAATCTTTTGTGCCAGATTTCTGAAAATGATGCATCTTAGATGTCAAACTTCAAATGACTAAAAAAAATTAAAAATTAGTAAAGGTACTCAAAGTGGATTGTGTGTGTGTGTGTGTGTGTGTGTGCTTGCATGTACTTGAATCAATACTGTATCATTATTAATCAACACTGGATTACAAAAAGAATTGAAAAAATGCACATACACATGCACAAAAACTTACCACATACGTCGGCTAACAACCCAAAGCCAGCATCACATGTTGCCTCATCCTCAATCTCCACTGTATCTTTAAGAAGTTTTGAGCTTAGAACATTCTGAAACAGCACAAAAACAGAAACACATCCATGTACCAATACCGTTTTTCTAACTTTTTATTGTTTTGCAACAACAAAAAACTAAAGAAATAGATCAACCTTACATTTAAGAATCTAGGCAGTTTAAGAACATAACAGGGGTCTGGAATTTTTGTTCTGCATTCCCAGGCTGTAATGGGTGAACCAGAACTATGTACATGTCACGTTTTCAGTTTTCACGGGTCTTCCCACTGCATTCACCCAATACATTCCAATTTCAGATGAGGGTCTGGAATAATTCAGGTGGTAGAGCATCACATTCTCAATCCGAACTGTTAACTGATGCAAGAGAATGTCAAGATTTGAACTGTCTGCGCATTTGTACTGTCCCGCCTTGACTACTGTAATGCTCTCTTGTCTGGCTCCCCCTCTCATCTCATCAACAAACTTCAAAAAGTTCAAAATCATGCTGCCTGTCTCATCTTCCGCTCTTCTAAATATGACCATATAACTCCATTGCTCTGTTCTCTCCACTGGCTCCCTGTTCAGCAAAGAATATCCCACAAGATTGCCTCTCTCTGCTACAAATCTGTCGAGTCTTCCTGTCCTGAATACCTCACTGATCTGCTACATCTCTACACACCGTCTCGAGCTCTGCGTTCCTCATCTGACACCCGTCTCTACTGTATCCCCACTAAAACCTATGGTCAACGCTCTTTCTCCTATCAAGCTCCTGTTACTTGGAATCAGTTGCCTCACTCTCTCAGATACTCATCCTCTCTGCCCACATTCAAACGCCATCTCAAAACTCATCTGTTTCCTAAATAACTACTAATCCCTTCCTTCATAACTTGGTGTGTGCATATGTCTGAGAGTGAACGTCTGCGCTTGGTGAGCACATATAATTATTTGTGTGAGTGTGTGTCCGCGTGTGTATGTACGTGAGTGTGCGCGCGCTCGCGTGAGCGTATGTGTGTAATTCTGTGTCTGTTTGTCTGACTGTCTTTGGGTGTTTGTGTAGTTTTTATTTCCCATTCTTTATGCTATATGTTAAATATTATTATATGTGGTGTTATATGTGTATATTATATTTTTATATTGTAAACGCCTAGGGCATTAAATTGATTAGGAGTGCTAAATGTTCTAATAATAATAATAATAAAGTGTCTTCCACCGTTGGAAAATGGAAAGTGAATAGCTCAAGCAAGGGAATCATGTGACTGGAAGTAAAGGGAGGTCACTGGGATACTTCCGGTAAGGAGAGTTATGTTCCTTTGCTTTTGTTTTTAGGGTAAGGTTTCCAAGTTGAGAAAGTCCTATGCTATTGTTTGAGTGATGGTCAGTATGGTTAGAATAGATTGTCAAGATTTGAGGCTTGTGGTTGAAAGCACATTGTATGATTTGAAACAATAATAATAATAATAATAATAATTAGCATTTATAGCGCCTAATCTTAAAAAAAGCCCTAAGTGCTTACAATAATAAATGAATAAACCAGCAAGCAATATAAATAAATAAACGACAAAAATATATTAAACACATGCACGTGCGCACACGCACGCACTAAACACAGACACACGCACGCACTAAACACACACACACACACACAAATACACACACGACACACACCACACGCGCACACACACACACACACACACACACGCACACGCACACGCAACACACACGCACAAACAACATGCATGCACACAAACACATGCGGATGGAAGGGGCACAGTACTTTGAAAAGAAATATAGCAGGCTATGATTTGAAAAGAGTAGTTTTGAGAGAAGACTTAAATGAAGAAAGGGAGTTGGCAGAACGGAGAGGTAAAGGGAGTCTATTTCAAGAGGAGGGGGCCTGGAAAGAGAAGGAGCGTTCGCCAAGGGTCTTGGTGCGGTAACGAGGGATCTGGAGGAGAGAAGTGTCAGAAGAGGAGCGTAACTGTCTAAGAGGTGTGTAAAGGTTCAGAAGATCAGCGAGATAAGAAGGAGCCAGACCATTCAGGGATTTGCAACAGAGCAGAGAGAGCTTGTATTCGATACGCATTCCGACAGGAAGCCAGTGAAGAGATTCAAGCATTGGGGTAGAGTGAGAGAATTTGGAACACCTCAGTACAAGGCGAGCAGCATTGTTCTCAATTTTCTGCAATTTAGCGAGAAGATTTTGTGGGCAACCAGCAAGAAGGGAATTGCAGTAGTCTAAGCGAGAGAGAACAAAGGCAGAGATAAGAGTTTTGGTGGTGTCTTCAGAGAGAAGATGACGAACAGAAGCAATGCGATGGAGTTCCAGATAGCAAACACGACAGACAGAGGAAATTTGAGTTTGAATAGAAAGTGTTCGGTCCAGTGTGAAGCCAAGATTGCGAACGCTTGCAGAAGTCTGAATGAGAGAGTTCTCTAGTTGGATAGAAGTAGGGAGCGAGTTTGTAGACAAAAGTCTCTTGGGGACAATGAAAATAATTTCAGTTTTGTCGTTATTAAGTTGGAGTTTGTTGTCAGTCATCCAAGCCTTGATGTAAAAAATGCATGACTGAGTTCATTCAATGATAGAAGGAAGCCAGTCAACACCTGCAGCATTAAAGGACAGCAATTGGGAACTTAATTCAGTAAAAGGTGTGGCAACACAGATTCTAGTTACGGCTAAGCAGAGTGGTTAAGACATTCGCCTGCCGATTTCAATGCGTGACTGCAGCATGAATTACCCAGGTTCGAGTCCTGGACTCGCCCTTTCTTTCTAATTCGACAGGAAAATTGAACTTTCTTCATGTATGTAATTTGCATAATAGAAACATTGTTGAATAAAAGAAAGAAAATTGAACTGAACGTCGAGTCCTTTAAATGGGGACTTAAAACTAGTCTGACCCGTGCAGCTTTACACACGTAAAAATCCCACTGCAGTTAAAAGTCGGTAAGAGCAGGGAGAAATCCTGCTGCCTGGTATGACCAAATTGATAGCTAGGTTTCCAAGTTTAACCCTGTACCCCCCCCCCCCCCCCCCCAAGTGCAGCGACGCACTATCCAGGGGAAGAGCAGCCCAAATTTCACAGAGATAAGTCTCTGTGACTAGAATACCAAATAAAGCAAACAATTCTTGACGCCTGCATCCTGTGTCTGTTTAGGTTGTAATAAATGTTGCACATACTTTTCATTTGGGATGCCAAATATATTAAATTTTATCAGATGGTATCTGAGAACTCAAGGGGAACGCAAACACAGCCATTCTGGGCAGACTGGGAATCATAGTTTAAGAGCAGAATGAACAATTTAAGTTTGATTTTAAAACAAAGTGAAATGGATAATCAAAAACAAAAATGGTTGAATAACAAGAATAATGTTGTAGATAGCATCAGTTGAAAGCAATAAATTTTGGGACATGGAGTGTAAGGAACCTTAAATTAAATCAGTTTTTTGACAGACCTAAAGTCTTATGCTACCTCCAGTATATAGGTAAGGAGAGAGACGGAATTGAACAAAGGGTAATTACTCTCTTTTTCTAATTAACTCCCCTCCACCAAAGTTGATTATGATACCATTCACCTAGCAGTGCGTGGGTCAGAACCAAAGTGAGACAAGCAAAGCATCATTCTTAACCCCTTCACTGCCACAGTATACTAGCACTTTTGAATTGCTATTTGCCAGGGGAAAATTGAGCTTTCTTCAGTAGGTTCAATAAAATGTTCACTGCTCATGTATTTCTACACAGATCTGTCTGATTTTTTGTATGTTTTGTTGTGATATATTGGCCTACAACATCCTGTCAAAATGAATTGATTATGTTGATGATAAGTGATTTAGAAATTGATATAATTACAAAAATTATACCAAAAAATACATTGTTCGCGTACACAAAAGCACAGTAATCCATATAGAATCAGTCAAAACATTGAGAAATTGGTGTTACTATTTATTCAATATCAGCACCAACACAGCATAGGCATATGAACCCCAAGGAATGTTGTTTTTGATGATGCTTTGCTTATAATTGATGGTAATGATTTTATGTAAAAAGGGGCACAACTATGAGTTTTACAGTATGATCACTAAAATGTGTATAACTCATCTATTTATTGATGTATTAACTTGATATTTGGTGAATTACTTTCTTACACCCTTCTCTATCATTTACTGTCACTGTTATCTGATTTTGTTTGAAATAAATATGGTACACACTAATACAAAGTGACAATAAATAAATTGTTTTGATTTCGATGTGTGTTTCAAGACAATTCAGGACATGGAAAGCCTACTTCACACTGCAAAATAGCTCTTGGTGTTTGCTAAACAACATTTCAATCATTTGGAGTTAATTTTGTTCTCAATAAATGCCCTTCTGTGTAATTATCTGTATGTTACTAGGGGCACCGCAATTCTACTAGAAAGGGACATAACTTTCCTATTTGGGGTAGGTTCAGTAGTGTGATCATTGCTCATTTGTTTGTTGACATATGACTTAGATTTTCTAACATATCCTTCTTTATACTGCTTGCTATGATGCTATGTAATAATTATCTAATTTTGTTTGTCTTTATAGGGTGGACAAGGATCAAACGATTGACAGTTATAAAAAAAAACATGTTCTCAACATTTGCAACACATAAAACATGCACATGCTAAAAACAAAACCACTTTTGTTAGTGTGTACTCAACATCAAAACAGTGTAGGAACTGTGTTAGTGTTTCTGAAGAATCATATTGTACTCACATTCCTGTCACACTCTTCTATGTACAAATCCAGCGCTTGTAAATAATCCTCAGGTTGTCCCCATTCCCTGCTTCATAACTTTACGGGATTTGCTTTGCTTTGTCTGTTCACATTGTGGTTCAAAGAAACACACAGGGATCCATTATATAATCCACTTGTTTTTTTACTAATTGCACTCAGTCTGGACAAAACATTGAGTAAATAAAACACACAGCCAGAGAAAAAAAAATACACTGTAGAACAGAAAACTCAGCACACAAAAAACCCCAGCAGTGGATGAAATGTACAACTGTGGAGAGAAAAAAAAGAGAAAACCGATGGAGATTTCCCTATTTCCAGTACACAAACTTTGTGTGATAGTCCATGAAGCACTGTCCTAGGCACAATCCAGGCTTGGATGGACAGAAGGGGCAATGGTAGCGGGACTCCTTTCGCACTCCAAGTTTCTTTGTGCAAACTCGGCATGGTTTCGTAGGACCAGCCTTGCATGGCGTTGGCGGCAGAGGGAACAAGAAATGCTTCGCGTCCATTCTCACCGAGTCGTCTGTCTTCTCGTCTGACAAAACAGGCACCTGGTCCGGCCAAATCCAAGAGATGACGATGCTCTCCAAGAAAACCAAGAAAGACTTGCAGGAGTCATCCCTTGACTTCTGCAAAAGGAATGCGTTGCACGCTGCCACCTGCATAAAGTGGAAGAACAGCTTCTTTGTCCACTTCATGGACTTCCGGGTACAGTCATATGGGTGGAGCAGCTGGTCTTGTTTGTCGACCCCACCCATGTTCTTGTTGTACTGGGACGAAACGGCCGGACGCATGTTGACTCCCCGTCGTCCCCGGTCAGGAATTGGTGCCTCAGTGTGGCCATGCACAGTGGAAAGCAGGTTCACCACTTTCGTGCTGTGGTACTTTGTGGCGATGATCTTGTTATCACCACAAAGAGCAGCCGATGCTCCCGGGGCCAGCCTCACACCATGTAACGCCTCTGGCATGCCCCGGTTTTCCCGGACGGTGCCGCAGGCCAAGGTGTTCCTTTCCAGGAGGTAGAGGTACAGCCTGAGACTGCTGTACCAATTGTCCGTGTAGACGTGGTAGCCTTTTTCCAGGAGAGGGGCTACCAAGAACAGCACCATCTTCTCGCTGGATGACAAGGTTGGGTTGTCAGCGTTCACGGACTCCAGGACAGGCTGCACCTCATTGATGGGGTCCTCCTTTCCAGCGTAGACCTTGAATCGGTAGCAGTAGCCACCACTTCCCCGGACACCACTGTCAGACTCACAGCAGAGGTATATTTTGATGCCGAACCGGGCACGTTTCAGGGGTATGTACTGACGAAAGATCAGCCTACCCTTCCAAAGAAGGAGACTTTCGTCAACACAAATAGCTCGCCGTGGCTCGTAGACCTCTTGAAATTTGTCGTTGAGGTGATCCAGAATGGGCCGAATCTTGTAGAGACGGTCGTAGTCAGGATCACCTTGCTGTGGCATGGCTGCATTGTCATGGAAATGCAGGAACTGGAGAGGAATCTGAAATACAAAACACAAGTCTCAATTATTAGTGAGCAAACCTACAAATGGGTACACACACAAATGTACACACACGCATGCATGCACAGACACACACATGCACACACACACACGCACGCACATACATACGCATGCACACACTCACACATACGCACACGCACACATGCGCGTATGCACACACACACACACACACACACACATACACACATATGCACACGCATGCACACACACACACACACACACACACACACACACACACACGTACGCACACATACACAAGCACACACACATACACACGCACACACATATGTACACACACACACGCAAACACACATGCACACACACTCTCACATACACGCAGTCATAGACACAAAATCACACACACACACACATATACATACATACATACACACAGACATATACATACACATGCACACACACATGCGCAAACACACAAACACACACACACATGCATGCACGCACGTGCGCGCACGCACACACACACACATATATATACACACGCATGCACAGACACACACACACGCACGCATGCATGCACACACACACACACACACACGCATGCACACACGCATGCAGTCACACACACAGACACACACGCACTTACGCATGCACACAGTAAACTAGTAGTAGTAGTAGTAGTGGTAGTAGCAGCAGTACAGTAGTAATAGTAGTAGTAGTAGTACATTAGCAGTAGTAGTAGTAATAGTAGCAGTAGTAGTCAGTAGCAGCAGCAGCAGTAGCAGTAGGAGGGTAGCAAAGAAAAAAAGAATATAATATAAAAAAGCTACTTGCCTGAAAACGGTTTCTGGTCATGACAGAACTGAAGACTGGAAATCTGTACAGCAGCTTTTTTGACCAGTACAGTTCAATGGTTGGGAGGCGCACAATGCCCATCAGCAAAACCATGCCAAGGAATTTCCTCATCTCTGGTGCATCAACATCCTCCCATTTGTTGGCTCTTGAGAACTGAGGAAGATTGGGGTGTGCCTCGAGGAACTGCTGTGCATACAGATTTGTCTGCACGACCAGATCAGGTCAGCAAAAAAAAGTTCAAAATAATGGACAGACTGAAAACTGGGACAGTCTTCTTCTGCTCCCTCATTGTCATGCCCACAGTTGTCCACTTTCAAAGGGACTTGGATGCCAGGCCTGCCAGTGAAATTGACAGTAGAGTTGGGGGCCTGTGCGTCTGCTTCTCGCCACTGTTGGATCAGTTGTTGTTGACCACGCCCCATGCCACGCCCCCGCCCCCTTGGACGTGATTGTCGCCCTCGGTCCAAGCCCCTACCACGTCCACGACCCCGTCCCCTCATGACAGGAGGGGGTGCCGTACTCGTTGATGGCACTGGCTCTGCCATTGCACCAGCTTCTTCGTCACTGCCGGTGCTTTCTTCACTGTCACGTGGAACAAACAATGGATCCTCGTCATCGCCATCACCTATCTCAGCTAAAAGTGGATGGTGCAGGTTGATATCTGTCTCCTCCTCGTCACTACTATCATTATCTGTCCCCCCAAAGTCTTCGTCGCCACTGTCTTGGTCATTCAAAATCTCTTGAACAACTTCTAGAGCAGTGTATCGCTTGAAAACAGGACGCTTCGTAGATGTACTTGGTTGATCCACCATGTTGAATGCTATAATGAGATGCGACCCCGTGACTCGCAATTTGCATACCAGTTAGCCAGTGACTGGACAGTGGAAGGGAAAAAAATCTGTTTTGAACATCTCTAGAAGACGTGGGGACAGTTTACATGGTTACCTCCCATTTAGATATTGTGTATTTCAGTGACGAAGTTACTACGAGTTACGCTCGTATGCGGGCGTGGTGATTTTTGGTTTCCACTACGAGCGGCACTCGTAGCAAGCAGTGAAGGGGTTAAAAAAGAATGTGCCAAGCTCGCCTTTATGACCCTCACCCACACAGTACACATCAACAATGGTGGAGAGGACAACATACAAACAAATCAACACATGTCTTTGATTAAGGAGAGAGAGATAAGTAGGTTATATGTAGAGAGAGAGGGAGAGACAGAATCACAAAAACCGAGAGAAAAACACACACATAAACAGAGACAGGCAGCAGAGGGAGGGAGATTTCAGTAGAATTAACCAATAAAAGTGGAAATGCAGGTTCATATCAGTGAACAAGACCAGTTACCTCTATATAAAAAATGTCCTCTTCAAGAAAGACCGTCATTAAGAGCTCCTTGGCTGTCATGGTCTCGTTTGTTGATTTGTGCATCACTGTAGGTCTGGGACAAAAGACAACATTAACAAGGGTTCAGGCTAACCATGCCACGAATAACACCAACTACATGTACACTAAAGACACGTTTGATTTTTTAACCCTTTCAGCATGCATGCGCATGTTTGTGTTGTGTTGTGTGTGTGATGCGTTCATGTAGGCCCCAATATGAGTGTATGTATGCATGGTGTGTGTGTGTGTGTGTGTGCATGTGCGCGTGTGTGTGCGTGTGTGTGTGTCCTGGTTGTGTGTGTGTTGTTCAGTTATGTGTGTATGTTGTTGCGAATATATACTGTTATTTCATGCTTGCGAATTGTGTGACAATGCATATGTGTATTAGGGCTATTATAAGTAGTAGTAGTAGTAGTAGTAGTAGTAGTAGTAGTAGTAGTGGTAGTAGTAGTGGTAGTAGTAGTAGTAGTAGTGGTAGTAGTGGTAGTAGTGGTAGTAGTAGTAGTAGTAGTGGTAGTAGTAGTAGTAGTAGTCACAGCAGTTGTTGTTGCTGATTGTTTTGTGCATTTTTACCGGCCAAACGAAGTCTGACAGGTATTGTTTTGTCTGCTCATGTTATTGGAATTTTGTTTCATGATTTGTCTAAAATCACTGTTCATGTAAAAAGACATTAAATTAAAGATTCATTCATTCATTCATTCTTGTTTCATGTTTTTATTCCATTTCAATTATGTGCAAAGCGCCCTGTAGCCTACATAGTAGGATGGGCGCTATATACATTTTCCTCATTATTATTACTCTGGAATTACACAGACTCAACAGCAACACACTACTGTTCAGGCGAAAGGTTACTCAACCAGGGATGCCTCACTGAAAATCTTTCTAACAAGAAAAACTAACACAAAAAAAACAGAATCAAACAACAATACATTTTGAGTGTCTGGTACATTTATTTGTGGCATAGTATTTTGTGTGCCTGTTCTAAGACCAATTCCAACGAAAATCTATGACATGAAGTAATAAAAACAAAACTGAAACTGCACAGATTGCTTGTCTGTTTAATCGATGCATCTCTCTCCTTCGATGAAACTACCTTCGTCAATCATCGAATGTGCTAAAAAAAAGACGCAAATTATTGCCTATCAGCTCTTCATTCAAAAGCTAAGTCATTCTTTCCAAACTTGCCTCCTCCTCATAACCGCCAAGTCTCCCACTCTTACTCAAATCACAAAAAAGAACATACCCACACCCACAAAAGGACATACATCAGGCATGGTAGTGGGGACAAAGTGGTTTTCAAGGAAAATGGCCGGGGTCCAGGGGGCCGAAGAAAATTCAATAAAATTCAATAAATGAGTGAAATTTTCACTTTTTCATGCCATTTCAATGCATTTTTTAATAATTTTGTTTCAAACTGTTTCGCGGATTTTCCGCGATTCGCGGAGGTCTACCATGCCTGATAAATACAAAGAATTCTTACGAGACATTTGAAAAAGAGATGGTGACCGTCATGTTTTCGGATTGGCCAACATCGACGCACTGCGCAGACATGTCCACACTGGTGCACTCCGAGTCATTGCAGAGGCTGCTCCAATTTCCATTTAAATCTTTAATTCTGTCCATCAAAAGATCTTGCACATCCACAGGATTAGATGCGACACATGGTAGATCCAATTCATACACCAGATTTACTGTCAACTGGACAGTTTGCTCTCGGATACCTGCCCAGTTAAAACAAACAAACAAAAAATTAATACATTTGTGTCCATTCTATGTGTTTTGTTCTTTCTTTCATCCTACCTTTTAACCTCTTCGCTGCCCACGACATATATATACATCCTCAATAGCGCTTCAGTACTTGCCACCGACGTATATATACGTCGCCGCTAAGTAGCGATATTGCCGCGTTAAAAAATCACGAGGCAAGCCAGCGGCGCATGCGCAAGAAGTAGGCGGCAGTGAAGGGGTTAAAGGTATTTATCACAGGAAATAGTGTGTGTGTGTATGTGATTCTGTGTGTGAATGTGTGTATGTGTGAGTGTGTGTGGAGCGTGTCTGTCTAAGAAATTACGCAAAAGTAAACTTAATTTTTCATAAACAATACATGCAGTTTTGGCAAACATGAACCGTCAAATGTACAAGCACGAGAGGTATCAATGTAGACAGAAGGGACAGGACAAGCAGATATAAATTCACAATGTGATGCCTTAGAGTCAAAACAGACTGCCTCTAAATAGTCCATTGACTTATTATGCAACTTACTGCGAAAACTAATAACTTGTATTAAAAAAAAAGAAGAAATATGAATAGTATAATCCTCATTTTACAGTTTTAGTCTTTTTTAATACAAAGTATTAGCTTTCACAATAAGTTCTATAATAAGTCAAGGGACTATCTGGAAATAGTCCATTTTGACTCTAAGGCCTCATAAACAGTAGACACAGTAATCCCATGAGCAATCCGTAAATAAGTAAAAGAAAGAAGGAAAACTTACAATATATACAGATTAGGGGAAATACGGACACATGCACTTATTTTGTCCTTCTTTCTTTTATTTATTTATGGATTGCGCATGGGATTTCGGCGTCTTCTGTGCACAAGGCCTAAGGCATCAAATTTATGCCAGAGCCTGCGTTCCTACGACTGACTCACTCCCACAGATGACGGCGTCCGGCAGCTGGTGAGATTTGTACAGATTGTAGGAGCCCAGCCTTCCGCAGGTCAGAACGTTGGGGTCCATGGGAGCCATGCCATCGTCGGGACACTGGACCCTGCGTCCGCGACCCTCGCAGTCCTCAATGTTGTCGGGGTTCAGGCCTTCTGTGTTGCTGCACGACTGGCCCACTCCTGACACCCAAAACAAACGCCAAGCAAAGTCATAAGTTTGTGAGCAAAATATGAAGCTCTGAGCAAAATGTCGCAGAGTAGAAACAAGTCTGTGCGTTGGTTGGGTCTGTGGGTAACCCCCTCTTTGAAATAGTAAAGAAATCATGTCATGCTTTGCGTCATTTATTGCAATGACGTTTATCTCTTCTTGCTTCCATTCTTCAACCAAAAGATAAAAACTTTCATGCAGTTAGAAGGTAAAGTCTGAATCTACTCATTTTACGTTAAGGTTTCCTTCCTCACTTGGTGTGAGGTGAAAGTTGCTATGGGTTACATATAAGTGATATATGGATAAAAACACAACACCCGTACGTAGGGTGCGCACTGACCTGTACCGGTACGCTATAACCATGCGCACTGACCTGTACCGGTACGCTATAACCAATGTCATAGTCTTCAGAAATCCGCTTGCTTCTACAAAACGCTTTCAGTTACAAAGCAGAGCATTGATACGATGGAAGCAGAAACATTTTAACAGATGCTGGTGATCTAAATCTTTTCCAATATCGAACTGGAGATCCACAAATTAAGGGGTACGCAACCCCCTTTTCTACTCTATAAAGCATCGAAAAGTAAATCAGGCATGGGATTTAGGAATTATTAAAAAAGGCTGAAAACCTGGGGTTGGGGGCAAACCCCCCTGAAACTGAAGCTCTTTTTTTTGTAATCTAAGACTTAAAAACAGGATAAGAAATAGAATTGGTAGATTTTCATTTTGCATTCACTTTTAAGAAGTAACTCTATACTCAGTCGGTCTCTTTTTTGTTTTGCACATGAACTTACATTTGCTTCTCTAGACATCCCAAGGCTTGTGTACTGAGCAATAAAACATAGGTATCGCTTAGTAAAATCATGGACTTTTCAAATGCATTCAGCATACTGTTTATTGAGGACAGTTGGTGAGTTGATGAATGCTGTAACATTGTTTATGCATTAACCTTGAATGTGACAAGGGTCGTTTTCATCGCGTGTCTCCAATAGACAGTGTTTTCAATGCAGTTTAAAAGTCAGTAATTTTACAAAATGGTCCTTATCTTTTATTGTTCAGTACACAAGCCTTGAGATGTCTACATAAGAAAATATAGGTGCATGTGAAACACAACACATTTGGCTACACTCTGTGCTCATGTTTGTGTCTAATTATGATACGCATACAGAAATCAACAAAAGTTTAGCAACTCTTCTTCACAAGACCGCAAAACAAAAACGGCTGACCCATATCATTTTATTTTTTATACACATTTAAACGTTATTTGTGGAACAATTAATAAAATTTCATGGCATTCGTATTATTAGGTTTGAAGCATTAGCTCAACAAGTAACGTTACCCCCTAAGTTAACAATCACAAATCGCAGCTACTCAAAATTGGTCCATATCGGGTTGTCCACCCAAACAACAATAAACTGTAGTCATGTAGGCGCAGTTCCTCCGGGCTTCATTCACAACTTAGGGGGTTCATGAGACATCATGTACATTGTTTGCCTTGCCAAATACAGTGGACACACCCAATTGTGACCCGTTTTGAGTACCATACTTTTGTGACTTTAAAATTTGGGGGGGGCGTTGTTTGTTGAGCCACTGTATTTAAAATAATAACGCGAATACAATGAAATTTTAGATTTTAGCACACGTGTTATTGAATTACTTAACTGCAAAATTGGAGATGATTTGATTAAGCCATCTCTCATTCGTGCGCTTGTGAAAAAATGGTACTTAAGTTTTGTTTAGTATATAAAACAAAAATGGGCATGAAGAATATGAATTCTGGTTTCCAACATCACACCAAGGCAAACGTCCAAACTTCCCTCTATGTCAATAAGTGAATGCAACTATTTTATTTGCAAGTTTTATGTTGGATGTTAAGACATTCCAACATAGGGAAAGTGACCACTGGTAGCTTGTTTCAATTTTCTGAATTTTTATCAGTGTGCTAAATCTAGTAATAAAGTCATCTAGTAATAAAGTCATCCCCATATAAGTTCATTTTTCTAACACAGCACAAAATTACACGGACAAAGAACTCACGCTTGACGTAAGCGGTGAAACGACAGAAGGCTACATTGTTTTCATCATCAGCCTTCATATAGACCAGGTGGCGAGCCCCCAAGGAAAGGAGAGTTCCTGGATAGATCAGAAACAAAACAGTGTAGTTTTCAACAAACATAACCGATAGATCACTGAGCAAACGTGTACTTGAAGGAGTGCGTATGTATGAGTGTGTATGTGAGTGTGTGTGTGTGTGTGTGTGTGTGTGTGTGTGTGTGTGTGTGTGTGTGTGTGTGTGTATGTAAGTAAGTAAGTTTATAAGTTTCTTGAACTGTAAATAAAGATAGGAAAATTGATTATCTAAAAAGATTAAGAGGAACAATTCACAAGCAAAATATACAGCCCTAACTACCGTATTTTACGGACTATAAGGCAATACTTTTTTCCTTGACTGAGACCCCTGCGCCTTATAACATGACCAATAAAATAGCAAGAAAATATAATAACAAAATCTGAATTTTGTGTAAAATTTGGGGGGGTGCGCCTTATAATCGTGTGCGCCTCATAGTCCATAAAGTACAGTAATACAATGCCTGTCAATCTTTCTTCAATTACCCATTCACCTAATTCCTGAATAATAATGGATTGCATTCTAAATATCTGTGTGTGCATGTGTGTGCGTGCATGCGCTTGGTGTGTGTGTGTGTGTGTGTGCATGAAGTGTTTGTACATAAGCGTGTGTGCAAAAGTGTGTGTGTATGACAGACACAAGAAAAAAGACAGACGCAAAACAAAACAGTGGCTTACCAGGTAAAGTACTAAGCGCCCCGTCTGGGTGGTACTTATCTGTGATTTGTGCAAGACGTTGCACTTCCTCAAATACCACCATGGATGGACAGTCTCCCAGGCTAGGAGGCTCTTTGTCTATGCAGGGGGAAGGAATCACACACATAATTATAGTTTGGTGTCAAATATCGGTTCTATTTTTGTGTGTGCACAAACATGCTCTTAAGAAAGAGAGAGAGAGAGAGAGAGAGAGAGAGAGAGAGAGAGAGGGAGAGAGAGAGAGAGAGAGAGAGAGAGAGAGAGAGAGAGAGAGAGAGGGAGAGGGAGAGAGAATACGAATACGAATATGAATGTTTAATGAGGGTAAACGGATAAGCTCAAGCTTCTTTACACCATGCCCTCGAGGGGAAAAAGAAAAGCCAAATAACAAGAAAAGGAAAACAAAAAGAAAGTAAAAAATGCATAACAAGAATAGAAAATAACAACAGGCATGTTCACATTAAATTGAAGAACATGCGAAAAAAATTCAAGCTCAAACGAAGAGCTCGTTCACGTACTCGCACACACACAAAACATACAGCATATCCTATAACTATACCAAAACATGCATACCTAGTCTCTCGTGGTGTGTTCGAACACACATGTGCAAATACGTTCATGGTCCAATGATAGAATACAATACACTAATAACCCCACGTTATAGAGAAACATTATATTTACGTAAAGTCATTATTATTTCTAAACAAACAGCGAATATTTCTAGGAAGTTGATAGCTTAAAACTTTTCTAAGAGGTGTTTGTGGTATGTAGGAGAGAGAGGGAGAGGGAGGGAGAGAGAGAGAGAGAGAGAGAGAGAGAGAGAGAGAGAGAGAGAGAGAGAGAGAGGGAGAGAGAGAGAGAGAGAGTCTGTGGTTTGGTGCATACGTCAAAGAACTAATAACATTTGAAATATTTAGTTTTAAAGTGGGCGTTCAGGAGTTTTCATTGTGTGTGTGTGTGTGTGAGAGAGAGAGAGAGAGAGAGAGAGAGAGAGAGAGAGAGAGAGAGAGAGAGAGAGAGAGAGAGAGAGAGAGAGAGAGAGAGAGAGAGAGAGAGAGAGAGAGACAGTGTGTGCGTGTACACATGTTATTACCCAACCCCTTCCTCTTCCATGCCTGCTACAAGATAGTCTCGTACTGTATGATGTCATAACTTTTGATGTCATAGTCCTGGGATGATGGGTTTTGGCTTCGATAAGCCAGGAAAGATACATCTCTGGACAAGTTTCTCGGATTGAGTCTAACAGATTGTGTTTAACTCTCTTGTGCGGTGAACGGTCGTGAACGTTCCAAAAAAAATCGGATCGGAAACGTCTAGAACGTTCGGGAACGTACGGATTCCACGTGGCCGGTTAGGGCGCTTCCATTTTGTTTCTATCACATGGCAGTCACGTGAGCGCTTCAGCCTCGCTTTCGCTATGGATTACACTTCCGTCCTGTTGCTTGCAATGGTTTCTAGGCCGATTGGTTTGAAAGATATGAATTTTTGAAAATTAGTGACCGACTTCGGCATTTTCGCGATTTTTCCAATATGGATGACGAACAGTTATGGCGTCCATTGACTGAGGAAAGCAATGAATAGTCCTATTTTTGTGAAATATGGGACTTATGAGATCGCGAAGTGATGAGTAAGGAGTGTATTCTGACCTATTTCGGCGGCGAGCTTGTGTTTGTTCGATCGATGCGAATTTTTGAAGTCGTGTTACTGACATCGGCATTTTCCCGACTTTTACATCATGGATGACGAGTCGTTATTGCATCCACCGAGTGATGACAGCGATGAAAATTCTTTTTTTTGTGAAAGATAGGAATTATAAGATCGTGAAGTGAAAGGGTAAGTGAATGATTTTGATCTACATTTCCATTTCAGTCGTCTTAGCCAAAGTTAGGGCGAGTTAGGCTTCAACAGTCTGCAAAAGTAGGCAGTGAATGACTAGTGAATGTAGTTTGCGACTACACTTTGGCAATTTGATTTTTTTTGTGGAGCCATGCATCCCCATAACATCTTGAAATTCATTTTGCATATCAGACAGACATCTCGGCAACACATTCAAAACAAAAAAACACACAAAATCTGGTAGGGTATATTTTATTTTATTATTTTTCTGACGCTACCCCCCCTTTTGTACGGAGTGACGTCCCTTGGGTTAGGATTTCAGAGGTGATTGAGAGCACAGAGCGTCAGGCACAAGAGGGTTAAACTTTATAATAAAAAAAATCTATCATTTATCAGGTTTCCTGTGGCAGTAAAGGAGATTTATATATAATCATAATGGTACCATTGTTGCCACAACATTTTGTTGTGCACTAGGTATCAGCACTTGTCGTCAGAGAATGAGAGAAACAGTGTGTGTGTGTGTGTGTGTGTGTGTGTTTGTGTGCGTGTGCGTGTGTGTGTACACATGTGTTATTACTGGCACAGTAAGAATTGTTTGGATATAATTAAGGGGAGTAATTTCATGGTGTGTAGGAGTGATCTTGCCTAATTCAAACGGAAAAAAACAGGAGAAGCTACTCTGCCATCAGGTAGATCCCCAGCTCTCGGCTCGTGTGTTTGAGTAGAATTACATCACTTAGACCACCATGCGTCATATTCAATTTGATGTAATTTATCGCCCCTCATTTTTTTAATAACAAATGTTTGCAAGTCACTGACTCACATTCTGCGGCTTCGCCGCCATGCCGCCATTGTTGCTATGGCTTTGACGGAGTAAGTCGAGGTAATTATCTCTAATATTCACAAAGTGCTCGACCCTAGTTTTGTTTCTCTGAAAATCGTCTATTGTTGCTACCACAACATTTGGTATGAACCCTGCACTAAATATCAGCACTCATCTTCTGGACACTTTCACATTTTCTATTCTTCCACACCGATTTTCCTCTTTTGATAGCTTACCTATTAATGTTATGATTATCATTATTTGAGGAGAAATAATTCTCATATCTAAAAAAAAAAAAGAAGAAAAAAAAGGTGAATGAGAGGGGGACGTGGAAGCACAGACAATGAAAGAAAAGAAAGTATTTACCTGGTTCATCATCACAGTCGGAATCTTTCCGACCACCAGCACATACTGTTCTCTCTCGTCCGACTGTGCTGGGTACAAGCCTTCGAGCCCACAGGTTATCTGACAAATCGTAGACACCCCAGCGTGCAACAAGGTGTTCTTCGTCTTGCACGACCAAGGGTGACACAAGCATTTCATTGGCGGTGCTATAGCTAAGGACGCTCTGCCAGACGTTCAGCTGGGAGATGTAACCAATGAAGTCGGAGCCGATGCACGCAGTTATCTCACTGAACAAAAAAAAAAAGAAAGAAAATACAGCAACGGTTTTAGGTTATTCAGTCTAGATTGAACTTTAAAAAAAAGTTATTATGAAAATACTGCAACAGTTTAAGTTATCGGTGTAGATACAGCATTCTTTAGTTATGATGACAAATTAAATACTGTACAGCAATTATTTAGCATAGCATAGCAATTGGGCACTATAGACTTCTGTTTTAAACCCTTTGCCCTCTAGATATCATTGCTTTTAATGTTGTTGTTTTTGCCAGTGAACTACAGGCTTTTGAGTATTTATTTCAAATCTTAATAAATTTCCTCCAAATTTATGGAGTGCATCACACTTTTATATTTTTGATCAATTTGATTTTTTAATGCGTTCAGTGACGCTGTCCATATCAATCGACAGAACCAGTGTGCCGTCACTGAAACCTGATCAGAGATCGGGAGAGGTTTAACACCCACCCCCCCCTAGAAATCGCGAACCCCGAGGAGAGTCTCGCACGCCCAGACAGACAAACTCACAGGAGAAGGCACACGCGCACACCAGAAGTACAATACAAAACAAGACTATTTATTATAAACAAGCACACACACACACTTACACAATTCAATACACTCAATGTTCAACAAATTATCTACACAATTTACATGGCATTCAAAAGTTTGTCCAAAGAATAAACTAAAGCCGGCAACTTAACTGAATAACTAAAAGAGAGTTTGTAAGCAGAAACACAAAATTGAAGGGAAAAACGACGAAAGGGCAGACGAAGAAAAGAAGTCCAACAAAAACAGCAGAGCGTCCGAAGAAGAAGACAAAAGGGGAAAACAAAAGTCAGTAGAAAAACTGCTCCCCCTCCTGGGGCAGGCTACAGCAGCAGAAACAAAAGAAGAGAGACGGCAGAGGTCGCCCCCAGACTCCTCAACAGGAACGTCGAAGCCTGGCCCGAACGCACAGACAGGCCCACAGATCGGGCCTAACACGGGGCCAGACAGAAAGGCGGGCGGCCTCCCACAGCCGGAAACGGAGAAAAGAGCGGTTGACCGGGCGGTCAACCAGGCAGCAACAGGTCAGGTCAGGTTCAGGCTCAGGCTCAGGCTCAGGCTCAGGCTCAGGATCAGGATCAGGATCAGGATCAGGATCAGGATCAGGATCAGGATCAGGATCAGGACTGTATGAAAAACCAAAACAAAAACCTAGTTTTGAACTCCCAGAGTAACAACAGTTTTGTGTTTACCCAAAAACTAATTCCCCAACAGTCCTCTTCAGGGATGTAAAAACCCACCCTCTTTAAACTTGGTTCTCTCCAAGAACCCCAAAACGCTGAAAAACACTTTCTTTACAATCCTTTTCACACGACTCAGTCTAGGGGTAATATTTCATCAAAAAGGATTAACTAAAAGGTTTCACTTTTTCTGGAACAACAAGGCTTTCATACATTTAGAAAATTCTAGCCTTTCAAATACAAAAATTAACAATTACATTCTTCTGAAAATTTCACAGCTTTTCAGGTACAAGAATGGACACTTAAATTCTTCTGAAAATATCACATAGAACTTCACCACCAAAAATATGTCCCTTCATTATCATTTCTTCCAGAAGGCGGACGAACTACAGGCAAAGAATGTATTTCCCCAAAATGGCATTCACAATGTACTTCAAAAGGTCAAAAAGCCTTGAAAACACTAATTACACTTTCTCTCAAAAATAAAAACAGAAACGGGGATGAACGCTTTACAAAGCCCCTATCAGCATAGCTAGAAGCGCGACTGGAATAACCCTCTGTTATCCAGCTCTCCGCAGAGTCTCTTAATACCTAATTAAGCTAGGACGATGACCGCGAGGCTAAACATAGGTCGCGAGGCTAAACATATACCGCAAGGCTAAACATAGGCCGCGAGGCTAAACATAGGCCGCGAGGCTAAACATATACCGCAACAAGGAATAATGCGCGCGCGTGCACGCATTTAGGATTCTGAATCTCTGTGAACTCAAATACGCTTTGCACCGAAAAACGATTTGCACGGCCTAAACACACAATGGCGAGCCAAAACATTGATTCAAAAATATGTGCCGAGTTCAAGTACCAAATTCTACGACCGGCAAAAACCTATCCAACTGACAAGTCATGACCCAGCCAGTCAGTTCCTTAGCCCCTTATGCAAAAATCAAGAAAATAATAAGAAAAATGAACCAAAGAAAACGCACACAAATATACATGTTAGCAAACCTATAACTAGCTATTCTACATTGTTACGCGCGCGTTGTTGTACGAGTTTTAACGGGATTAATACTAATTTTATGCAGCTACTGACCAAACTTCCAAGTGGCGGAATGAAGAAGAAGAATCCTCCCCACAAGACAGTCGCAGCTCTGGTCTCGCCAAGGGCTCGGGGTAAGCGCGAGCAGGTGGAAGGGGTTCCGGACCGGCCACAGCTTTCTTCCAGGACTCCAGTGAACGCCAGGGACGATGACGGGGAAGGGAGGACAATGAGGAACCAAATAAAAAAGGGGTGAAGATGGCGATGAGGATGAAGAGGAGAAACGATGTCAGCCGAAGCTCTACAGCTTCGCTATCCCCACGTCTAGGACTCGTGCAGGATAAACAATTGATAACAGGATCCTTCAGGGACGTGGCCCTCACCACACCTCAGCACTGGGCGGCCGTAGGTGGACAGAACGATGAAAAGGAGAAAGGATGAAGCGATGAAGCGATGTTGCTTAACTGAAGGAAAAATATGGAGTGACGTTTGACCGGTCGAAACTCATGAAGTCGCCAGTTGAATGTGGAGTCTCGCGAGAGGTCAGAGCTAACACGGGTTGCACGGATTTCACAAGTAGGTTGTCTCGATTAGGTTCAAAGAAAAGGAAAGATCTCGGGGTCCTTTGCGATCGAGTGGTAGACTGTGCCTTTCTCTGTCTGTTCAGAAGAACAATGTCACAAACTCGTGACACACCCCCCTTCCGGAAAAGCACGTACTGGGTGAAAACACTCATCGTGTCGCAGCCTGGGACGTCGCCAAGTTGTCCTCTGAAGGTTTGGCTTGTGCAATCTTCCGCACTCTCTCTTCCTCTGGCAAAACATGTCCCCATTTGATGAAGTGACCAAGGGACGACACTTCGCTCTTGCTGGTCTCACACTTACTGGATCGGGCCGCCAGACGGACTTCACGTAGCCGCCGGGGAATACGCCGGAGGACCTGCGCTTGTCTCTGGCAAAGTGGGTCCAATAAAAACCCTGCTGTACCCTCTCTTGAGTCCGGCGGGTGCTCATGTGTCCAGCCATGGGTGCGTCATGAGCCACTTTCTGCACCGGTGGTGGTTCAACAACTCGCTTGGCACCAGTGCGGTCGTTCTGATGGTGGCGGCAGAGTATCCCTTTCTCTTCCTCAAATGAGATAGAGCTGGTCTTGGTAGCCCTAGGTTCAGCGTCCACTAACTCCCTCACCCTATCCAGCTGGCTGTCTTGCAACTGAAGCTTGCGGAGCACTTGTGGTGTCACTTCCTCCACAAACACTTCCAGTCCTGGCCGGACAGTGGGTTGGAGTTCGTCCACCTTCTTGGCCATGGCGCGAGTGACTGCGCCCACGTAGACCTTCTCGGGCAGAATAGACGCTAGAGTCTGCTCCGTCCCATCCTCGAAGCACACAGTATTCCCCAACAGCAATGAACACGCCGGTTGCTTAAGGGCCACTGCCCATACCTTGCCTTCGAAGTAAGGGGTGCACATCTCGACCAAGTAGGTAGGGCGACGACACACAAATTGGGCTTCAACTCCTGACACTTCGCACACCGGTCCTCTGGGCGCCCCAGATGGTACGAGCTCTTCGTCCACGAAAATGGCCGTAGCGCCGGTGTCTCTGACGCTGTCAACTACTTTTCCAGCCACTCTGGAGGGGAAGACAGGACATCCCTCCCTGCATGGTGAAGAAGCAAACTGGCTAAGGGCTTTCCAACTTCCGGAGGCCTTCCCATCCTGCGAACCGCTATTCTGGAAAGATGGTCTCCGCAACTCGGGACAGAACCTCCTAATATGCCCTAGGGTCCGGCAGTGGAAACACCTTTTGGTTCTTTGTCGGTGATTTGGTTGGAGACGGAGGAGTAGTTTCCTGGAGAGGAGTAGAGTCAGGTGTATGACTATCTTTGGCAGATCCCCTGGAGGCGACAGTTCTCCTAGCCTCCGAGTAAGTCTCTGCGATCTCGATGGCAGCGTCGAATGTAGTCGGCTTCTTCTCACTCATCCGTATTCGGAGCTCAGGGGACACGGTGTTGTAGAGCTGCTCAATGAGGATTAAATCCTTCAGCTCGGCCTCAGAGAGCTCTTCCCAGTGCTTCAGTGCCTGACGAAGCCTTGTCCCAAACTGATAGAAGGTTTCGCTGGACTCCTTCTTACTATTGCGGAACTTCCGGCGATAGGTCTCAGGCGAAAGGCGAAACTGTTGACGAAAACTCTGATGCCACTCCACCCAGTGCAACAGACCCGTTACCCATAACCACATCAGATTCGCCCAACACCACCTCCAACTTGGTCCACTGCATCCCAGCTGATCTCCCTCTCACTGAAGATGAAAAGTCAGTTCTCTCCAAAGGACTCAAATTTATCCCTACCAAACCCACCATCTCTAAATACGCCATCATGCATGACTGTGAACGCTTCTTTCGTTCATTAAGATGGATGGCAGTCCTTGGTCATCCCCCAAAACGCCAGAACCCACCTGATGAAGACACTTTCTGCAAACTGTTTCGTACTGCCCCACGAAGAGAACCCCCTCATGGAACTTTCCATGAAGTGGAAAGCTACATCAGTAAAAGCACTGCAGAGATCCGTGCCTTGAAACTCCGTCCAACCAAAATTCTCAACCTCACCTCTGATGAAACTCAAGCTATTAAATCTCTCCAATCCAGAACTGACATTGTTATCAAACCGGCTGACAAGGGTGGTGCTGTTGTCTTGTGGGACAGAGAACTGTACATCCAAGAAGCTGTCAAACAACTCAAAAACAGCAACAGTTACCTCCAACAGGAAAACTCTTCTCTTCAGGTTCAAAAGAACACTATCTCCAAAACACTACAACAACTGATCATGACAAAAAAGCTCCCTCAGACAGCTCGACTTCTCATCAACCACCAAGCCAAACAACCTGTCTTCTACCTGCTACCAAAAATCCACAAAGCCAACAACCCCGGTCGACCCATCGTTTCTGCTTGTAGTTGTCCTACAGAAAATATATCTGAGTACTTGGACCATATCCTCCAACCCATCGTACAACAGCTTCCCACGTATGTGAAAGACTCCTCACATGCCCTCAACATCATCCAGGACCTGAACAACAACCTTCAATTCCACCCCAAATATCTGTTCACACTTGATGTGGTTTCCCTTTACACCAGCATACCACATGCAGATGGACTTTCAGCCCTGACTCATTTCCTGGAAAAACGCAAGACCAAAGACCCACCAACCACTGCCATTGTCCGATTAGCTGAACTTGTGCTGACATTGAACACCTTCTCCTTTGGTGAGGAGGTCTTTGCCCAGATGAGCGGAGTTGCCATGGGAACTAAAATGGGCCCCAGCTATGCATGCCTCTTTATGGGTTATCTGGAAGAACAGATCCTCAAAAACTACAAAAAAACTGTCCCTGAGGTCTACAAACGTTTCATCGATGATGGCCTTGGCCTCACTTCTGGATCCTACGAAGAACTCTTGGACTTCATCCACTTCATACAGAGCTTCCACCCAGCGATTGGCTTCACATTCATGATCTCCAGCGAATCAGTCACATTTCTGGACATGCAAATCTCGCTACAAGAAGGACAGCTCCAAACATCCATCCACTACAAACCTACAGACTCACATTCCTACCTGGACTACCGTTCGTCCCACACCCCAGCCACAAAGAACAGCATTCCATATTCTCAACTCCTCCGACTCCGCCGCCTTTGCTCAGATGACCATGACTTTGAAATCAAAGCACAGGAAATGATGGATTTCTTCCTAAACCGGAATTACCCTCTCACAGCAATCGAGTCTGCCCTCACCCGTGTCAACAGAATTTCTCACTCTGAAGCCCTCCAAACAAAGCAGAGACCAGAAACAGATGACAGACCCATCGTCAGCCTACTGTTCCACCCATCCATTCATCGTGTGCGCAACATCCTCATCTCCAACTGGTCACTTCTAAAATCCCGTGAACAGGTAGCAGGACATTTTCGACCAACCGCCCCTCGTGACCTACAAACGTGACACCAATCTACGTGACCTACTGGTTCGGTCTAAATTGAAACCGAGAAGCCAACATGCTCCAGGAACCTCTCCATGCCAAAACCCCAAATGCAAAGTGTGCCCATTCATCTGTACTTCAACACAGGTCCATGGACAGACTTCGAAATTCAACATCACCAAACACTTCACCTGTCAGACTGAGAACATTGTGTACGTCATTCATTGCCTCAAATGCAAACAACTGTACATTGGTGAAACTGGCCGAACCCTTGCCACCCGCTTCAAAGAACACTTAGCTGACATCGTGCACCAGAGAGACAAACCTATAGCCCACCACTTCAACCAGCCTGACCACTCCACATCAGACATACGCGTCAAAGGGATGTGGCTCCTGTTCACAAAAAACACAAACAACAGAAAGGACATGGAATCACACCTCATCAACAAACTGGGCACCAGAAAGCCTCATGGACTGAACGATAAACCTTAAGCCTCATTATATATTATTCTGTGTCATTTTAATTTTGCCGTAACATGTTCTTGAACCCATCTACCCCCCTCCTTCACCCCTTCCCAAAACTCCTCCCCGCCCCCAACCCTCCCCCTCCCTTTTTGCCACCACCTACCCCCTCCCCCCCCCCCCCACTTCCCTGCGTGTCCCGCCTGGGTTGGGGGGACAGGGGTCCAATAGCCACAGCTAAGTGAAGGAGTGACCCTTGTATACTGGGCAGTGTGGTAGGGTTCAATAGCCACAGCTAAGCGAAGAAGGTTCCCCCCACTGCCCGAAGCCCCCTCCCCCGGTGTGGACCTCTGTATTCCTAATTATTTTACAAACTTGCTTGTAATGGAATGTCTAGTTTTCATTTCCCCCATTTCCCTGTGTGTCCCGTCTGGGTTGGGGGGACAGGGGTCTGATAGCCACAGCTAAGCGAAGGAATGACCCCTGTATACTGGGCAGTGTGGTAGGGTTCAATAGCCACAGCTAAGCGAAGAAGGTTCCCCCCACTGCCCGAAGCCCCCTCCCCCGGCGTGGACCCCAGCATTCCCAATTAATTTACAAGCTTGATTGTAATCACTAATGATCAATTTGATTCCTATCCATATCTACCGCCCAATACCCACCCACCCCCTCCTTCCCATAACCCCCTCCCCACCCCTCCCTTCCAAACACTCCAATGTATACCATTGCTTATTTTGCATTCCTCTAGTCCCAGTGTGTGGTTGTGTGTGAGAGTGAGAGAGAGAGAATAGTGTAGTGTTTGTGTGTGCATGTGAGAGGGGTTTGTTGCACTTGTCTTTGACCACTTGCGCAGGGGGTTTTTTCCCAGAGAGTTTTTTCCCCCTTAATCCTTTATTCCTTTAAATTTGTTTACATTTTTCATGTCTTAGACAAGTGTGTCTGACTAGGGGTTTTTTTCTCGGAGAACTTCCTGACCCCCCGCACACCTCGGTGCCAGGGTGGGGCAACCCACTTTGGGGTCAGACATGGGTTTGATGCGCTAGGCGGCGAACCCCCCCCCCCCTCTATTTCTATTTCCATCCCCCCCCCCCCCACTCTCTCTGTCCTTTTCATTTTTCAATTGAAATGTAATGTCAACTTTTGCTACATGTGTTCACTTTAGCACGAGATTTGTTCTTCACCAAACCTCCCCCTCCCCACCCCTTAAACACAACTGACCCTTGCCAACTTCTACCATCTGTGATTGCGTACTCACTGTCCCCAACCTCTCTCACTTCATGCCCCCCCCCCCCCCCCCCCCCATTTGTGTTCACAGCCTTGCTCTTTGGTTTCAACTTTGTTGTATCATTTACACGTTGGACTGTAGAGGGGAAGTATTGTTTTTGGAGATCTTGATGAGTGGAGTAGGTTTGCTCCTTCTGTTGCCTACTTTTTGCTCCTTTTGCTATATTTGATGTTTGCTGTTTAATTGAGTCTGTGTTGATAAAGGCGCATTCGCCGAAATATCCAGAAGTTTTCGTTTTCTCTCTTGTGAATAAAATAACTCTAGGGGACACTTGTCGTGTAGTTGTTTGTTGCTGGATTAAATCCTTAAATTATCATAGGTCTCGTCCTCTTCCATCTTGAAACAGGCTTCCTTGGCTCTGCCGGTGAGGGAAGATGACAGATGGATGAGTTTCTCATCATCAGTTAAGAGGTAGATCTTAGCCATTTTCTCGAAATGTTCTAGGAACAAGTCAATATCTTCGCCGGGTTTCAGTTCTGGAAGCTTGAGTACAGGGGTCGACACCTTAGACCTGCTTCCTGACTCACGTCCTTGTTCCAGCTTTTCTCTCCTTCTCACTTCCTCTTGGCGAATCGCCTCACGTTCCTCTTTCTCTTCTCTCCACCTGCGTTCTTTCTCTTCTCTTTCCTCCTTCTTTCGTTGCTCCTTCCTTTCCTCTTCCTCTCTTCTTAGTTCAAGTCTCCATCTTCATTTCCTCTCTCCATCGCTGTTCTTTCCTCTCAGGGGTCCTTCCTAAGTCTCTCCTGCTTCTTTTTCCTCTCTTCTAAGCTGTTCTTTCTTTTCTCTCCTTCTTCCTAAGTCTTTCCTGCTCTTCTTTTTCCTCTCTTCAGCTGTTCTTTCTTTCTCTTCTCTTCCTTCCTTCGTTGTTCTTTCTTTTCCTCTTCCTCCTTCGTTGTTCAGCTCGCTTTCCTCTCTCCTTCGTTGTTCTTTCTTTCCCTCTTCTGTTCAGCTCATTTCCTCTCTCCTTCGTTGTTCTTTCTTTTCCTCTTCCTCCTTCTGTTCAGCTCGCTCCTCTCTCCTTCGTTGTTCTTTCTTTTCCTCTTCCTCCTTCCAGCTCGCTCCTCTCTCCTTCGTTGTTCTTTCTTTTCCTCTCTTCTAAGCTGTTCAATCTCAGCCATCTCTTCCCTTCTTTGCTGCTCCATCTGAGCCATGGCAGCCATGAACATGGAAAACTCGCTGTTTCCTTTCGAGGAAGGATGGTGCTCTCCAGGCTTCTCCTCTGTCGTGGCACCTGACTTAAGAAAGATTCCCCTACCACGACCTAGGCTAAGGGGAGTCGAAACTGGTCCAACCCTAGACCGTGCTCCTCCATGGTCAACTGCAGCATGGACAACCGGAGTGTGCATAGCCGTAGCCACAGAAGTCATGGAAGAAGATGGGGGTGAGGACACAACGGTAGTAACGACGGAGGTAGAAACAGCTGAGGGCGTAGTCGGTACAGAAGGATCCGTCGACAGGTCCCACATAGCCCCACTGCGCGACCTTAGATCATACTCGTGACTTGCCATTTTTTTCTCTTCTTTTTTTTTGTTTCAACACCAACGGTTATGCAACGAAGACGATGAATCGCAGTAACACACACTAACGCGCGCAGGAAATCCCACAAACTACGTCGAATTAAACCACACTAAACCAAACACTAACTAAACTACTCCGCATAAAGCTTTACCACACTAACCACTATTGCGCTAATTTACACAGCGTAGAACGCTTCTGCGACTAAACGACCCGCGTGGACAACCACGTTTGCACAAAAACCCTATTGCGCACCACGGGAGGCGGTCGCACGAACTACCTCAACGGCCAAGAAGCGCACAGTAACTTCCTGCGGTAACTTTCTGCGGTAAAACTAACACACGATGTAGCTATGAACACACCCCAGTGTTTGAAAGCGTTATAAAAAACTACGGTTTGTGTTGCACAAAAACGTTCCGGTTTATCCCAGCAAGTTTGCTCTATAGCACAAGCTACACTAAGCATAAACGCGTGCGCGCACAGGTTCACATGCAACTCAACAAATAACCAAGCGATGGCATAAAAAATGGTAACTCAATGCAGGACACAATCCAATGCACGGAACACAGCAATTCAGTGCAAATCAACTACAATGCATCAAAACCAAGAATTGTCTTGCAAAATAGAACCAGTCACAGACACGATAATAGTTCCAAGTGAATAGTCCGGGTTTAGTTTGCTAATTAAATATGCGCGTACATATATATGAACACAAAAAACAACAACACATTAATGAATTTTTAAATAAGACTAACACACACCAGCACTCAGTCAATGCATGCAAACTAGTGTGTCAAGGGAGGGAATCATTTCTCAGACTGAACAAGCCAAAGCTCAACCAGTCGAGATCTTTTTTGTTGTTGAAGGAACTAGAACTATTTCTTTTCCCCAGTTCTTTCCCCCCTTTATTCCTAACTAATCCCCTCTTTTAACCCCCTATTCCCAAAACAAACTAAGAAAAAACCCTAAACAAACTTTATCTCAGTTTGTTTTATAAACGCGTGTGCGCTCAAAACTTTAGAGCACACACAAAAAACTATAAGTGGTCTTAAATAACTACATTTCACACGCTCTCCGACAAACAAGTAAACAAAACGAACACAACAAATTTTCCACTCAACCGGCCAAAAGACCTAAGCAATGAGGGAAAATCGGACCGCCTTGCCTCTACACGGTCTCCCAACCAACCACCCTTACATTCACACCCCAAACATTCACTGCCTTATCCCAGCGAACCTGCCGGCCTGGGACAGATGCGAGACAATCCCGGACGAGCCCAAGATGTCACGAAATCCCCCGCTCGATCCTGATCAGAGATCGGGAGAGGGAAATCGCGAACCCCGAGGAGAGTCTCGCACGCCCAGACAGACAAACTCACAGGAGAAGGCACACGCGCACACCAGAAGTACAATACAAAACAAGACTATTTATTATAAGCAAGCACACACACACACTTACACAATTCAATACACTCAATGTTCAACAAATTATCTACACAATTTACATGGCATTCAAAAGTTTGTCCAAAGAATAAACTAAAGCCGGCAACTTAACTGAATAACTAAAAGAGAGTTTGTAAGCAGAAACACAAAATTGAAGGGAAAAACGACGAAAGGGCAGACGAAGAAAAGAAGTCCAACAAAAACAGCAGAGCGTCCGAAGAAGAAGACAAAAGGGGAAAACAAAAGTCAGTAGAAAAACTGCTCCCCCTCCTGGGGCAGGCTACAGCAGCAGAAACAAAAGAAGAGAGACGGCAGAGGTCGCCCCCAGACTCCTCAACAGGAACGTCGAAGCCTGGCCCGAACGCACAGACAGGCCCACAGATCGGGCCTAACACGGGGCCAGACAGAAAGGCGGGCGGCCTCCCACAGCCGGAAACGGAGAAAAGAGCGGTTGACCGGGCGGTCAACCAGGCAGCAACAGGTCAGGTCAGGTTCAGGCTCAGGCTCAGGCTCAGGCTCAGGCTCAGGATCAGGATCAGGATCAGGATCAGGATCAGGATCAGGATCTGTATGAAAAACCAAAACAAAAACCTAGTTTTGAACTCCCAGAGTAAACAACAGTTTTGTGTTTACCCAAAAACTAATTCCCCAACAGTCCTCTTCAGGGATGTAAAAACCCACCCTCCTTAAACTTGGTTCTCTCCAAGAACCCCAAAACGCTGAACAACACTTTCTTTACAATCCTTTTCACACGACTCAGTCTAGGGGTAATATTTCATCAAAAAGGATTAACTAAAAGGTTTCACTTTTTCTGGAACAACAAGGCTTTCATACATTTAGAAAATTCTAGCCTTTCAAATACAAAAATTAACAATTACATTCTTCTGAAAATTTCACAGCTTTTCAGGTACAAGAATGGACACTTAAATTCTTCTGAAAATATCACATAGAACTTCACCACCAAAAATATGTCCCTTCATTATCATTTCTTCCAGAAGGCGGACGAACTACAGGCAAAGAATGTATTTCCCCAAAATGGCATTCACAATGTACTTCAAAAGGTCAAAAAGCCTTGAAAACACTAATTACACTTTCTCTCAAAAATAAAAACAGAAACGGGGATGAACGCTTTACAAAGCCCCTATCAGCATAGCTAGAAGCGCGACTGGAATAACCCTCTGTTATCCAGCTCTCCGCAGAGTCTCTTAATACCTAATTAAGCTAGGACGATGACCGCGAGGCTAAACATAGGTCGCGAGGCTAAACATATACCGCAAGGCTAAACATAGGCCGCGAGGCTAAACATAGGCCGCGAGGCTAAACATATACCGCAACAAGGAATAATGCGCGCGCGTGCACGCATTTAGGATTCTGAATCTCTGTGAACTCAAATACGCTTTGCACCGAAAAACGATTTGCACGGCCTAAACACACAATGGCGAGCCAAAACATTGATTCAAAAATATGTGCCGAGTTCAAGTACCAAATTCTACGACCGGCAAAAACCTATCCAACTGACAAGTCATGACCCAGCCAGTCAGTTCCTTAGCCCCTTATGCAAAAATCAAGAAAATAATAAGAAAAATGAACCAAAGAAAACGCACACAAATATACATGTTAGCAAACCTATAACTAGCTATTCTACATTGTTACGCGCGCGTTGTTGTACGAGTTTTAACGGGATTAATACTAATTTTATGCAGCTACTGACCAAACTTCCAAGTGGCGGAATGAAGAAGAAGAATCCTCCCCACAAGACAGTCGCAGCTCTGGTCTCGCCAAGGGCTCGGGGTAAGCGCGAGCAGGTGGAAGGGGTTCCGGACCGGCCACAGCTTTCTTCCAGGACTCCAGTGAACGCCAGGGACGATGACGGGGAAGGGAGGACGATGAGGAACCAAATAAAAAGGGGGTGAAGATGGCGATGAGGATGAAGAGGAGAAACGATGTCAGCCGAAGCTCTACAGCTTCGCTATCCCCACGTCTAGGACTCGTGCAGGATAAACAATTGATAACAGGATCCTTCAGGGACGTGGCCCTCACCACACCTCAGCACTGGGCGGCCGTAGGTGGACAGAACGATGAAAAGGAGAAAGGATGAAGCGATGAAGCGATGTTGCTTAACTGAAGGAAAAATATGGAGTGACGTTTGACCGGTCGAAACTCATGAAGTCGCCAGTTGAATGTGGAGTCTCGCGAGAGGTCAGAGCTAACACGGGTTGCACGGATTTCACAAGTAGGTTGTCTCGATTAGGTTCAAAGAAAAGAAAGATCTCGGGGTCCTTTGCGATCGAGTGGTAGACTGTGCCTTTCTCTGTCTGTTCAGAAGAACAATGTCACAAACTCGTGACACCGCATTTTGCTTTCCTGCTCGTCGTTCGCTACTCTTTATCCCTACCATTTTCCCTGTAGCGCGAGCAGCAAGTGTCGGACTACTGTGACCCGATTCCTTGGATCGGGTGCTTTGGCTTTAACCACTCTGCTGTCAAAAACTTGTCAGTGGTTTTGTATCATTTTGTTAAACAGACCAAGGGAAACTTTTGTTTTATCCATTACGAGGGAAAGTATTCAATGCTTGGCTTCAAATCAGATTGACCGAGAAGAGCAGCATAGTCATTTAGCATGCATACTGAAGTGCAGCTTTTCAACAGCAGTGTATCTTGTTTAGCCGGTCTCTCTTTATATGTTTATGACATTACTCTCATACTTTGATGTTTTTATGTATATTTTCAGTTGCGCTCTGGTAGTTGTTTAGGTAAAAACCTTTACCTGCAAATCAAACTGAGTTTGATGTGCAAATAAAGGCTTTACCTTAAATCAACTACCTTAACTGAAATAAGTTGAAACCTTCCAGAGGGATCAGACATTTTCCACTCTGAAAACTTTCCATGTTTTAATCAGCAAAAAAGGGGCATGAAATTCAATAATCAAATCCACTTTGATTGTCTAAATAAAAATATAATATTTGCAATACACACAAACTTTATTAATGCAAAAAATATACAAAATCAATAAAAAGATAAACTAAAGTGAAACAATCAATATGACCATTGCTTTTTTCCCAAACCAGTAAAGCTCTCAGCTCATAACCCTTTGCCCACACACATATATGGAGCTTTTTCTACTATAACAGACCTGTTTACCCCCTACACAAGTCTTGAGTAGTCTGGATAGCTGAAATGAGTATCTTTGGTGCAACATGTGTAGCTTTATTCATTAAACCATCAAACAATGTTCACTTGTCATGAAGTTGTTTGTTGTATGAAAATGAGTAGTAATCAAGAATTAAAAATAATTATTTAAAATTTTGAAGAGTAGTAGAGGTCCAAATTGAGAAGAATACTCCTTGAAAATAGTAGAGTAAACATGTTTGCTGTAACCTGTCCATCATCACCTCAGTTTGAGCTCGATAATTGAGGACTCTGTCTCTTCAAGCGGAGCCACCCAGACCATAATGGCCAGTTGATTCCCATTAAAGATGATGGGTTGTTCAGAGCATACAGCACTGTCTGCCTTAGTGAAGTAGACGTCAAAGTCGCTGGACATGTCTGCAGCACAATCAAAGCAATAAGTGAATACAGAGCTCACACAAAACACCCGTATCTTTCTACAACTGAACACAGCACACACACGTTTGCAGACACACAAGCGCGCACACACAAACAATACACAAAATGACAAATACATGTATGTGCATGCACGCACACATACACTAGCATAGAGGGAGAATGTGATGAGAGAGAGACAGAGAGAGAGAGAGAGAGAGAGAGAGAGAGAGAGAGAGAGAGAGAGAGAGAGAGAGAGAGAGAGGGGGGGGGGGGAGGGGTGAGAGAGAAAAGCTGATTCTGGAAAAAAAAGACAAGAGAATAAGCCACAAAAAAATAATATATGACAGTTATGAAGGAAAAACAAAGTGACAGATTATAAGAAAAAACTAGGACAGGACTTCCAGAATGCTTGGAAACAATGCGTACTTGTATCCCCTTGAGGACAACATATTTTTTTCTTTACTTTTGTATTCCCAGGCCATAATGGGTGAGGTACTTACGTATGTGTCCGGTTATCATTTTTCAGTCTCTCAGCTGCATACATCCCACACATTCCAATTTCGGAGGTGTTTTCTTTACTCAAAGCTGAGCTTCAAAAGTATAAATAGAAAGATTACCTTTACAATCTGTGCCATTTTTCCTTTGGTTGATTCCACACCAACATTTGGCTTTCTTGTCTTCCACAACACATCTAGCCTCAGCCGGACACATCGCAGTGTCACAGGGATTCATTATTACTGCACAGTTGTCTCCACTGTAGCCATCTGCATAAAACGGAAAACAAAGAAAAGTTGACAGGTTAAATGGAGAAAAAAAAGAAGCGTTCTCTACTTCTTCGTCAATCACTTTAGGCAGAGATGCTGGTTGTCCGTACGAAAGCAGCAGTCGTTTGAAGACCCCCCAGGCTGCAGTAGAGCTTTTCTTTCAAGGTTTTTTTCTTTGGGCCACATTGACCCCATTGGTTGTCTAGGGGCATCATGGGGTCTACTTCTTCTTCTTCTTCTGCGTTCCCAGGCCATATGGCTATAATAATAATAATAATGAGGAAAATTTATATAGCGCCCATCCTACTATGTAGGCTACAGGGCGCTTTACACAAAATTAAAATGGAATAAAAACATGAAACAAAAATCCAATAACATCATCAGCATAATGGGTAAGTTACGTGCATGTGTGTGTGTGTGTGTGTGTGTGTGTGTGTATATGTGCGTGTGTGCGTTTGTGTTGTGTGTAGTGTTGTGTTGTGTTGTGTTGTGTGTGTGTGTGTGTGTGTGTGAATGGCACAGCACTCGGGCCTCTCTGGGGGGGGGGGGGGGGGGGGGGGGGGGGGCAGTCTGCATTTCGAGACAGACATCCACATGACTTTGTTTAAAGAAAAGCAATACAATATTCATTGCAATCAAGGATGGAATTCACTGATTAATTATCTATTACTAAGCTGCATTAAGGCAGGGAACAGAGATACAGTAGTTAGTTACTTAGAGATGATCATTTCAAACATACACTTACAATCAATAAAAAAAATAAAAAAAATATGAGCAAAAAGTAAAAGTAAAAGAAATAAATTAATGAAATACAAACACTGTAAATAAAAGCAAGTTGAAAACAATAAAACAAGCATGGATAGTTAAATAAAAAGCTTCATGATACATAGACAGAACCAAGCAAAATATATATATCTCTCTTACTTCCTTTTGCCTTCACTGGTACTTTTTGTTTCACTATCTAATAAACACTTTCCTCAAATCTACTAGGCAGGTAAGTTCATTTTAAAACTTACATGGAAATGAATGTAG
This sequence comes from Phymorhynchus buccinoides, assembly GCA_017654935.2. Lineage (NCBI taxonomy): Eukaryota > Metazoa > Mollusca > Gastropoda > Neogastropoda > Raphitomidae > Phymorhynchus > Phymorhynchus buccinoides. Next base: position 55,630,256 of record CM065682.1, read on the forward strand.
GCTTTTAGCTAAGCAATCGTTGTCGCTTAAGCTTACCTAGGACAAACATTCATGTTGATTTACCCTTTTCACTTATCACTAGAGGTGGGGGAAAAAACCGGTTTGAACCGAAAAACCGGTCCTGAAATTTCGCGGTTCGAAAAACCGGTTCGGGTTGCTGCGAACCAGTTTTTAACTGCAAACTTTTCGAAGAACAACACTGAATCTCAGTGCAGATTGGTAGATTTTTATTAATCCCTACTATCTACTTTAACTAAATACTTACCAACACCTGAAACAACTGCATGAGCGTTAAGCGACCTGGAGCTATACCATAGCGCTATAGCAAAGAGAAAAAACGAAAGTAGGCTCTGGCCTTGACCCCCTAGACGGATGTAGGGGCGGGAGTTATCCCCCCTTACCGGTCTAGTAGTGGCTAGGCCAATGAGCGCCTACTTCCGCCATTACCAAATTTGACAGGAAGCATCTTTTTTAGTGAGGGAGGATACAAGGGAGGGTACCTCGTTTGTTTCAGGTGTTGGTAAGTATTTAGTTAAATAGATAGTAGGGATTAATAAAAATCCACCAATCTACTTTAACCATACTGTACCAACACCTGAAACAACTGCAGATTACCATAGCGGAGGCGGGAAATGCTTCAGAAACTAAACCCACCTCGAGAGAGCAAGACCTGGGCTTTTTTGGCGGAAAAGGTACCAAAACCTCCTCTCTCCAGAAAAAACCCTTAGTCCCTTTACCCCCCTAGCCCGTAGGAGGCTTTCCTTTTTAGGGAGGTAAAAGGCATGCTCCGAATATTGCGCCAAAACATCATAGTAATGATATCCCCACTAAAGTACAATCGGGAGGAGCTTGCCCCCCCCTGTACGTAGAATACATGGAGACGGCGGTCTGGGCAACGACTACCTCCCGGATGGTGAAGGAGTCGTCATGATGCTTCGTGGCCGTGTCCCACAGGTAGAAGTGCGGGACAGAATTCACCGACTTCCGTTAGGAGGCTGACACGAGTTTGGCCACGGAGAACCCCTGAACGAGAGAGAGCGAGGCGCTGATAGCGCGGATATCGCGAACCGAGATAGAGCCAGAAGGCAAGCGTACGAGAGACTGAGCGTAGGCTAGCGTAATGCGGTCGAGCAACCACCTAGCCGCTGTGTTCTCGGAAATGTCCTTACCTTAGCTAGGGAGAATGGGAAAGAGTAAGCTTCTCCAAGAGCCCCTAAAACCGTCGGTCTTAGACAGGTAAGACTAGAGCGCACGGACCGGGCCCAAAAAACCGGTCCGCGTCGAGCGGACAGAGAATTGTCCGCAAACTGGAGAGAGAGATCAGCGAAGACCCGACAGAACTCGGCCGATTTTTGGCCCTGAACTTGGGCCAAAAAGGCCAAGCGAAATAGAAAAAAAACAACTCCACAAACTCGACATCCCTGGAGGGCCCGTTAAGGGGGTGTGGAGGCCACTGACCCATCTGGCGGAGACTAGAGCGATCAAGAAAGCCGTCTTGAACGCGAGTAACTCGAGAGAGAGAGAACCGAGAGGTTCACAGCGATCCCGAAGAAAGCTCAACACTAGGAACAAAGTCCCACTGCGGAACCCGGGCAGTCCTCGCCAGGGTCCGCAAATGAACAGCGCCCAAGAAGCGGGACACCGGCGGAGCTGAGAGCTTAGAGGTACGATCAAACGTAAGGCTAAGGAAATGGTGCTAACCAGAGCAGCCCCGTAGCCAGAAAAAGAGTCTGAGAAGAGAGGCCCCTAGTCCTGTGCAAGGGTGACAGGAACTCCACAAACTGGACTGTGGTAGGGCGCAGCGCGTCAAATTCCTTGCGCGCGCAGAAAAGGAACCACGCCTTCCAGCGCAAATCAGACAAAGCACTGGTAGATTGGAGCAGAGCGGACAGCAGGAGCTGCACGATTCTGAGAGAAAAAAAAACCCCGTCGCCGGAAACCGAGTTTAATAGTTTCCATGCGGCCAGGTTTAGCCTGAAATGGTTTTGATGGCCGAGACCACTCCGTGGCTGGAGAAGGGTCTTGGGTGTGAGCTCTAGCATGAGCCAGAAGCCAGAAGTTCCGGAAACCAGTGTCGCGTCGGCTAGTGGGGCGCGACTAGAAGAATGACTGGTCTTCCAGCAGACACTTGGCCAAGACTTATGGGAGCAACGCAGTCGAAGGGGGGGGGGGGAGGAAATGCGTAAAACAACCTCCCCCACCATGACATGGGAAATGCGTTGCGGACCAAGGCCAGAGGGTCCCTGACTAGGGACACGTACAGAGGTGGCAAAGAGATCCACCAAGGGCTTGCCCCAGCGACTCAAGACTGGGGACAAGGCCCGAAGCGCAAACATCCACTCCGTTTGAAGGCCTTGAAGGGACCGGTTGTGTTGGCCCGCTAGCACGTTGAACGTGCCCGGGGCAAACTCCACAGACAGGGAGATTCCGTGGTTGTCGGCCCAAATAAGAGTGTCCTCCGCCGTGAGAGACAGGGAGGTGGAGAGGGTACCCCCCTGAAGGCGGAGGTACGCCAAACTGGTCGAGTTGTCTCCGCAGACCGTGACCCCCTGTCCCCGAATCACGGGGAGAAAGTGAATCAGGGCCAGCGGGATGACTTCCAACTCGAGCCAGTTGGTATGGAGACGCGTTTGTGGCGCTGTCCACAACTCAGATCTCCTCCGTCTCCATACGGGCTCCCCACCCCACCCCCCCCCGTCTCCATACCGGCTCCCCCCCCCCCCACCCCCCCCACCCGCTGAGGGAGGCATCCGTGTGGACGAACAGCTGGGAACCCAAACAACCGATTGGGACCATGCCGTTCATCCCCCACAGATCGGTCCAAGCCGTGACCGTCTTCCGGAACCAGTCCCCTAGGGAGACCTGCCGGTCGAAGAGGGATGGCCACAGGAAGCGTGCCGTCAACTCCCGTGGCAGTGGCCCTATGCGCGCTCGACCCAGTGGGAGAAGCTACGCTATAGCCGCCATGAGCCTCAAAAGGTTGAAGAGTCGGCGAAGCGTGGTCGACCTCGCCTCTGAGAGGTCGGCCACAAATTTAACAATGTCTGCGAGCCTGTCCACTGACGCCGTGACTGTGTAGAGCACGGTGTCGAAGCGCATGCCCAGGAAGGTGAAGGTCTGAGAGGGGGTCCAATCTGACTTTTGAGTTGATATGGAACCCCCGTCGCAGCGAGAGTACCAGAAGAACTTGCATGCGAGTGGGAGAGAGAGCGCGCGCGAGGGCGAGTAAGGGGTAGTAGACTAGAAAGACCCTTAGTCGCAACGCCCGCGAGCCGGCCAGGGAGGCCAACTCTCTGATTACCGTGGGGAAAAACCCAAGGGGCCAGAGAGAGACCGATCGGAAGGGCATTGAAGGGAATTCAAAGGCAGAATAGTAAGCCGCTCTGGGACTGACGGAGGTTTTAGCTCGAAGGGGAGCGGAGACCCTTCTCACCTGCCACCGAGAATCCAGGCGTTGTCGACAAACAAGCGCCAAGCGGGGTACGCCTGAAAGAAGGCACCCACGTTGGACGCAACAACGTCTGCCGGCTCTCGGCAGAGCGCGGGCCCTAACGCAAAGGCTGCTGCTGCTTCCCTCCCGCCAGTTTGGAAAAAACCCTAGGTGGGGGGGTTGCGTGGGAGCAAAGTCCGTTGACCCACAGAGCGCTTCGCCAGATACTGGGAGGACGCGGAGTCCTGCGTCCGAGGAGAGACTGAGCGCCTTGTGCGCTTTTGGGAACGAAACCCAGGTTTGAAACGAGCAGAGCGAACGCCCGAACTCGGCCTGGGTCGTTTGAGGGGCGCGGGGCCAACATGGCCTCGTGACTGTCTGGAGCCTTGCGTTCCGCAGGCTAATTTGAGAACCGAGGCGAGTGCCTCTTCGCCGAAGAGGGACGAAAAGGTACACGTGAGAGATCGGAGCTGTTCCTTTCCCGAAGCCAAGGAAGTCTTGGCCTTCGTGAGCAAAAAACATACCGGGCTAGCGCAGAAGTTAGCACCTTGAGGGAGGCCAGTACGTCCGAAAGGCTCTGGAGCATGTCCCCGAGAGCGGCGAACGCGACCCCGACAGCAGGCTCATCGACGTGCTCGAACAGGAGGAAGTCCACCGGGAGACTAGAAGGAGCTGAGCTCCCGAGAGAGGCCGACGCCGTAGCGCGAGGGAGGTGGAAATTCTCAGCCCGAGCGTGCCCGAGAGGGCGACTTCCAGGATGAGAAGGAGGAGCCTAAGACCGTAAGAGAGTGACACGAGTCCTCACATCTGAGCCGGCCACTCTCCTCCTACGAAGGCTTTGAGGAGCGGCCAAGAGGAAGATAATCCACGTGGAGCCCCAGCCCCGTCCGGAACTGGGGCACGCAGAAAGATCCGGCGGACGATGCGTCTTCCCTACTGAGCCCAGAATGGCCTGGGGAGAAGCGCCTGTCGTCCGCCAGTCTTCCTGAGCGCAAAGTTTCCTCCGCCCGGAGAATGGACTCCTGGAGGAAACTTGGAGGCTGGAGGAACAGGTGGCGCCTTCCGTGCTGGAAGGAATCAGCTGAACGGCCTGTGGCCGAGGAAGAGACTGGAGCGGTGACGCAGACCCCATCAGGGCACGCGCCACTGCACACGACGAGGAGGCCTCGATGAGAGGAGTCTACTAATCGGAGAAGTTGGTCCGGGTAGAAAACGGGAGAACTCCAAGATAGTTCGGAGAAGGTGGCCGTCAAAGACGGGAGGGAACGGGCCGGGGACAGAGAGGCCTCCGGTGAAACATGGTCCATAGGAGGACCTAGTCTAGAGAGGCCTAGACCATGTTCCCCAACCGATGACGGAGGAAAGAGGCCTCCATCCTGCCGGAGACCCGGAGAACCAGGGAGGCCGCCGCCGCTGAGGTCGCAGCCTCCGAGCGCGGCCTCCCGCCGGGGGAGGCCCAGGCCCCAAGAGGGACGCGGTGAGGGAGGCCCGAGGAAGAGGCAGAGAGGCCAAGGCCTCTTGCCGAGGGAGGCCTACCCTGCCCGAGGCCTAGAGTACCGGGGAGGCTGCGGCCTCCTAGGTCGTGGCCTCCGAGCGCGGCCGCCGAGGCCTCATACCGAGGGAGGCCCGGGTTCAAAAGAGGCTGCGGTAAGGGAGGCCCGAGGGCGCGGCAGAGGCCTAGGCCTCTTGCCGGGGGAGGCCCATCCTGTCCGAAGCCTGGAGTACCAGGGAGGCCGCGGCCTCCTAGGTCGCGGCCTCCGAGCACGGACCCCCGAGGCCTCCCACCGAGGGAGGCCCGGGTCCGAGGAGGGAGCCGGAGAGGCCTAGGCCGGCAGGCCTCGTCGGTAGGGAGGCCTCATCCATCCGTAGACGTATCGACCGGCCTCCTGGCCGGGAAAAACACTCAACCGATGTTACCCCCACAGGGGCGAACACCGGGAGACTCTCTCGGCCCGAGGCCCCAGGCCAGGGCGAAGCGGGCGAGAGAGGCACCAACCGCACCGTCGGAGGCCTTCCGACAGCGGGGCAGAAATAGCCGGTAGGCCTCGGCCTCCCCGGCTGGGGAGGTGTAGAGAAGCCTACGGCCTTCCGGGCTCGAGGTCCCATCGAGACACCGGGATATCTGATTGAGGCCCCAGTCAAATGACCTCGACACACAGTCGGTGGGGGGCCTCCTTCGCCCTCTCTCCAACACTAGGTCAGAGAGGAAGGGGACAAGGCGAGCACCCGAGTTGCAGGCCTGCAACTCGGGGTGTCAGACGTGCGCGTAGCGTGCGACTTTTCCCTCGAAGCGCTGTCCAGACGTCCGTGTAGAAGTGGAGGCCCGTGTAGAGAGGCCTCCTGGAACAGAGAGGCATGGCAGAAAAACGCGCGGACGAAATGGGCCTAGAGGCCTTCTGCGCAACCGAAGCAGGAGGGCCGAAATAAACAACCCGTGAAGACCAGTTTCTGGATGAACGAGACGAGAACCGAAGAGGCCGTAGGAGTACGACTGTAGAGGCCTATAGAGGCCCAGACGGATTAAGAACGTTTAGACTTTTTGTAAGAGTTTGAACGGATGAATTTTTCTCACGAGTCCCTAACAGGAACGACCAGAATAATCTCGTGGAAGAGGAGAACGAACCGTAGGGTCCGACAGAACTTGACTGCGAATTTTGGAACTCGAGTTTGGAGAGACCAAACCATGCGCGCGCGCGTGCACTAGTAGTGCACGGTGAGTGACAAACAGAAAAATTCAAACTGTGATAGTTCTAGCGAACTTAGACTAGAGAAACTGAGCCAATCGAGACTCAGTATTACACTGAAACCGATGATAGAGAGGAACAGGAACGAACCCACCAGTTAAGAGTGTTGTAAACAAAAAAAGGTAGAAGCCAGGCAGCCCAGGTCAACAAAGAAACGCTGGAAAATTGTAATGGCGGAAGTAGGCGCTCATTGGCCTAGCCACTACTAGACCGGTAAGGGGGGATAACTCCCACTCCTACATCCGGCTAGGGGGTCAAGGCCAGAGCCTACTTTCGTTTTTTCTCTTTGCTATGGTATAGCTCCAGGTCGCTTAACGTTCATGCAGTTGTTTCAGGTGTTGGTACAGTATGGTTAAAGTAGATTGGATGTTTGTAAATCAAGAGTAGCTATTTCTAGTTGTCTGGTGGTGTAAGGTGCATGTATGGCCAATTTAGGCCTACACTACGGTAACGAACATTTGGAGGCAATATTTTTCCTAAAAAACAACAACCGAAGGAGTGATGGAGTGATTGTAGAAAGTATTGCTTTGTGCTTGTAATGTGGCAGTGCGATCAATCGGGGGGGTGGAACAATAAACATGACTAATCACCAAGAGAACTGTGAATGGAACAAATATATAACAATGCCTTTTTAATTTATTTAATTTCATTTCTATGCATTCTTATGCTAAGAAGGTGAGCAAATATGTTCAAAAAGATTTTGCTGCGCGCGCACACGCGCACACACACACACTCTCTCTCTCTCACTCTCTCTCACACACACACACACACACACACACACACACACACATGCACACACGCACACACACGCACACAGAGGCACGCGCGCACATACACACACACACACAAGCTTTTTCTTATCAATAAACGGACATGACCTTGGTATAATATTTGCACTGTATTTTATTCATACGTAAAATATGTGTATTCTCCCTCTCTCTCTCTCTCTGAGATTAGCAATAACAGAGAGAGAGAGAGAGAGAGAGAATGTGTGCATGTGCGTGTGCAAGCGCGCATGTGTGTGTGTGTGTGCGCGTGTGTGCGGTTGTGCGCGTGTGTGCACGCTTGTGTTTGATATTTTTTCCTTACATTGTGAAAGATTTTCTCTTCTCATTTTGATTATCTGTTCAGGTTCATAATTAAGATTATTGTACTTTTTTTTTTTATTCCTTGTCATCCCGCTACATATCTGATTATTCTCAAAGCTAGTTCATTGCGTTGTGAATGTGCCACCATCCTTCACACTCCAACCGCCATATGACGTTTTGGTTTTGCTTTGGTTTAATTATTTTTCCTATGATTATTATATTTTTCAACTACACCCCTACCCTCACCTTCCTTTGACACGGGCAGATGGCCCCGTCATTAAAATGTTTGTTGGAGTTGAGTGTGTGTGTGCATGTGTGCGCGCGTGTGTGAATATTCTGACAAATAAATATGTGTTAGCATAGGTGAAACTACTGATGCCAGTACTGGTTTAAAAAACCGGTTCGAAAAGACCGGTTCGGAGAGGAAAAACCGGTTCAGAATTTTGAACCGGTTCTCAACTCTACATAGCACCCTCTTTCTTACGTGCCTGTGCACAATTCACTGCAGTCTCTTATTTGATTTGGCAGATTGGGTGTGTTTCTTTCATACACATTCAGGAAAACAAAACAAGTAAATTGTTTATGACCAAAACTGGACAGAGTAAGATTAACAACAACAAAGAAAAAGAAAAAGAAAAAAAACAATTCAAATAAAAAGAAACATGATCCTGATATTATATTCTGAAAAAGATGATTTAGAGATACAAAACATATGATGATAACAGTGAGGCATACATATTTCTACAGATTTTTTTTTATTCCTAAAATTTACAGCTTTCTAGAAACAAAAATATACACACAGCAAAAATAGGAGAAAAGATAAACATGGTTGGTGCTGCACTTGCAGTGACGCACTCTCCAGGTGTGAGCAGCCTGAATTTCACAGAGACAGAGACAAGTATCTATGACTAGAAAAGTAGTACCATTCCATACCATACCAAAAGTATGGAAATGGAAAAGTACAAATGGAAATCATACAATCTATCCAGGTATGCATGCGCCACAATTCACCATGAAGAGAAAACCAAGTACTCACCAGCACATTTGCAAGAGTATCCCTTGTCATGGAGAATGCATTCACCGTCGTTCTCGCAGGGATCATCTTCACAGCCATTTTCAATCAAGTTGCAGGAGCTTCCAGTATAATCTGTTATGAAAAACAAAGACAAATTCATGTCCAGGGAACCCAAATAGTACAAATTCAGTGCTTGTGAGTGAATGGGGATACGTGCATGTGTGTGTGTGTGTGTGTGTGTATGTAGCAAGTTATTATTGGCCTCTTCACAAGTGCTGTCTCAGCCTGGAGAGTGGGTCTTAATTGACATAATAATAGTACATTTACATAGCGACATAAGTGAGATGGTAAACGGTTCTCAAGCACTCCCTCTTGAGATTCTCCAGCCCTTATCAGACAATGGATTATGTACAATCAAACTTGTTTTCATAGTGGCTCACCTTCCCATTCACCACAGTCCCCTCCCCACCCCCCACCCCCTCCTGATTTTATCCCTTCCTTGTCAATCTGCCACTCTCCTCTCAACTGCCGACGAAGAGCCAACGCTCGAAAGCTCCACCTATGACTCCTTCAACAGGTCAGAATTTCCTCTCCCTTTCTGTTTTTTTCATCCTGTTTTCATATTGCATCCATGTCATTTGCAGAAGAAAAAAAGATAAAGCAAAATAAAAGGGTTGTTAGGACGTATTATTTGCATGTTAATACACTAACATAGTAAATCACTGTGCCAGTAGTCCCCTGAAGTCGGAGTATGGCCGCCCATGTGGCGGGGCCCTTTAAAAGCAGCCATACACATAATCTTCCCACCCAAGGCCATGCGAAATGTTCACATGGCACTGGGTGTGCCCCCAGAGCGTTTAAGCTGGGGAACGAAAACAACAAACAACTGTGCCAGTAAAATCCGTTGGACCCACATACATGTTATTTTCTTGCACTTAGTTTCAACCTTGTATTTTCAAACGATACTCACTTATTGGGCAACTGCAGCTGGCGGTGCCATCGACATCCACGCAAGTGCTCTCATCGGTACACGGAAACAGGACCTGACACACCAGAGTGGCACTGTCACAAGTCTTGCCGGACGTTCCACCTCCACAACTGCCGATCAGATTAAAAAGGGAGACAAAAAATATTGAAAGGAAATAAAAAAGACAAAGCAAAAGGGGAAAAAATCTAAATTGTGAGCTCTATTTTTTTGCTCAATGGCTGGCGTCCAGTTGTTGCCATGGTTGTCAATTTCGTTAACGATGAGTGCCCTGCCATTTTATTTCGCCACTTTTAGTAGTGCTGAAAGAGACGGGACAAAACTATATTGCAAAACTGTTGGATGCGAGTTGCATTTTTGACTATTCGAACAAGAGAAGAAGAGACAAAAAGTTGGTACAAACTTGGCCGTACGTTCATATACCAACTGCGAAATGTTATCAAGGAGGTAAAGCTTGCGAAAGATTTGAACTGGAAAGAAGCCGCCTATGGATTTCATAGATCAACAGGAAAGATGTCAGCGCCGTTCCTTCTTTGGGACAGTAGGAATTTCGAATCACTCGATAATGTTAGAACTCAGCAATACGGTCTCTGAACACGTTTCGTAGCAAATGAATGAATGAATGGCATAAGCGCTTACCTTTAATCACTTTCAACAAAACTGAAGCTTATTATTTTAGCTTGCAGTCATTAAATCGATGTAGATCTAATGAATCACCGGCCAATTTAACACAGGACACAGGTGTAGAAGCAGGCGACACTGGTGACGAAAAAAGGCGGTGCTTGACAAATGCGCGCGCAGGGGGTCGACAGCCATATGGCCAAAAATTATCTTCCCAATTTTCATACAAATCAGACCAGTAGTTTCAAGTTGTGGTAGCTGCTGGAGCCCAGTTTTTTTCACAAGTAGACATGCAAACATAAACATACATTCCGCTTGCAACATACCCATATTCTTTATATAAAATAAAATATAATTTTTTTTTTTAAAAACGACCTTGAAATACACCACTGAGAAACCAAACTCACTCGCAGAAGAAGTCGTCCTGAAGGTTGAAGCACTGGCCGCTGTTGTTGCAAGGCTCGGGTTCACAGAAGTCTACGAGATCTTCACAGTCCTTTCCTTTCCATCCTTCCATGCAGGTGCAGCTGTACTCCCCTGGTGTTGCGCTCTGCTCACAAGTGCCGTTGTGTTTGCACGGCAGCATGTCACACTCGTCTATGTCCATCTGAGAGAAAAATTTAAATGAATGAATTTTTGTTTTAAATTACTTCTGCTGAAAAAATATTTTCAACAGGGAAAGGGGGGGGAGGGGAGGGTGGCTTAGATTTAGCAAAATGTATCGACGTCTGTATAGAAAAAGTAACAAACTAAAATGAAACAATGTTCTATTAATGCAAATACTGTTTTTTTGTTCTAAAATAACTCTGGATTATAATTAAAGCAAACGTTGTCACCAAGCAAGCAGCTTTTTTCAGCATTTCAACACCATTCCTTTTGTCTCATGCCCTAATGCTTTAGACCAGTATATTCTGAAACCCTTCTTAAAAGCCCTTTGAATGAGAACATAACCCAGGATTCCAAGTACAATGCGTACATACAGTTTTCACAACTTGTTAATAAAGAACAGGCTCTTGTTCGCTGGTGTCAAGTCATATTGTTTAAACACCCTTCCAACAACTAAGATCATATCAAGGCTGTCACCACTTTAAAATCTGACCACGTGATGGTTCACTGGTGGAACTGACAAACAGCAAAGCGCATCTTTACAAACTTTGAATATAATTTGTAAGCTTAAACAAACACCTTTATAATGGCACTAAAACAATTGCTGGTACCCACGTGTCGTCATATCCGGCCACAAGTAGCGCCATATTTCCGCCATGGTAGGAACTTTTTTTGAAAAACCAGATCGATGCTGCATTTGGCTGTTCCATAAACTTAATCTAAACTGTATTTATAACATCTGTATGTTTTCTTTACACATTTAGATAACATTTTCACTTTGTTTACACAAAAATAAGGACTAAGATGGCGACACTTCCGTTGGAATGGTCGAGATGCGCACGCAGGTGGGTTGGAGCCATACAACAACAAAACAACAAAATAATGACAGAACTACAAACAAAACAAGGAAACCACACATACAAAAAACACACAAAAAGGTCACCAAATATTCAGGGATCATAATTGTAACTCATGTCCCCCCCCCCCCCTCCCGTGGGGATACTGGCGGGGTCTTTTGTACAAATAGTTCCCCCACCTTCTGGAAGTTCTGTGCTTGTAACTTCCTCTAATTCTGTCATTCTCTTTGACTCTGCCTTTTCCCTTTGCTTACTGTCATCTGCTATCTTTCTATCTCACTGGTCCGTTCTCCTGCCTTTTTTCTATAAATTCTTACAAAGATTTCTTCAGCCGAAGTCGGACATGCTGGGCCTAACTATTTCTTAGTTAGGCGCATAACGGCAGCATGACGCATCTACCCTCATATGACAGGAAACTGTCTGAGCTAACGAAGAAGAAGAAGAAGTAACTCACGTCACAGGTCTTTCCGGTGAAGCCAACATTGCACATGCATTTGCAGTCCTGCAGCAGGTCTCTAAAGTCCGCAGTGTTGGTAGCGTTACAGTAGGAACCACAGTCATCGATGTTTTGGTCACAGTGAATACCTGAAACACGCACACAGATACACACATGTGCACATTTTATACATGTTATTTCAAACTATATTAGATATATACAAGGCCCATCCCTTTTATTTTTTACCCCAGGGGGATGCCAGGGGGTCTTTTGTATAAATAGTTCCCCCGCCTTCTGGATGTTCCGTGCTTGTAACTTCCTCTAATCTGTCACTCAATTTGACTCTGCCTTTTCCCTTTGCTTGCTGTCATCTACTATATTTCTGCCTTACCGGTCCATTCTCCTCAAGAAACACTTTCAAAAAGATTTCCGCCAGCCGAAGTTGGACATGCTGGTCCTAATTATTTCTTACTTAGGCGCATAACGGCAGCATGATGCATCTGCACTCATAACTGACAGTAAACTGTCTGAGCGATTGAAGACGAAGATCCCTGTTGCTGTATTTGTATCTCTTTCTCATACTTCTTCACATTTATATATACATGTATATATAACAGTCCTTGGGACTCACCAGGAAGAGAAAACAGAATAAAAGTTCAACGTTAATTAGCATAGTACTGTAGTTTTTTCGTAGAACCACACGCAATAGTTAAAGTTATACAGCCTTATTTTGGGGCAGACGATTTTCTCTGGAAACAGCCAATCAAAGAAAGACAATACATGTGAGAATTTATTCAATAGTAAAAAGAAATCCTCTTCATCGGTATCTATTTGTAATGTGCCGAGAGTGGAAAAATGACAAATTATCCTGAAATGAGAAAATCAATAGGACGATATGTCCAGACTTGCAGAAATCAATATGGCAAAGTTCGCCAAAGTTAAATGCCAAAAAGAAACCCAATAGCACATTTTCAATTATAATAGGACTGTGTATTATGATCTTGACCTCGGGACATCACAGCAATCACACAGAAACAAAACGTCTGAACGCCTCTGTGTGATAGCCTCCCCTCGAGCTTACCTTCATACCCGTCGTCACACTGACAGGTGAAGTTGTCCACCTGGTCAAAGCATTTCCCATGGACACACGGGTCCGAGGCGCAATCGTCAATGTCAGTCTGACACAGGGAGCCATTGTACCCAGGCAGGCAGTCACACGTCGCTGTCGCCATGCCTGCGTCTTGGCACTGGCTGGCGTTTTTGCAAGGATCGTTTTCATTGCAGATGTTGATTTGCTCACACCCATTGCTTCCGTCTGTTGAGTTAGTGTAATGTTATGGAGACTATGAGATTGTCTTGTTCATTCATGCGGTTCTTTTTGTCAATTTCACAGATTCTTATTTAACATTTGGATTTATGGCGATATTTAGACAATTGTGAAAGTGCTTGTAAACTAGCATGAGTAGGTGTGTGTGCGTGTGTGCGCCTGCGCGCATGTGTGTGTGTGTGATAGTGTTTGTGATAAGTAAATGATTGTTTACTTGATCACTTGCATATCAGTTGTTCTGTGAATGTCTCTGTGTATATGATATGTCTATGAAGGAGAGAGAAAGTAGAAAAAGACTTGTGTATGTGTCTAAAAGAGAGAGAGAGAGAGAGAGAGAGAGAGAGAGAGAGAGAGAGAGAGAGAGAGAGAGAGAGAGAGAGAGAGAGAGAGAGAGAGAGAGAGAGAGAGAGAGAGAGAGAGAGAGAGAGAGAGAGAGAGAGAGAGAGAGAGAGAGAGAGAGACACACAGATGTCTATGAAGGAGAGAGAAAGTAGAAAAAGACTTGTGTATGTGTCTAAGAGAGAGAGAGAGAGAGAGAGAGAGAGAGAGAGAGAGAGAGAGAGAGAGAGAGAGAGAGAGAGAGAGAGAGAGAGAGAGAGAGAGAGAGAGAGAGAGAGAGAGAGAGAGACACAGAGAGAGAGAGAGAGAGAGAGAGAGAGAGAGAGAGAGAGAGAGAGAGAGAGAGAGCATGAGCATGTGCTTGTGTATGTGTGTGAATGTACACGTGTACATGCATGTTTCTGTGTGTGCGCCTGCAAAGATGTATTGCAAGAACATTTATACAAGTTTGTTTCATACATTCATATATGTTTTTGTGTGTGTACATGCATGTGTGTGTGTGTGTCTTTCTGGGAAGGAGAGGGGTGGGTGGAAAATTGAGATAAAGAGAGAAGGCAAGTGAGCATGCCAGCCAGTACAGGCATCTTTTGCAACAGTTTTGATTTTGTTCCAACTTTTTAAGCATTAAGAAAGCATAGTCAAAAAACAAAAAAGAAGGAGCAAAACCAAAACATTTACAGCAACCAAACAACGAAACAAACGGGCAAACAACCACAACAAACTGACCAAACTTGTAGGGAAACTCGCAAACACAAACAGCAGTAGAGTCGTCGTAGTCGTTGTAGCACAAGCCGTTGGGGCAGTCGCTTTGTTCGCCACAGAAGTCTGATCTCATTTCGCAGTTGTCTCCGTCATAGCCAGGCTGACAATCGCACGAGTAGCGATTGGTCTCGTTCTGGCAGGCCCCTCCGTAGAGACAGCCGTCGGGGTTCATCTGGCACTCATCTAGATCACGAAACAACAGGAGCATAAAGTATGACATTGGCATTGCGAACCAGAAAGAAAAGTGAGCTCACTGCTTAAACCGGAAGTAAGCATCACCTAAAAAGACAATCAATAGTAATTTAAAAAGTTCAAAGAGCCACAAAATTAGTTAAAGGTGCAGTCCGGCGGGTGAGCGATAGTTTTCATTTTGCACCTCTGCGGTGGAACAGGCGTTGGGGGAAAGAAAATGGCTTCCTATCATTTAAAAAGGGCGCCATTTTCTTTCCCCCCAAACCTGTTCCACCGCAGAGGTGCAAAACGAAAACAATCGCTCACCCGCCGGACTGCACCTTTAAAGCATGTAAAAATATGTCTTACGAGGAACGTTTAAATTTTCTAAAATTACCATCTTTAAAAGGAAGGCTTAGAGGGGACCTTATTCAAACATATATAATTGTACATAATCTTGATGATATAAATTACAATGACTTTTGCATAAAATGTACAGTAGACAAAACAAGAAATAGTGATGGTAAATTGTTTCTTAACAGATCTAATACTAACACCCGCAAAAACTTTTTTACTAACCGTGTTGTTCGCATGTGGAATGATCGACCAATTAACATAAAGAATGCACCTAGCATTAATGAATTCAAAAATCTTTTGGACGAAAACCCAAATTTGAAAACAAAATTTAAATGTTTCGATGAATAAAAAAATTTTTTAAATAATAATAAAAAAAGCCATTTTCTTAAAGATTTATCTTTTTTTTTATTAGTTTTTGATTTGAGACGCAAACCACTAAATAATTTGTCAAGTCAAATTCATTGAGAAGGGGCGTAATAAGGGCCGAGAGGCCTATACATAGCCCTACACCACCTACCTACCTACCTGGGAGTTGGGGTAATAATTAGACAAGCACAGTAAATTTCTGTCTTCCAAGCTGATCTTGCACAAATATGCACTTGTAGTGGAATGGCAAGGATGATAGAATAGATAGTATGACATTGGCATTGCGAACTAGAAAGAATCATGTAGAAAGGGTATCTTCTTCATTCTTATCACTTACTGCATCTTTCGGACTATAATCCAATACTTTTTTCCCAGACTGAGACCCCTGCTCCTTATAATAATAATAATACTACTACATGGGTGCAACTACACAACATGAAAAAACCTGAAAGGCCGGGGTCCATGGGGTAGTGTCCCCCTGCAGCTGAAGCAAAAATTGATTTATGAAGGTATTTTAGTTTGCTTTTTCCACAATTTATGCAAATGCTCATTTTAAAGTGTTTGAAAAATACAGTAGACACACAAACATCTTGTTTGACAAATTAAAAAAAAAGTAAATTCCTTTTCTGGTAAAATTCAAAAACAGGAAATCCTTGTATACAGGAAACGTTGCACCCATGCTGCTAATTTAGTAAGTAACTTTTAAAGCAAAATATGAATTTTGTGGTAAATTTGGGGGGTGCGCCTTCTAGTCCGAAAAATATAAGTGCACTTATATATTTGATGAAATATATTCATATGTTGATATGGTTTTTTTTATACCACTAACCCTCACAAAGAGTGGTAAACTATGGAAACTATGTATCACACACAAAATAAACTAATGAGTGTATCATACATTAAAAAATATTAACAATTTATAAACAACTGCATTATAAAGAACAGTGGCTCCATATGCATGTTCTTTTTTTTCTTTTTCAATGAATTGGTTGAACACAATACAAAATAGTTTGCCAATGGTTTTGACCTTCTTCGCAAAATAAAGTCTTAAAGAGTTATTAAACCTACAATTTAGCAAAAGTGAGCTTTTTACATCTGTGTGAAAACAGTACAAGAACCTTCAGCATTTTCAGCAGATGTTACCAAAGAAAAATATTTGAGGACAGTCATTGGAATTGGTTGTGGAGTTTTTAAATATACTGATGGAAAAAAGTTAGGGACCAGTCACACACACATGCACAACTTTTCAACCACGAATGGCAATGCAATATTTTTGGGCAAGCATTTAATGCATTATCTCGTCAATCAGAGTACCAAATTTCATTCCGATTTGATTATCCGTTTGCTTTCCGCGAGCCCTCAAACAACATAGGGGTTCAAAACGAAAATTGCAAGTCCTTCGACATGTTCAGTAGTGTGTGTGTCCACCACGATTCCTTTGGCATTCTTTTGAGCGAGTCTGGAGACGGCAGGGGGAACGCTACCAGGACCACACCATCCAGGAGAGGGTGGCCTTTGGTGGGGGCTCCATCATGGTATGGGGAGCTTTCAGTCTTCGCCATAGGACACCCCTGTACCACGTGGCTGGCAATCTTACAGGCCTGCGCTACAGAGACGAAATTGTGGCCCCACTCGTCCTGCCGATGCTCCAACAGATGGGACCCCAGGCCATCTTCCAAGATGACAACGCCACCCCACACCGAGCCAGGGTGGTGACCAACTTCATCCAACAGGCTGGTGTTGTCAGGATTGTTTGGTGCAGATGTGATGAATGCCAAAGGAATCGTGGTGGACACACACACTACTGAACATGTCGAAGGACTTGCAATTTTCGTTTTGAACCCCTATGTTGTTTGAGGGCTCGCGGAAAGCAAACGGATAATCAAATCGGAATGAAATTTGGTACTCTGATTGACGAGATAATGGATTAAATGCTTGCCCCCCAAAAATTGCATTGCCATTCGTGGTTGGAAAGTCGTGCATGTGTGTGTGACTGGTCCCTAACTTTTTTCCATCAGTTTATAATATTAATAGAGCAATACAGCAGGAGCACATATGACGATAAAATGACTGACTAAATCAATAAAAAGAGTATGGGAATTACTTAAGTTTCATAATACATTTGAATTCCCTAATTTCTTGCTATCATATAATTAAATTGTTCATTGAATTTTGTTTTGTTTTTAATATCGTCACTTTCTTAAAGAAACTGCAGGCCGGGCATTTCAACAATATCCTCAAGGCATGCTCTTCTTCTTAAAAATTTAATAGTAATAATTTTATTTCATATAGCGCTAAAATCCATACAGTAGTATGCTCGATGCGCTTTACAACGGCAACATTAAAAATATGCATTAAAATCAACAAGATAGTCATACTACCAACATTCCAGTGCAAAGAAATAAAGTAACATGATTCTCACTCACAAAGACATCCACCCTCATTCACCAGCACTGTCACTCTCTGATAACACCTCACCCTCGCAGAAACTAATGAAAATGTCAACAAGCAGCAGGAAGGAATGCACCAATACATCTCTCAACATCCTATGTCATCCTATTGACGGCTATGATGCATTAATTGTAATACATACACGCGCGCACACACACACACACGCGCGCGCGCACACACACACACACAGATAACCCATGCAGGCTTAACTCACCGATGTCAGTCTCGCAATTTTCGCCTGTGAAGCCTGGAGCACATTCACAAGTGTAGCGCACCCCATTCCCTTGGTCAACACAGGTAGCATCGTTTTGACATGGTTCATTTTCACACAGGTCCGCTATCGGTTCACACCTTGATTGTCAAAACATTAAAAAGAATATTTAGAAATAGATAAGCTTACCCTTTATATAACAATCTAGCGGTTTAAGTACCCACTTCAAGCGCTCAGACCCAATGCCAACTACAACAACAACCAAAAATAAAACACAGGACCTAGAACGCGATGTTCAAACTCTGCACCTCTCGCACAGCTTTATTCATTACATCACAGAGTACTTTTTACCTACTTATCACAATATCAGTAGCTTCCCTTGATTGCCTCATTTGGACTTATCAGTAATGGTGGATACGATCATCTGCTCCAGTCAGCTAAAACCCGTAAATTTCATAACTGAATTTCTCAACAGTAATTCGACGCAAATGCATGAAATGACAGAAAACAGAAAAGTCACTTCAGATTGGAAGCGCATATATAGTGCAGAGTTGTGTATGACAGTAGCCTAACTATCAGAGATTCTAACACGATTGTACAGAAAATGCCGGCCTGCTTTAGATAATAGATAACAACAGTTTACAAGATAAAACTAGACACAGTGCATGTCCATTTTCATCTTAGAGAGAGGATAATGTTTTAGGATTTTGTGGAGTGAAGATATATACAAGCTACATAAACTGTATTACCAGATAAAATCCTTTTCATTTGTAAGGACCAGTACTGACATAACTTCAGCACATGTAAATGTAAATGTTCCCCTAAAAAAAAGAGGGTTTTTTACTTACAGAAATCAAGTAAAAAGCAATAATATTTTAAAATGGTAAATGAATTCAAGCAAGCTGAAAAAGAGGAAGTTCTTGGCGATGTAACCAGTAGGATATGGATATAGAACATAACAGACAGACAGTCTAATACACATACTGACATACGAACATACACAGACACACCTTTCTTTTCATACAAATGAGCTTAATCAGACAATATAAAGCATATCCATTGACCTCTTCAACACATATTTATCTAAACAACGAGAGGATTATACACACCTCAAACATTTAAATCTAACCATCATACAACAAGCAAAGAATTAGATACTAAACACACCAAATGGTAAAGCCAGCTACTTGGTCTATTCTCCAACATATGATGATAAATGTGACCCAGGGACATTAAGTCGCTGGACTAGTTTCTCACAATAGGCTTGAAAAGTCAAACATCATTTTTTGTCAATTTTGAGTTATGGGTATTTTTGTGTTCTCTAACATCTTATCTTTCATATTTATAAAGGATAATCTTTAATATGGTCTCTAAATAGTCTTATAAGCGTTTTAAAACGAGTATGTCAATGCATTTCACACAACTAGGCTAGACTTTAGACTGTGTTTTCTCAAAATGGTCAACACTCACCCTACTAACTTTAAATGCTCATAATTCTGGAACAGAAACATTTACAAGAATGGCTTTTGTGTCATTGGAAAGAGCATTGCCTGAAGGTTTCAAATGTGTGATTTTCTCAGTATGGCCAGTTTGACACTTAATGTCCCTTTCGTGGTGCTGGGTCACAAGGGTCGACTTATGGCAATGATTTGACCACCAGGGGGCAGTCAAACCACTAGGGGCTTATCACGCGATATTCTTAGTTGGGCGTAGTGAGAGAGAGAGAGAGAGGGTGGGACTCCTCCCTCTCTCTCTTTATCCCCAACTAAGAATATAGAGGATTAGCCTGACTCGAGCGCTATGCCACCTGGTGGACAAAAGAGCCAGCTAAGCCGCTCATTAGACTGTCGACAAGATAATAATACTGGTGCTTACGTTTCGGAGCGGTGTCTGTCGTCTGATGGGCACACACACTCGGTACCATTCCACAGGTCACGACAAAAGATGGGGTCAAAGCAAGTGGTGTTGGTGCATTCGTTGTTAATATCGTTCTCACAGAATTTTCCACCAAACACTGAAATAAATCATTCAAAGAGTGCAGTGGAACCTCCCTTATAGGACCTTCACAAATCATCCAAAATCATGGCCCATATGCTGCTTTAATAATCGGGAGGCACATAAAACTCGATCCAAAATGAGGTCTTACAAGGGAGGGGTCTATTATCTAGGGAGGTAATTTTAATACTTACAAAGAAGGACAATGTCTCAGAGAAGTAGGTCTTATATGGGAGGGGTCTTATAAGGGAGGTAATTTTAATACTTACAAAGAAGGGCAATGTCTCAGAGAAGTAGGTCTTATATGGGAGGGGTCTTATAAGGGAGGTAATTTTAATACTTACTAAGAAGGGCAATGTCTCAGAGAAGTAGGTCTTATATGGGAGGGGTCTTATAAGGGAGGTAATTTTAATACTTACAAAGAAGGGCAATGTCTCAGAGAAGTAGGTCTTATATGGGAGGGGTCTTATAAGGGAGGTAATTTTAATACTTACAAAGAAGGGCAATGTCTCAGAGAAGTAGGTCTTATCAGGGAGGTCTTACTTGGGAGGTAATTTTAATACTTACAAAGAAGGGCAATGTCTCAGAGAAGTAGGTCTTATATGGGAGAGAGTCTTATAATGGGAAGTCTTATAAGGGAGGTTCCACTGTATTGAATTCACAATCAGAGAGGATGTATCACAAGATGAGATTTCCTGATATGCTCACTCCCTGAGGATAAAGAGGGTGAAAGAGACACACAGATAAAGACAGAGAAAGATACTGAAGCTCGGTGTCCATCTGTGTTCCACCAAGGACCCAGCATGTTTGACAATCGTGTGAAAGGTAGCACACGCCTTGTTGCTTTTGACTTGCTGACAGGCTATACACACAAGCAGGTCTGCTTCTTTTGGTCTCTCTCTCTCCCAAGAACCAAACAACATGGGCGACAGCGGACCAAATGTGTATACAACGCACGCCAGTCGGTGTGAATAACATGGCAGCAGGTGTGAGAAAAACACAGAAGGAAACAAAACCGACACTTTGTATTAGCCAGGACACGAGATGTACACCAAGCCTGAGAGGGAGAGGGTGGGGGGAGAGGGAGAGAGATTGAGAGAGAGTACTCAATTTCCTTAGCCTTCCACAGATGTATCAAACCATGGCCTTTGTTTTCCTCACTACTTTCACATTTGTCAAGTCTTGTGAAGCTAACGAAACAATGTTATTTCTTGTGCCTGTAGAATATGACTTTTCAATACATTTGAGTTTCAGAAGTACAAAGTTATAGTTTTCTTTCAACCAATAGATTCATTAAAAAAACACCTTATGTCTGTTATCAAAGTAAACTGCTGATTGTTACGCTACAATGCAGGGGAAGTCAACACTTTAAGCTTGTGCTCATTTGGTCAGGCACCAGTGTGAGAGCACACACTTCATAAACACATTCACACAATGCGCACAAACATACATAAACACACACAGACATAATATATCATGATATAAACATATTTTTTTAAAATATATACTTACATTGTATTTGATCACAAGTCTTCATGAAGCCAGGATTGTCTGCATCGGTTCCATTTTCAAAGTTATCTTCGTCGTAAAATACACAGTACATGTCGCCGTTGTCCTGGGCAACGTTATAAAATGCCTTGCAGCTTGAATCAGCTAAACAATGCACTTTGCACTCCTCCTGGGTGATATCGTTTATAATATCGTACGGTCGATCGTTGTACTTCACAAATATGGGGACCAGCTCGCACCGATCATCTGAAAGAAGAAAGAGGCTTTTTTTTAATTACTTTAAAAATAAAAAACACAAATCAATATAACTGATAAAGAGGAGTCAAAAACAATAACCAAGATATACAAGTCTGCAGAAATCAAATGAGGAAGCTCGTGTCAAGTGCTTGTGACAAAATAAAAGTAGAAAACAGCCGCAAGTCTTTTTAACCCTTTCACCGCCAGCCATATTCGAGCCAAAAATGTCCATTAAATTTACCTGGGTAGAGAATAAAATCCATCTGCAGTATTGGGGATTTTTCTGTGACGTATATAAAATAAGGTCTATCCTTACTTCCCAAAACTAAGACAACAGGGTCTTTGGATAATAGACCCCAATTTGATGCCTTTTAGTGACATGGGTGTTAAATCACTATGGTGCTAAAATGCGACTTTGGCAGTGAAAGGGTTAAAGACTATCTAAAAACCTTGAATCCACTTTCTAAATTAATTCTACCTTCCATTTATACATTATGACAGGTTCAATCTGCTTTGCTAGCTTTCCACTCTGTTGCTATTCTTCTCTTGTACTACCCCCTAAAGTGCAGCAGAATCTTCAACTTGATGAAGTTGGCTGCCTAAGGCAACGAAGAACACATGAACAGACTGAGCTTCATGTTCTGATCACATAATAAAATAAATAATTATGTTCTTCAATTGCTAACATAGAACAACTTGCTCCATCACATGAATTCTTCAGTCAAATTGACACTACATCTGTGATTGGTCATTACTAACATTATCCTTATCCATCTGGGAAAACACACACACACAAAATCACCAATCAAAGATGCATACAAGCAGCATGTACAACAATCATCTCCCCATAGCTAAAACTAATAATAAAAGGAAAATTATTATAATACTTATTTTGGTTAGATTGAATCCGCTGTTAATTTCTGAATAGAATAAATGCTGACACAAATACTTCATGGATCAGTGATGAACTAAAAAAAAGGACAGACTTTTTTTAATGAATGTAATTAATTAGAATCAGACACCAATACAAAACGAAGAAAGAAAATGCCCCTTATAGTCCTAAAGTAACCAAATCAAATGGCCGATGAAACCAGAAACAATAAAAAGTAGGAAATACAGATAACAGTCAATATAAAAAAAATATACTACAGACAGGGACGGATACATGGGTGCTTCTACAAAACCTGAAAAGCAGGGATCCAGGGGCTGCCAAGTGCCTGGCAGATGTCAGAGCAGCATCCCCCCCCTCCCCCCCCCCCCCCCCCAACTAAAGGAAACATCTATTTCAAGGGATTTGACAGCCTCTCCTTAAAGGGGTCATTCAGCCTCTTTTGGCTGAAAGATGGTTTCAAATCAGCTCTCAGTGAAAAAATACGCTTTTGAACAGTTTTCTCACCTTTTTTGACTATATCTTGTTATAGGTGACATTCTACGAGCTTCTATCTCTCTTAGATCTGCGATTCAGGTACAAGCTCCCAGGGGACTATGTTCCATTGTCATCGAGTTTTTGTTGAATGCTTTAAGAGTGTAGTTTTACTATTACTAGCGCAACGCCTAGTACTGGCAATGCACCATACTGGTAACGCCTAGTAACGGTAACGCCAAGTACTGGTAACGCTGAGTAGAGCAAATTTGAAGCGATTCGGTTAAGAAACGGTGGAGTTATAAGGCCCCGTTTCCCGTTGGCGCTGCTCTGAGAGTGACGCGCTCTCCCGATTCTCTTCCAATTTGCTGCCAGGCTTTGCCTGGGCCATAGCAAGCCTGGGCCATGAGGCGATTCGGTTAAGAAACGGCGGAGTTATTCGTGAAAAGGTGAAGCGGTATATAGTGCGCACGTTTCTGAACCGATTCGCTTCCAGTTTGACACACCGATAGTCACAGTCCCCGGTCATCTACCTGCCAAATTGGAAGGCAATCAGTCCAGAAATGCCGGAGATATGGGCGCCGAGAATCCGGCGGATACGCGTTTCGCGCATTTGCGAAACTGCGCAAATGACACGGCCGCCCCGGTTGCCGTTGCCATCGCCCCGTTAGGGCTCACAGCAAATTTGAAGCGATTCGGTAAAAAAACGGCGGAGTTATAAGGCCTGTTTTGTGTTTCAGGCAGACACACACACACACACACACACACACACACACAGACACTTGGCTTTTTACTATATGATTAACCTCTAACTAGGGTACAATAATACGAACTTGAAGTTTTAAAAATGAACTATTTCGTTCCCTCCAAGGGATATAACATATACACTGCTCGAGATAGTAAGCTCCCCCTTTATTTTGAATGTAGATCTATATCTATTCTGAAAATTCATTCTTGTGAAATAATAACTCTTGATTTTTTAATCATAAACTTACGCCTACTTTTCGTTTCGCTTCTAAATCTACTTCTGCCCTGATCCTAATGCTTTAGGCCTATTAATGTTCAACACGATGCAATAAAACGTTTACGCTCGAGTACAGTTGGATAGAGTGTTGAAAGAAGATAAACGTATTGAAAACGGACAGTTTATACCAGTGAATGCATAATTGAGGTTGGTTAGGAATCAACTGCCTGCAATGCACACAACCACGCACACATAGGCTTACGCCACACACACGCACACAAACATAAGTATTGAGTTCTAGTAATCTGCCTCTGCATCTTTCTTTCTCTCTGTCTCTACCTGTCTCTGTTTCTCATTCGTGTGGACACAGTCATTGGGCCTATTTTGGGAGAGAGGGAGGGTAGTCTGGAGAGAAGAATTTGAATCCTGAAAACTTTAGGAACAGCTCCCCCTCCTTGGTATCTTTCAAGAGGGGGCTCAACAGCTTATCTTTCTATTTTTTAACGAGGGGATCATAGCTCAAACTCAGTAATGGTAAATGAATGGAAGCTGTGCCGGTGTAACACCCCGCTTCGTCCCCCCCCCTTGGAAACGTCCCCCGGGGGACTTTCCGGGACACCAAAACGTCTCCCGGGGGACGAATCAGTGTCCCAAAACGTCCCCCAGGGGACCTTTTGGTGTCCTGAAACGTCCCCCGGGGGACGTTCTGGGGCGTCCCCCCCACCCTGGTCAAGTCCCCCCCTCCCCTCCCTCCGCAAATCATCCCCCATCGTGTGTGTGTGTACACGTGTGTGTGTGTGTGTGTGTGTGTCAAGTCAAGTCAAGTCAAGTCAAAATTATCTTTAAGGTCACATGGCTACACGCAAAAAAGAAAATAGTGTTTGGGGTTTACATTAATAAAATCAGTACTTAATTATCAAAATCTCTTAGAAAAAACACAAAAACACAGATTTTTTTTTCTTTTTCAAAATGTTGATTTTGATGGCCATTGATGGCCATTTTTGAGCAAAAACGTACACATATTTCAAAATTATGCTGAAACCACACCACATATCCTAGACACTTTCTGTTTGTTTTTTTAGTTTAAAATTACTTTCTGTAAATGATGACACATGGGTTTTGAATTATTCCTGAAAAAAATAAATCCTGGGGTGTTTCATATGAAACGCTTTTATTTTCGGGAAAAAAATCATGTTATTAGTACCAAAAATTTGTTTGCAGAAAAAATACTTAGTTTACCTGAACAGCCATGCGTCATCATAATCAGTAGTGTTTGCTGAAAAAGCATGTCAAATTTTATGTTTCTAGCTTTGTCCATTCATGAGATATTTGTCTTATAAAAATGTCAGTAAGCCAAAATATGCCATTTTGAGAAAAGCAAACAAAAAGATTAACAACATGAATACATGTTCAACAGATCTTTCGTCTACAGAGAAAATGTGATCAAACATAAGCACTAGTACTTAATAATCAAAATCTCTTAGAAAAACACAATATAACATAGAATTAAGTTTTTTCAAAATATTGATTTTGATGGCCATTTCTGAGCAAAAACGCGCACACGTATATTTATGTTTTTAAAAATGCAATGCTTATTCGATGTCTGTCGGAAATATCAATTTGACTTTGACTTTCACACATGCACACGCACACGCACACGCACACACACACACACGCGCGCGCGCGCGCGCGCGCATGCACGCACACACAAAGAGTTGTTGAAAAAAATATTTAATCAAATTTCTGTACTGTGTTAAGAAAAAGAATGCTTTCTTATCCACCCTCCCTTTCTCTGTCCGTTTGTCTGTCTGTCTGTCTATCTATCTGTCTCCCCCCCCCCCTCTCTCTCTCTCTTTCTCTTGTGTGTGTGTGTGCGTGTGCATGTGCGTGTGTGTGTGTGTGTGTGTGTGAGAAAGTCAAAGTCAAATTTATATTTCCCACACACACACACGATGGGGGATGATTTGCAGAGAGAGGGAGGGGGGGGGGACTTGACCAGGGTGGGGGGACGCCCCAGAAATTCCCCCGGGGGACGTTTCAGGACACCAAAAGGTCCCCCGGGGGACGTTTTGGGACACTGATTCGTCCCCCGGGGGACGTTTTGGTGTCCCGGAAAGTCCCCCGGGGGATGTTTCCAAGGGGGGGACGAAGCGGGGTATTACACCGGGCGAATTGAAGATTCATTCACTTGTATGGTATGGCAAGTTGGATCGAAGAAAAATCTGATTTATCAGAAGAATTATAAATTTTAGTATCATTAGCGAACACTTTGCATACGCTTTGTACTTGATCTGGCAAGTCATTGATAAAAAATAGTAAATAAAATTGGTCCTAAAATGCTTCCATGTGGCATACCACTCAATGTGTCAGTATCTGATGATAGTTTATCTCCAACCCGTACTTTCTGTTTTCTGCCTGTTAAAAAACTCTTTACACACACTCACACTGGACTGGACTAGAACCAATTTATTGTCAGGTTGACTATAACAATTTGTACTGACATTGAACACACACACGCACGGGGGGGTGCGTGCACACACATAGGCTACACTCATGCACGCACCAATGTACATGCTTGGGGCAGAGCGGGGATCGAGGGGGATTCCAGAAACCCAGGAACCTCCCCTCCCCCCGATCGGCCCATGACAGTTTTTGCCATGGCTGGGACTCTGCAGCAATAGCCTACATGTGATCTCCTTTACTCCCTGCTTTTCCCTTATCAGAGGAAGGGGAATATCATTCTATTATTATATTTTATGCACACAGTAGAGACAAATGGTCTTTGCACGAGACTCCACCTTAAAAAAGGTGTGATGTAGAGGTATCATCAGATATTCATCAAAAAGCTGTTGTGTCTGAAATATGTTTCAGTTTACAAAAAATGCCAAGGAATTGATAAAGCATCAACTCTATTAAACAGCAATATGCCAATGTGAAAGATCTTGATAAAATATCAACTCCATTATACTGCAATGTGTCAATGCCAAGTTTCTTGCAGCAACTCAGTCTCCTCCTGATCCTGATGTCATGCATGGGGTAGGGGTGAGGAGGAAGGGGGGGGGGGGCAGTGTCAATAAAAACGTGTTCTTTATCACTTGTTCTGTGGATAATTGATGCGAGTGTTTTGGGGGGTAATTATTTTAGTGAGTATTGCCTGTAAGGATATTTAGTACCTCTCAGTAACACTCGCCATGGATTCTTTTATATTATGAAGTTTACAGTTTGGATCTCAGTAGTTCTAACAATGAGGTTTTGTAATCTGCCTTGAGTTTAGGGACATGCACATATTGATATTATATTTCAAAACTAGATTTATTAGCATGATACATGTTTCCAAGCAGGCCTAACTGATTGCGTAAATATGAGTAATGAAGAATATTCGTTGTATATTACAAGATACAATAAAGTGAGAAAACATATCTGTCCCACAGAGAAAATTTATAAAGCTATCAAAATAACCCCTGTCTAACGCACACACGGGGGAAGGGGGATGACTGTGTATGTGTGTGTGCGCATGCATGTGTATATAATGTATGTGTGTGTAAGTTAGAGAGACAGCGAGGGGTGGGGCAGACAGAAAGAGAGAGACAGAGAGAGAGAGACTGTGTTGGCTTGAGTGTGTGCATGTGAGAGAAAGAGAGACAACTGAAAGAGAGACATAGACAGGCAGACAGATAGATTACGTAGCATTGTGCCCCCGCCTGTGTCCCTGATTTAGTCTCCATGTGCCCACATCTCTATGTGTCCACATTTCTACATGTCCATGTCTCCATGTCTTTTAGCTCTCAGTCTCTTTGTTTATAGTAACCCTACCAGTCTTAACCCCTAGCACTTACCCTAATCTGTGGGGACATGTAGAGACGGGTACACATAGAGATGGGGGCATATAGAGATAGGGACATATACAGACGCGAACACACAGAGAAGGGGACACAATATGAAGGGGTCACATTGAGGCGGTGAGATATAGACATGGGGACACAATGACGCGAACATATAATGATGGGGTCATAATTATGTAGACAGGGGCTTAAAGAGACGTGGACACACAGAGAAGGGGACACAATGACAGGGATACAGCATCGCACTCATCCCTAGACATAGCACAGTTCAACATAGAAACGTCTCTCTCTCTCTCTCTCTGAGAGAGACTCAGAGAAAGTTATGTCCACACAGAAATGGAGGCTGTTCTGATCTATGGAACTGGAATTGATTTTGTGGAGATTTCTTGCCCAAATGGTTGGCCCTGCCTCCAATCTTCTAGCCAAGAGAGCTTGTCAAGTGTTAATATTGATAATAATATCCAAAAGCCAACAACTCTCCAAAGCTGCATCACCAAAAGCAATTGTAAAATCCCTCTCCGTGTAATCACTCAGACTGGGTTTTAGCATGATTTTCATCATTCATGAAAACCAATCGCAATAAAGCTTTTATCATGATATATTGCATAACCTGTAGTCGAAGTTAAGGCCAATCTAACCAACTAACTGCACGATTTAATCTATACGCTTTGTGTAAGTAGTGTCAAGCAATCTGAGCTGAGTAGAGGCAATGTTATTAAGTAGACTATTAAATCTAGAAGCGAAACGAAAAGTAGGCGAATAGATCTGCAATGTAAACTGGTTGCGTTTGAATACTTCCAATAAAAATAGAACCGTCAGTAGAAGATGGACTAATAAGATAATGTTTGTTGACAGTTGAAATACCAATAGTGCATTAATTGCAATGCTTACCGTTTCCGTTCTAACAGTTTCATTGGCAATTTAAATCTATTACAGTGATTAAAGAAAACAAAATGCTACATTCTACAATCAAATGAATTTAATGAATAGATCTGCACCTAAACACATGGGAGCTTACTGTTTTGAGAAAGTATTTTTATCTCCCTTTTCGGGGACGAAATAGTTCGTTTTTAAAATGTCTGTCACGACACGCTATGGTCGGACGTAGAAAATAAAACAAAGCCCTACAAAAAAACAACTAAACCCCAGGAAAAACCTACTGACTGCTCTCATTCATCCACAAAACACAGGTACGCACAAACATATAACTTTTATTCACAAAAACATATCAGCGCCAATACAAACTTACATGGCATCAAACATCAAAACCAATCAATCCCCTGCAATAATCAGCCTTGTTTCTACCCTATTCTTCCTTTCTCCCCTTCCCTAATAGTCACAGTTCACATTCACCACCCATATTCCCACAGACATTCCTCACTTTCTACCTTGTCCCCGCTTCTCTTCTCCAAACATCCTCGCCGACACCGAGGGCTATAACAAGAGTTTGGAGTTCTTTCGCCAACCCTATCGCACGTGACAAACCTGTGCCGACGAGGATTCACCCCTCCCAGCTACCAACACATTTGCAGCCGACGCCCGCGAAATGTCCTCGCTGATCCCCAAATAACGCTGGCGTTGTCGCACACAGACGCAGAATGCAGACTGGAGGCGCTGACAACAAAACGCGATCCCGCGACGGCGTTGACGACGCAAACCCGTGGCACTGCGGGCGGAGAAACAATGAACCCAAGACAATGCAGGAACACCCACGGCTTCTCAGCTTCTTCGGTGACGCCGACCCCCTCAACACTGCAGCAACATGGTGAAAGCGCGAGTCGGTGGCTTGCGTTGACTTCTCGTCTTCTTCAGTGACAACGACCCCCAACACTGCATCATCATGGTGAGAGCGCGAATTGGTGGCTTCTCAAGGTCCAAAAGAGGGGTGCCTATAAATACACACCAAAACCAATACCCCCAATTGTTAACACTATCCCAAGTAGCGTCGCACACAACACAGAGTATGTAAACCTTTTGTGAGCTTTCTCCCATCAAATACCCCAAGAAACCAAGTCTTGAATTACACTATCAAATTAGGAAACCAGCCTGGTTACCCCACACATTACCCACGTGTTCAAATGGACACAAACCACAAAATTGACTTAACTATAAGAAGCAAATTCTGCGTTCTTATCTATTACAAAAGAACAACAAGAAGAAACCAATTCCCAATGAATGCTGGAAGACACTCATGCAACTTATCCATGACAAACTTAATCTTCCATCTTTAACACCCAAAATGTCCTCGCACTATTACAAGTGTTCCAAGTTATTCCAAATCATGGTCCAAACAATGCCATAACACCATTGTTAACTAGTCATCACCACTCCCACACGCCTAACAAAAATGCTATTAACTTTCCAATCTTAAACCTTTTCAAACTCTAAATAATAAAACAAATCCAACCAAACCGATGCACAAATACATGGATACACACATAAGTCACATGCCTGTATTCTGTAAATAACTGATTAATAAAGTATTCCATTATGTGAAAAGGAATTCAAAGTTATATTCCAATTTATCCTACTCTTGGCTGAATCAACCCAACAACCCCTAGAAACACTTTTAACCCTTAGATTTACATTACTTATTATTACTTTTATTTTAAGTTACCCCCAAGCCAACACTCCTTTACAATTTAATCACACTATATCCGCTGGCCAGCCCACAAATTAATTCGACAAAGCTACAAAACAACACCCAAACAAACCCCTACTTAAACCATAATAAATTCAATTAGTTATTACTATTCTATCAAACGCACACTGAACACCCATCTTCATAAACCAACGCGAAACACAAAATAGGCCTATCAATTTAGCAAACTGGATTGAACACATTTTAGCTACTACACAAATGATAAAACATTCTGCCCTTCACTACCATCATCCTTTTAGACCGCCAAAACTAACCTCGCAGTATCTGGCACCATATGTCCCCTTTTAGGCAGATATAAAGATACTTAACACATAGGCCTACACATTATTTCGCACAGCATCACTACGACAAAATACCATCTTCTACTCCCAGTAAAGCTATTCCTTACCTATTTTCGTATTAACTGAGTACTCGTTTTTAAACAAGCCAAACATTTTCCCATTAAACCTATACAACTAGCACCGCAAAGTTAAGCATAATTACTTTACAATATGTACATTACCTTAGGTCCAGAACAAGACAGCTACAACACACGTAGGCACACTTGTCAAACACAAGTCTGTAGGCCCACACACAGATACGAAGAACCACGCCTAACGCCCAAGCAAAATACTCTTCATGCGTTAGCTGACCTTGACCAAACCGGTCAAAAACTTGAGAACGAGCTCAAACAGCTCACTACTCCTAGCCTACCACAATCTGGCTACCGCTAGGATCTGGTCTGACTTCTTCGGCAAATCGACAGAAAGTGACGAGAACATTCCTTTTCACACAGGGGACTACATCTTGTGTAGAAACTACACACCCCTGCTCGAAGCCAATCACCATAAAACAGACAATTTTCTAAATCTAAGACATCCCCTCATTGGATAACAAACATGCATACCCAGATTCATACATGCACACACTCGACCTCTCATGAACTTTCTCACTAAAGCTAACTCCCGAAACGCAGAATACGCAAACAACCTGTCGTCTGCTATCGTATACGATAAAACAACAAGCCTACAAGCTGAAACCGGAGGCCTAGCCAAGAGCGGGTAACGCCAAACAAGCCGTTTGTGACAATGTCAAGTTCTCTTTATTGTAGTACCCTAGTTGGAGGTTAATATTAGTAAAATTACATTATTTTCGCATTCTATCGAAATTCTGTGACAATGGAATATAGTCCCGCGGGGTACTGTAGGTCACGTCAGTGAAAGCATTTTCTACCATAGAATGTCACCTATTAGTATCCAGCTCATCTGGAGCGGGAATTGAAAGAATTTGTTGTTTGGAGCGCGGTGCCTGACAAGGCGACGCTCAAGTGGAATGCACTTCTGATTTTGTTTTTCTATGACGTAATGATTGTGTTCTATGACGTATAAAAAGCATAACAGAAAGCCAGCAAATTAGGGGGCCACTACTCCATCATACTAATTCGAGCCACTGGCAGAAACAAAAGATGTTGAAAGAAGATGAAGAGTGGCAGCTATGACAAATTTGGCTGTGGGGATCCAAAACGAGTGGGTGACGGAACATCAACGCTTCGTTCAGTGACGGGAAAAACAATTTACTTGTCAAAGGGGACTCGACAATGTTGCCAAACAAGTTTTAGGCGATAATCCCACAGCTTTAATTATTTTTCATTGATGTGGGATCATCAACTTTGGCATACTCACAAGCACAAAAACAACTTTTTTCAGTGAATCTGTAGATATTCGGCTATTTCTAAGCATACAGGAAAAATAACTCATGACCACATCTATCTGCTTCACAATACTAATGATCCGTAACAGAGCAATGATCCCTTTTGAACAACGTTTCCAATGGGGCGTTACACTACTTCTTGGCGACGCACACCAAATCAAGCGCATCACCTAAACTAGTGGCAATCAGGGACAGATAGTTTTCAGTGGCTTTATACTTCTTTGCGATGCTTAAGGGTGATAATTTTATGTAGATGGCATACGCAATTCAATACATGAGTCAGGAGCAGAAACCTTTCAGTACAAAGGCTCACTCTGTCCAAACCATACGATGGTTTGCCCATTGTATATGCAAAATTGATGCATCAGGTGGGTTTTTTCAAATAATAACTTTGCAATAACTTTGTTATTTTATGTTTTTCAAGTTTCCAATATGAAAGTAGTCAGAAAATATGACATCATGTAAGGGAGAAAGTGGGCTCCGGTGAGTGAAAGGTGAGATGATGATGATGAAGAATGGATGATTTAAATCAGTATGATTATGGAAAAAAAAAACTCAGTAAATCACTGACAGAATGTAAGAATGAAAATTATCCAACATTTTGTCTCGTTGCAAGGTTTTTACACTATCCATTCTTCAGCTTCGTTAAAAAGTATCAAGAGGACAAAAGGCAAGCTTACAGGTAAAGATAAAGAAATGTTGGTAATTGACGGTTACGGCAGGTGGACATTATTGGAAGAAAAAGAAGGATCAACCCATCCTCCAACCAACCCTCCCTGGCGGACTTTGTTTTTGCTGATTTCTACAAGATCTAGGACATTTTGTCCTACTGATTTTCCTGTTTCAGGACAGTTTGTTTTATCACCTTTCTATCCTCAGTGCATCTCTGCCCACCTCCTCTCACAGCCTTTTCTTACCTACACACACTGCTTCCACATCATCCTCTGGCTGCCAGTAGGTGGTGTTGTCAGTGGTGTTCAGGATGCAGGTCAAGGAGGACACCGTGGGGAAATAGCCGGGTTCCTCGCAGTTATACTCCACCACTTCGCCCACCTCAAACGAGGTGAAGTTCAGGCACATCCCGGCTGGGGTGCCCGGGTCTGAACACCTAGCAGCTGAAGACAACATTGTCAGGTGTGAGGCACACAGAACAGCTCACTTATAATAATAATAATAATAATAATAATAATAATAATAATAATAATAATAATGAGCATTTCTTGTGCTTAATCTTAAAGAAGCCCTAAGCGCTTACAATAATGAAACAATAAAAAATAAAAAATAAAAAGCAGTAGAAATATACCAATGTTAAAAATTTCTTTGCACACACACACAGACACCAAACACACACACACAAGCTAACAATGCACACGGGCAAACAAAAATGACTTTGAAAAGAAATGAAGCAGGCTATGATTTGAAGAGAGTGGTTTTGAGAAAAGACTTCAATAAAGAAAGGGAGTTGGCAAACTATTTACGCTAAGCTACAGAAATAAGTGGGAACATAGAAGAAGAAGAAGAAGAAGAAGAAGAAGAAGAAGAAGAAGAAGAAGAAGGCACACTAACTTGTGATTTACATAGTAAAGGTGTGTACATATATATGGAAATTGCGGATGGGTTTCTGCGCAAAAATGTGGATGATTTTCCACAAACGCTTTCATGTTTCTTACTTAGATTCTTTTGTGATTCTGTTGCGTGATGGGATATGCAGATGGGTTTATGTACGTGTGCACATGCCTTACCTCTAAATGAAAAAAACATTCCATTCAATTTTGTTACAATATGTATTCACAGTTATTTATTTGATTCATGTATTCTTTATAAAAGAGAGATGTTTATATATTTCACACAATTGACAGTTTTGCACAAAGTTGTCTCTGACATTATCTGGGTGAACAAGATCGAGACACAGGGTTGCAAAGACAGGCATTCCAAAGCTTAAACGAAATGAACAGTTTTTCTGACCGGAACAAAAGTAAAGGAACGCACCAATGCAAGTCAGATTTCCAAGCCCCCAGCGGCCGTTCTTCTCACATGTCACCTCATCATTTCCGTTTGTAGAAAACCCTTCTTTGACCCGCCCTGCTTCGCAGCTAAAGACAAAGGAGGAGTTGAAACCGTTGGAAGCGGGCATCGAGAAATCAGCTCCCGCTATGGAAGGTACGTCCCCACAGTCAACAGCTAAACAAAGAGAGGAAACATTTCAGGTCAGTGTTTCAATCAACTACACTTTAAACAATACTACATCATGAATAATTGGAGAATGTTCAGGGTTTTTTTATTACGACATTTTGCTGTTGTTTGTGCAGTGTCAATGGTGGCAGAATTGGTGTTTATAAACCTTTGTGCATGTGACATGATTAGGATGACCACTACGCCACGCAAGGCATGTTGAAGGATGCAATGACAAAAAACAAAACAAAGCACATGGGCAAAATAATAATTCGAACCAAAAGCATCTTAAAATGTTCACATCTTATGATCTTAAAATGGAAAAGAATCACAAATTAAGCACAACAACATTCTGAAGATACAGAGTTCATGTGTTTAATTCCTTGGCCATTCCTATTTACTAACATCAAGCGCCTTTAAATAAGACCATCCAAATAATCTTTACCTGGGCAATGAGGTTTGTCACCTTGTATACGGAAAGTTTTGTTTGCTTGGTCATAGGCACAAAACAAGGTTTTGTTGTAGTTTTCTTGCATGGATTCGGAATAACACTCCAGAATGATCTCTTCATCAGGATAATAGGTCCTGTTGGGGTAGACGTTCATCACCAAGCCAGTTGGTTCCAGGCGTTCACAAGTGATTGCTGCAACAAGTGTCAACCGGTGTCATGAGAAATAAGTAACTCCCATGAAATAAGTACCCTTCGCATGCGAACTATAACCACCCTAACCCTATCCCTAACCACGGAAAGAACCAAGAAATAGAGCAGGAGGGTGTAAATCTACATCTTTGCCGAGAAATCGATGTACAAAGCCATGCCACTTAGTTTCATTAAATTCACAATGGCGGACGATAAAACACTATTCGAATGAGGAATGGGTACTTATTTCATGACGTAGAATATTCTCTTCACACCGGGATTAACATTTCTTACTTCAGGCTCAAGCTGACAAAAAATAATATTAATTTCCACATTTACATTAGAGTACAAACCAAAAATCTTACAAATCCAATAATGCTGTTTACTATATTCTTGTAACCTTTGCAATAATCATCATCATCCCCTATTTTAATGGACACACCTGCATGAAGCCATTTCTGGTTTCCTGCACAATGTCAGTCACATCGTAGACTGCATTCAATGGAGCCCATTTCATTTTAAATGTTATTCGATTTCCAATGAGGCTTTATACCGAAAATTATCTGCCCCTGTCTCGTGACCTGAGATGCGAACGCCACCTACTTAAGATTATCGCCCTTGCCTGTCAGGAACTAGTAGTATATAGCCACAGAAAATTATCTGCTCCTGACTCATCACCAGGGGGCATCGGCAGTTCGGACCTAAAATTATCGCCCTTTCGTGTCGGCAAGGAGTAGTATAAAGCCTCGTTGAGAGCAACACTAATAAGTTTCTTGATCTTGAGGCCAGTTTGCATAAGATCTCTCTTCAAAGGAACTTCAGGCGCCTTATCCATGACCTACCCAGTAATTACAATTTTTCTCTCAAATATGCAGCGCCTTGTATTCACTGAAGTTGTAAGCCGACAATATGGTACTGCAGTTCACAAGTCTTAACTCATTCGCATGGCAACGATTTTGAATTATTAATAAAAACTCACAAATAACTTCAGCCATACACACAAACAAAACATACATAAACAAAAGGAGAAATGAAAGAAGATTACAGGTTTTAACTTCAGGTTTAGACATGGGGAAGTGGTAGATCAGACTTTTATATATATAGACTTTATATAGGAAAACTCTCTACACCGATTGGTTTCCCCACAACAAACCACTACAAAAGCAAAGTCAGAGGCAACATTGTGGTCCAAGGGAGTGCAGCAAGTTTAGAAGTGACTGAGGTATGGTGTGCAAACAGATTTACTTCCCTTGAAGCAAATGCATCAAATTGACAGTTATCTATTAATTCCGGACCTATATGGCTGGAATGACTTGAATGAGTTCATCATACTCACGTATACATTCTGGAGGGTCTGTATCCCAGGTGGTGTCTCCAAGGCAAGTGAGCACATCACTGGAGGATGAACTGGTGTTCACTTCAAATCCAAAGTCACACCGGTATGTCACATTTTCGTTGTAGTCAAAGGAAGTCCTAGTTGTGAGAGCCTCGCCATTGCTGATGCCCGGTGGTGCATTACAGATTTTTGCTGTAAAAAAAATGACAATTGCTTAAAATAATTACCAAAAAATAGTACACATGTGCATTAGTTAAAAGACCAATTTTGTTTAGATAGTTGGACAACAGACTGTCGGAAGAAACTTATTTCATTATAATGTTAAGCAAGATCACTGATGGGAGGTGATACATAACCGTTTTTTCTTTTATTCTTTTGAAATGAAAAATTTGTACAGTAATAAATTTGACAATTGTTAAAATAATACTAAAGCCACATTTGCTAATATAACAGCTTCAGTACAGATAAATCAGAATACAATGTGCAGTCAATACCATATAATGCATATTTGTGCTTCTACAATCAATCAATCAATCAAAAATTGTATTGTCTTTAAAACATAAAGAAATTCTTTGTCTGGCGTGCACATAAAACACACATATAAAAATAGAGACAATAAGACAATATACAGTAAACACATAAGAATTAAATTACAATGCAATATAACACACACACATACACACACACACACACACACACGCGCGCGCGCGCGCGCACACACACACACACCACCCTCTCCCCTTCACCACAACATATTTTTCAAAATCTCCACCCTCAACCATGCCTTTCTCTCTCCCCCCCCCTCACACACACACACACACACACACACAACACACACACACACAGAGCTAAACAAACAATTTGTATAAAAGTAATAACAGGACAACAAACTAAATTTATAAAAGGGGGTACATAAAAACAAGGTTTAGATGATAAAAACCAATGCTGAATACCAGAACAATGTAAAATAATGTATGCAAAAGTCAACACACATTCACCCTGACTCTCTCTCTCTCTCCCCCCCCTCTCTCCTCTCTCCCTCCCCCTCTCTCTCTCTCCCTCCCCCTCTCCCCCACTCTCTCTCTCTCCCCCCCCCCCCCCACACACAGCTTAAACCAGCAATTTGTATAAAGTAATAATGGGACAATATGCATAAAACAAAATTAAAATGAATAATATCCTAAGCAAAATACATAATACATAAAAACAAAGTTAAGATTATAAAAAAACAATACTGAATACTACTAGAACAATGATAAAAGGTATGCTAAAATCAACACACATTCACCCTAGTTCTCTCTCTCTCTCTCCCTTTCTCCCTCCTCCAATCTCCCATCCCCATCCCCCCCCCCTCTCTCTCTCTCACTTCCCCCGACACACACAATGCACACAAAGCTTAAACCATCATTTGTTTAAAACTAATATAGGATAATACACATAAGAAAACTAAAATGAACAATCAATATATATAATAGCAATAACAAAGAAACAGAGACATCATAAAATGCTAGATCATATTATAATGTATGCTAAAAATCAACAAAGCAACACAGTTACCCTCTCTACCCCCCACCCCCATCTCTCTCCCTCTCTACCCCCCCCCCCCCCCTCTCTCTCTCTCTCTCACACACCCAAACAGACACACTCACACGCACGCACACATACACACACACACTCACACACACTACTAAATTACTTAATAATATCACATGAGCAAATCACAACAGCAGAAGACAGTATAATATCACAAGAAATGCATCACATAACTCATAAGAAAAATCATTTCCTTTTAAACACACACACACACACACACACAGACACATACACTCTCTCTCTCTCTCTCTCTCTCTCTCTCTCTCTCTCTCTCTCTCTCTCTCTCTCTCTCTCACTCACTCACTCACTCACACACACACACACACACACACACACACACACACACACACACACATACACATACACATACACACACACACACACACACACACACACACACACATACAAGCCATGCACATGTACTCACACATCCGACCACCCACCCACTCACACCCACACACATTGCTGCCATTTTTCCTGTTTGAAGGTGAGGATGCTGCCCAAAGTACAGGGCTGCAGACCGATCATGTCCTGTTTAAGAGGCGCACTACTGTCGGCAGGTATGACCGCCTCAGTCTGTCAGTGCGTGCACTGAAACTGATCAGCCTGCCTGATCTGCCAGAAGTCTGCGCCTGTAGTAGCTCGCACAGTGGGTGACTGGAGTCACCCTGGATAGCCCTCAGACGCCTAACTGCCTTCCTCTCAAACATCTCCTGAAGGCTGGCAACAGGAGCACCAATCAGCCTGCCAGTTGTCTTGGTGATCTTCGTCAGCCTGGCTCTGTCGTGCTCCTTGAGGCTACCGAAGTGGCTAAGGGGGTTAAAAGTCAGGACTGACTCCACTGTAGCTCCGTAGAACAGACCGAGCAGTCTCTGGCACACCCCAAACTTGTTCAGCTTCCTCAGGAAGAAGAGGCGCTGGTTGCCTTTCTTGAGGAGGGCCTGGGAGTTGGCGGACCAGTCCAGCTTGCTGTCAATGATGGATCCCAGGTACTTGTACTGGTCCACCAACTCCACCTCCTCCCCTTTGATGACCAGTGGAGTCGGCTTTGGTGGTTTCCGGCGGAAGTCAACAACCATCTCCTTGGTCTTGGCCACGTTCAGGAGGAGATGGTTGTCATCACACCAGCCAACGAGCGCCTCCACAGCGCCCCTGTAGGAATTTTCATTGGTTGTGATGAGGCCGGTCAGGGAGGTGTCGTCCGAAAACTTCACCTGGAGGGTGCCCTCAGCGGTGCAGTGGCAGTCGGCAGTGTACAGTGTGAACAGGGCTGGAGACAGAACACACCCCTGTGGAGCTCCGGTGTTGGTGCGAACCTGGGCTGAGGCGACAGACGAGGTGGGCGTCCTGATCATCACGTGTTGAGGCCTGTCTGTAAGGAAGCTGCAGAACCATCTGATGATCAGGGGTTGACGTCCATCGCCATCAGCTTCCACACCATCAGATGAGGCTGGATGGTGTTGAAGGCCGAGGAGAAGTCCAGGAACAGAAGCCTGGCATAGCTCCCCGGCCGCTCCAGGTGGGTCAGCACAGAGTGGAGCATGGTGATGATGGCGTCGTCTGTGCTCCTGTTGGGGCTGTAGGCAAACTGCATGGGGTCCTCGAACTGGCGTGTGGTCCCCAGCAGTCTGCGCAGCACCATCCGCTCCAGGCATTTGAAGGGGACAGAGGTCAGGGCCACAGGGCGGTAGTCATTGAGGGTGGTGGGGGAGGGTTTCTTGGGGACAGGGATAAGGGTGGAGGATTTCCACATGGACGGGATCAGCCCGGAGTCCAGGGACTGCTGGAAGAGGACCCTGAACACAGCGGCCAGGGAGTCGTGGCAGTGCTTCAGCACCACCCCAGGCAGCTTATCAGGACCGCAGGCACTGCATGGGTTGACCTGACGGAACTGTCTCCTCACCTCCTCCTCCGTCAGCACCTCCTCTCCATCGTCCCGCTGAGCCAGCTCCAGGAGAGCACTTGAACGCTCAGTGGAGAAGTCAGCGGTGTCGAAGCGGGTGTAGAATGTGTTGAGGTCGTTGGCCAGCGCCTGCGGGTCCTCAGCTCTCAGGGTCCTCCTCCCTGGCTTGTAATCCGTCATGGACTGCAGGCCGCTCCACACCTGCCTGGGGTTGCCGGAGGCAAAGTGGTTCTCCACCCTGTCCCTGAAGCGGCCCCCGTCAGCCAGCACCGTCTTCCTGGTCTCCTTCTGCAGGCGTTTCACCTCGGCCTCGTCCCCGTCCTGGAAGGCCTGCTGTCGCTGCCTGATGACGCCGGCCAGCTCTCTGGACACCCAGGGCTTGTCGTTGGGGTAGGTCTTCACCTCCTTGCTGGGCATCACAATGTCAACACAAAAGTTGACATAGGACGTCACAATGTCCACCTGCTCCTCCAGCGAGGCACCCTCCAGCAAAACGTCCCAGTCAGTGCAGAGGAAACAGCCGTTGAGAGCCTCAGTCGCCTCCTTGGTCCACGTCTTCACCCGCCCTATTGAGGGCTTGCTGGTTTTCAGCCGCTGGCGGTACAGGGGCAGCAGGTGGACCAGGTTGTGCACCGACCGACCCAGGCTGGGCATCGGCTTGCTCTTGTAGGCTGCAGGGATATTCCCGAAACACAGGTCCAGAGTCGCGTCAGCACAGGTTTTGCACGTGACATACTGCCGGTACTGTGGCAACACTTTGTTGAGCCGGCACTGATTAAAGTCACCAAGAATGAGACGGACTGACGATGGGCAGTGACTCCTGCTTCTGCACAACCTGCCAGATGACCTCAGCAGCACGCTTCGTATCTGCCCGGGGGTGGATGTACACTACGGTGACGTAGACCCGGCGAAACTCCCTGGGCAGATAGGAAGGCCTAAGGGCCACAGCCAACAACTCTATGTCCTGGTTACACACCTGCTCCATGACTGTTATGTTGGAACACCAGCAGTCGTTCACGTACACACACACACCTCCACCTTTCTTCTTACCAGTGGCTTCTTTAGATCTGTCCAGTATCGCTAGTGAGAAGCCAGGCAACTGGGAGTCAGTGTCCCTGCTACTGAGCCACGTCTCAGTGAAGCAAAGCAGGCTGAACTCTCTGAAGTCTCGTAGAAACTTAACACTGGCCTCAAGTTCTTCTGGCTTGTTTCTTATGTACTGCACGTTTCCTAGTATCACAGTGGGAAGGGGCGGCTTATAACAGCGTCGACGGGCACGTTCTTTCACCCCACCCCTTCTACCTCTCTTCGTTTGGCGCCGAATGCGCAGTACTAACCTGTCGTCTGCTAGCAGGTTTAGTACAGGTCTAGCAGGTTTAGTACAACAGAACTATCAAAAAGATGATAGTGGTTGTTTAACTCTCTTGTGCGGTGAACGGTCGTGAACGTTCAAAAAAAAATCGGATCGGAAACGTCTAGAACGTTCGGGAACGTACGGATTCCACGTGGCCGGTTTGGGCGCTTCCATTTTGTTTCTATCACATGGCAGTCACGTGAGCGCTTCAGCCTCGCTTTCGCTGTAGATTACACTTCCGTCCTGTTGCTTGCAATGGCTTCTAGGCCGATTGGTTTGAAAGATATGAATTTTTGAAAATTAGTGACCGACTTCGGCATTTTCGCGATTTTTCCAATATGGATGACGAACAGTTATGGCGTCCATTGACTGAGGAAAGCAATGAATAGTCCTATTTTTGTGAAAGATGGGACTTATGAGATCGCGAAGTGATGAGTAAGGAGTGTATTCTGACCTATTTCGGCAGCGAGCTTGTGTTTGTTCGATCGATGCGAATTTTTGAAGTCGTGTTACTGACATCGGCATTTTCCCGACTTTTACATCATGGATGATGAGTCGTTATTGCATCCACTGAGTGATGACAGCGATGAAAATTCCCTTTTTTGTGAAAGATAGGAATTATAAGATCGTGAAGTGAAACTTACTGAAAGGGTAAGTGAATGGTTTTGATCTACATTTCCATTTCAGTCGTCTTAGGCTTCAACAGTCTGCAAAAGTAGGCAGTGAATGACTAGTGAATGCAGTTTGCGAATACACTTTGGCATTTTGATTTTTTTTGTGGAGCCATGCATCCCCATAACATCTTGGAATTCCTTTTGCAACTCAGACAGACATCTCGGCAACACATTCAAAGCAAAAAAACACACAAAATCTGGTAGGGTATATTTTATTTTATTATTTTTCCGACGCTACCCCGCCTTTTGTACGGAGTGACGTCCCTTGGGTTA
Source organism: Phymorhynchus buccinoides (assembly GCA_017654935.2). Lineage (NCBI taxonomy): Eukaryota > Metazoa > Mollusca > Gastropoda > Neogastropoda > Raphitomidae > Phymorhynchus > Phymorhynchus buccinoides. The sequence goes on from CM065682.1 coordinate 55,672,228, forward strand.
GGATTTCAGAGGTGATTGAGAGCACAGAGCGTCAGGCACAAGAGGGTTAAAGAAAGAAGAAGAAGAAGAAGAAGAAGAGCAGTAGCTTGGGGCCTCCCAAGGGATCAAGTAAGTTGAATTTTGGACTTCGTGTTCTTAGAGAAAGTAAAAAGTCACGGCTGTAGACAGTCATCTGTGTAGAATACTGATTGAAGTTAGGAAAGTGTAATATAAACAGATTATGCACAAGTCTTGGGGAACAGCAAAAACTTCTCGTCTTGTAGCGTCAGTGTAGGAGTACAATAACAAAAATGGACGCCGAAAACAACAACAAAGCTCACTAGTAAGGAAATATCACTAAAAACATACCTTAAAGATAAACAGTCAAAATCACACTGTAAAATCACTTTCACTGAACATAAAAGAAACACCTTGCACACTAAAACAACCCAACAGTCCACGAAAAACCACCCAAAACAAATAAAATGTGCAGCCAGAAGGCAGCGAACGTGTCACACCTCAAGAAAGATAACTCTCACATGTATATTATTACATTTAGGCACCCAAAAGTGGATGTTTTGATAATCATATGATGAATATTATGAATGCCATAAAGGACACAAGAAGTCGAACAACTGCCTTCTGCTGCACATACTCTTGAATAAAACTAAAATATTTAAACTGTAAATTATGCTAATTTTGTCCTTACCGTAAGTTTCTCAGGATAATAGTACAATTACATGAAAATGAATGTACCAGTCCATCATATTGTATGGTAGTTCCTATTTTCGTTGCTTAGTGATCTTTCAGCATGACAGCCCTTACCATTACAATACTGAGATTACATAAAGAAATGAACATACAGCTATGAGCAGTCATTTCTAGGAAAACATGGCTATGACTTAAATTAGTGCTTCAATTTAAAAAAAATAGCTTAAAGTAATTTTTTCTATGTAACTTTTTTCAGTGAGTTAATAATCAACATTCAAACAGCTGACAAAAAAAAAGCTTGGATTAATTTTCCCCCCGACGTTTCGTCTGTTGACTTTTTCCAGGGGTCTCTTTATTCTGAACAAGTTGTGGCCAGTATAAATTACATTTTCTTTGTCCGCACCTGAATAAAACTCACCAAAAATAAATACAGGTAAAAGTCAGGTAGTCACGGGCACGCTAAAAATCTAGGTTACTCACGGATAACTTTAATCAATTAATAATCAATATGTTTAAAACAAACAAAATGATGGCTAGACAGCTTTAAAGAAAACCAGACATGCTTCACTTACGGACACAGGTGTGGTTGAAGTGGTAGACATCCCCAGGTGTGTTGCCATCTTCCGGGGAAGGAATAAAACGCCCACTGAGTCCGTTCTCCGTGAAAAGGAGGTAGCCTTCATTGCACACACATTCGTAGTCCGTTCCACTGTTCAAAGGATCACAGTGTCCGTTTTCCAGATCACATCCCGAAGTCCCATCATCGCACTTGTCTATGGCTGAAACAAAAGCATGTCTTTGATTACAGAGGAAAAAAAATAAAATGTTCAGGTTTTGCTTAAAAAACAAACTAAAAAACTTTCTAGTGTGTAATTGGCCCTTTCCAATACATTCTCTAAAAAAAATCTGGAGATCACAGTGACTTTATTTTTGTATAATGGTTTAAATATATTTTTAATCTTTTAAATGATATAAAATTTAAAAACCAACTTGTTAATTTGTGTTTAACTGGCTTCCAGTAGAGGCTAGAATCAAGTATAAAATAGCTTGCCTTTGTTTCGGTGCTGTTCACTCTTCTGGTCCTGTCTATCTCTCCGAACTAGTAACTGTCTACACACCTGCTCGCTCCCTACGTTCTTCCTCTGACTGCTGCACACTCAAGGTTCCTCGGGTTCACACGAAATCTTTTGGTGAACGATCCTTCTACTATTTAGCACCTCACTTATAGAATTCCCTCCCACAACATGTCCGCTCATCTGACTCTATCTCCGCCTTTCGCTTTGCCCTTAAAACTCTCTTGTTTCGGACATATTATGATTCATTAGCGTTTGTGCGTGAGGTGTGTGGGGGGGGGGGGGGGGGTCCGTTTTATTGCAGAAATTTTGTAAACAAAAATGTATTTACAATTATTTTATAATTTGTATCTTGTATGTAGAATGTCCATGTCTTGTAAATTTTAAATGTTTGTAAATGAGGTAGAAGAGTATTTTTGTTCTTGCAAAATTTGTCTATTATAATTAGTCATGTAATTCATAAATTGGTATGTCGATGGCAGTATGATTTTATTTCAAGTTGCAGTATTGTATCCAAATGTGATTGAGAATGTGAATGTGGTTTATGTTTCTTCTTAGAAATGTTCATATTGTAACTATTTTACTCTTGCATAATTAATTGTGTGAGTGTGTGCGTGCATGTATGTGTGTGTATGTGTGCGTGAGTGCGCGTGCGTGCATGCGCATGCGTGCGCGCGCGTGAGCGTGTGTGTGTGTGTGTGTGTGTGTGTGTGTGTGTGAGGAAGTAAGAGAACGTTGCGTGCAAGCATCATGCTTATTTTACTTTCTAATGATTAATTATTTGTTTGCCTTTAATGTTCTTGTTATGAATGTAAAGCGCACTGAGCTCATGTGAGAAAGAGCGCTATATAAATTCCCATTATTATTATTATAAGTTGAAAGCAGCCACACCACTGTCGGCCTCAGGGGCATTTTGCCTGTTGCTAAAATACTAGCAGCGTGTTGGCAATGGTAAACTCGGGCTTTGCTAGTATTCTAGCGACGTGCTGCGAAAAAGTTAACCATTATTGTTTGAAACAAGCAGTACCATGATTAGTGTCCCTTTTGCAGATAAAAATATAAAAATTCTTGCTTTTTAAAATTACTGTATGGCCACTTCTGTCTATGATTATCGGGTACTTGTGACTTATAATAACTGTCGATTGTTGACAGATGCACTTTTCCACACTACAGCTACTTTGTCTACACATAAGACTGTTGCCAAAATGTTTATAAACTCTAATGATACTACTTTCACTTGTCTAGCACACATACATACTAATGTCACCCACTCTGTCTGAACTTTAGACTTACATATTATTACCTCTAATTCATGCTCATAATATATCAGTTTAACCATGAACATAATATTACTGCTTGTCCATGAACATGCACGCTATGTTACTTGTCCATGCATGTTTGTATTCCAGACTTGTTTTCATCCACATTTGTGTACATTTTTCTCTTGATGTGTGTGCATTTGTCTCTTGCTCAGTACACTTACGCAGCATTGGCAATTGTCCATGCACCTTTGCCACCTATTGCCACCTGTCCATGCACCTTTGCCACCTATTGCCACCTGTCCATGCACCTTTACCACATATTGCTACCTGTCCATGCACCTTTGCCACCTATTGCCACCTGTCCATGCACCTTTACCACCTATTGCCACCTGTCCATGCACCTTTGCCACCTATTGCCACCTGTCCATGCACCTTTACCACATATTGCTACCTGTCCATGCACCTTTGCCACCTATTGCCACCTGTCCATGCACCTTTGCCACCTATTGCCACCTGTCCATGCACCTTTGCCACCTGTCCATGCACCTTTACCACCTATTGCCACCTGTCCATGCACCTTTACCACATATTGCTACCTGTCCATGCACCTTTACCACATATTGCCACCTGTCCATGCACCTTTGCCACCTATTGCCACCTGTCCATGCACCTTTACCACATATTGCTACCTGTCCATGCACCTTTACCACATATTGCTACCTGTCCATGCACCTTTACCACATATTGCCACCTGTCCATGCACCTTTGCCACCTGTCCATGCACCTTTACCACCTGTCCATGCACCTTTGCCACCTGTCCATGCACCTTTACCACCTATTGCCACCTGTCCATGCACCTTTACCACATATTGCCACCTGTCCATGCACCTTTGCCACCTATTGCCACCTGTCCATGCACCTTTACACACCCTGTCCATGCACCTTTACCACCTATTGCCACCTGTCCATGCACCTTTACCACATATTGCCACCTGTCCATGCACCTTTGCCACCTATTGCCACCTGTCCATGCACCTTTACCACCTATTGTCCTGTCCATGCACCTTTGCCACCTATTGCCACCTGTCCATGCACATTTACCACCTATTGCCACCTGTCCATGCACCTTTACCACATATTGCTACCTGTTCATGCACCTTTGCCACATATTGCTACCTGTCCATGCACCTTTATCACATATTGCTACCTGTCCATGCACCTTTACCACATATTGCTACCTGTTCATGCACCTTTGCCACCTATTGCCACCTGTCCATGCACCTTTGCCACCTATTGCCACCTGTCCATGCACCTTTACCACCTATTGCCACCTGTCCATGCACCTTTGCCACCTATCCATGCACCTTTACCACCTATTGCCACCTGTCCATGCACCTTTACCACATATTGCTACCTGTCCATGCACCTTTGCCACCTATTGCCACCTGTCCATGCACCTTTGCCACCTATTGCCACCTGTCCATGCACCTTTGCCACCTATCCATGCACCTTTACCACCTATTGCCACCTGTCCATGCACCTTTACCACATATTGCTACCTGTTCATGCACCTTTGCCACCTATTGCCACCTGTCCATGCACCTTTACCACCTGTCCATGCACCTTTGCCACCTATCCATGCACCTTTACCACCTATTGCCACCTGTCCATGCACCTTTACCACATATTGCTACCTGTTCATGCACCTTTGCCACCTATTGCCACCTGTCCATGCACCTTTGCCACCTATTGCCACCTGTCCATGCACCTTTACCACCTATTGCCACCTGTCCATGCACCTTTACCACATATTGCCACCTGTCCATGCACCTTTGCCACCTATCCATGCACCTTTACCACCTATTGCCACCTGTCCATGCACCTTTGCCACCTATTGCCACCTGTCCATGAACCTTTACCACCTATTGCCACCTGTCCATGCACCTTTACCACCTGTCCATGCACCTTTACCACCTATTGCTACCTGTCCAACACCTTTGCCACATATTGCTACCTGTCCATGCACCTTTACCACATATTGCTACCTGTCCATGCACCTTTACCACCTGTCCATGAACCTTTACCACCTATTGCCACCTGTCCATGCACCTTTACCACCTGTCCATGCACCTTTACCACCTATTGCTACCTGTCCAACACCTTTGCCACATATTGCTACCTGTCCATGCACCTTTACCACATATTGCTACCTGTTCATGCACCTTTGTCACCTATTGCCACCTGTCCATGCACCTTTACCACCTATTGCCACCTGTCCATGCACCTTTGCCACCTATTGCCACCTGTCCATGCATCTTTGCCACCTATTCATTATTGCCACCTGTCCATCCACAATTAGATAATAGTGCAGTGCCATTTGTTTTCTCATTCTTTCTCAGGAGATGCATACATATAGACCATGACTTTAGGCATACCAAAAAAATGTCTGTTTGGGGTTTCATCAGTATGAAAAATAAGGTAGGTAGGTACTAGGCTTTTTTTTTCTTTAAAAAAAAACCCTGTGTGTTCGGTCCATGTGTATGAATATATTTATATATTTTAATAAAACAAAACAGTGTATACTTTTGCACTTATGATGTTTTATGTTCTGTTTGCTTGCTTACTTTCTTTTTTTCTTTTTTATGTATGCCAAAAGTTGATTTCTAGTTATCAATGCAATGTTTGTAAATTCATCATTCAGGAATGTTGTACCTAATTATTGTCCCAGACATGCCTACCCCAAAATTTGCTTTCAGGGACAATAAAGAAAGAAATCAGAGACAAATCTGTTCAATCAGGGACACCGAGAAATCCCATACACACGTCTGGCAGAATGCAAACGAAACTCCTTTTTTACCTTGTTTTAGACAAGGCCACTTTTCCGTGAACTCTTTCTTTGTGTGTGTGTAATTATGTATCTGTGTGTGTGTGTGTGTGTGAGTGTGTGTGTGTGATTATGTATCTGTATGTGAGTGTGTGTGTGTGTTGTATGTATGTTGTATGTAATTGCAGTGTTGATTCTAGGATTTTTCAAAAGGGAGCCCAAGGGCTCCCTAGATTGGAAAAAGGGAGCCCTAGGCTCCCCTAGCTAACAAAAAAGGGGGCATATTAACTACATTGTATGTGCACGCTAAAACATTGAAAAATGGTAGTATTGCTTTTCTTTTAAAATGAATGAAACTGGTTCAACCTTACAAACTTACTTGGTCTTGCAAACTTTCTAGCTGCATATATATTCTAAATGAGAGTTGACTTGGAAGTTGGGGGGGGGGGGGGGGGGGGGGCAGGAGAGAAAGAGACTAGAATGAGTATGAGGTGGGACAAGGACCAAAAAATAGACATGAAAAAAAATCTTAAAAAGTGAGACAGTAACTTTAAACTAAGACACAATGAATGAGAAAAAAGTGAGTGAGAGAGGGAGGAAGAAGGGTGAGAACGTTTAAACAGAGAGAACCTGTGTTACAGTCAGTGTCTGTGTGTGTGTGTGTGTGTGTGAGAGAGAGAGAGAGAGAGAGAGAGAGAGAGAGAGAGAGAGAGAGGAGAGAGAGAGAGAGAGAGACTCAGAAGAGAGAGAGAGAGAGAGAGAGAGGAGAGCGTGCGTGCGCGCGCGCATTGTGCTCAGACCGAAGTTCTCACTTCACTACTGCCGCGTTCAAATGCCGCACTCAAGATTCTTCGAGTTCCGAGTTGTGACTTTCGCCGATTCAGTGATCGCGTCAAAGCTCTCATCGTGGATGTTATCGCCCTCACCCTCTTCCTTGAAACACAACCAAGCCTTTGGAAAGACCGTTTTTCGCGTCTTTCCAGTTCGTTGGGAAAGGCAGTTTCAAGAAGTTCCAATCCGGTTCTGGTTGACAGTAATGACACATCTGTCGGCATCGCGAGTTCCGTTTCACTTCCTGACCCATTGAGTATATTCTTAGTTGTACAAATATCCTTCGTTGATAGGCCACGAAACCACGAAATTAAACAAGTTTGCTTTGTTTTCTTTGCTCACTACGCCTTCAGAGGTCCTACAACAGAACGAGAATCGCTGGCTGTAGCATTGAACTCGATAGTGTGTCCCCAAACAAAAATGGCGGACTGAAAATATGTGCTCATGAGTGAAAATTTGTGTGATTGGATAAAGCCAGAGTCATCGGCCAATCAGAAACGAGGACAGAAAGGATGCTCGGTTTCACTCAGTCTTGAGAAGGATATACACACAGCAGCCGCGACTACGCACTCGCTAAGTAAAAGTGCGTTCGTTTTTATTTTTGTGCGTGAGTTGGGCCGCACTGTTCGCGATTTTATGCGTCCTAGGGTGAAAAAATGCGGGAATCCCGCAAGACCGCGCTCTAGAATCAACACTGTAATTGTGTGTGAGTATGTCTTACTGTGTGTGGTGTGTGTGTGTGTGTGTGTGTGTGTGTGTGTGTGTGTGTGTGTGTGTGTGTGGTGTGTGTGTGATTATGTATCTGAGCGTGAGCGTGTTCTTCACCTTAGGCAGCCAACTTCATCATGCTGTGTATCACTGTGTGTTTGTGTCACTGTGTGTGTGTGTGTGCGTGTGCGTGTGCGCTTGTGTGCATGCGTGCATGCTAGTGTGCATAATTCATAAGTACTTGTAACAGTTACGGAAGAAACACTCACTTGCAGCGATTTTAGAGTCCGGGCACATTGCCTGGATCGCTGGTGTCATGAGAAAAAAGTAGCAGCTGGCTAGAGCCTTTGATGGATTTTGCTAAATCTTTGTGCCCTTTTCCCTCACAATGCTTCTTGCAGTCGGACAAGCCACCGTGACTCACTGAGAAGTCTGATTTGCAGACGGTACAAAAAGCATACTGAACGCCTTTCTTCTTTGAGGCAACTGCAAGCACTGTAGGCAAAACGTGCGCGATTTATTTTTGGCCGGGCAGCAAAAGAGCTCAGACGCTAATTTGCATAAAGGTACGCAGCGGCGAGTTCGCGAAGTTGAGCTGGGTTACAAAGCAGTAAAGCTAGTGGGCGGCAATGACCACAGACACGCGTCTCACGCTAACTGACCCAAATGGTGAAGTCGCGAAACAGACTGCCCGCGATAGCTGCAGTGATGTAGAGAAAGGCAACAACTGGGCGGGTGCTTGCAAACCGCGAGTAAGACGTGGAAAGTGCAATTAAGTAACCGAACAGCGTTCGTTTAAATTTGTTTTGATTCACGATTTTTTTCTCCGGGACGCGTATTGAAAATCTGGGATTTCCGGGACCGTCGCTTCTAAAATCAACTTTCCGGGACAAATCCCGGATGTACAGGGACAGTAGGCATGTCTGTTGTCCATGCATGCTGTAAGACTTCTCCACAATAAACAAATTTTAGCCCAGCCCGCCAGAATAGCAGCTGTCCCCTCTGCTATCTGGATGTCATAGTCGGAAACGACAGAGGCATACATAAATATATATATATGCTGAAAATGTTTGTAATATGCATAGTTACAGAATATTGTGGGGTTTTCATGCAAACTGACAGTACACTGTCAATAATCTATGCATATTAACAGTTAAATACTTTTAGTTTATCAGCACATTGATACATCACTGCATGTTTTATCATTGTTCATGCATTCTAAGAGATAAGCACACCATGTTATACATGATCTAATTAATGATTATTATGTTTATTTTTTCAACGCAAGCTTGCACCTTGTTGTCTCGTGTGACTGACAGTTTACTCTTACTTTAAATTGTCAAAATATACATGTATTTCCCACTGTTCACTCATGCTCTACAGCTAAATATCTTACTTCATGTATCATTACATGCATCCTATATATATTGATGCCATTGGTCCATGCAAACTTACTGATACTGGCACATGTTCAAGCATACTCACTGACTGTTGTCAGAGTGGAACTGATCAACAAGAAACATGGAGGAGCAAGATTTAAGTGTTGCATTTCTGCGTCAAGATTTATTGAACTTAATCAGACTTTAGTAGAGATAATAAACAGCAACGACAACATAATAAAGTTGCCTTACATCACCATAATTGTCTGCCCTGTTCGCCGCCCTTTAGTATCATAAAACGTGACAAAACAAAACTTAAATTATCAGAAATGATACCATGTAACTATATTAAAAACTATAAAGTACAATAAAGAATGAGTTGTGAGTTATTTTCAAATTAAAAAAATGATACACTGACATGATCTTGAAATAATTACAGTGGTACCCCTCTAATAAGACGCTCGCAAATGGTGGATTTTTATTAATCCCTACTATCTATTTAACTTAATACTTACCAACACCTGAAACAACTGCATTAGCGTTAAGCGACCTGGAGCTATACCATAGCATATAGAAAAACGAAAGTAGGCATCTGGCCTTGACCCCTAGCCGGATGTGGGGCGGGAGTGATCCCCCCTTACCGGTCTAGCAGTGGCTAGGCCAATGAGCGCCTACTTCCGCCATTACAAAATTTTACAGGAAGCATCTTT
>CM065682.1:55682204-55707204 GCA_017654935.2 Phymorhynchus buccinoides
TACTATACTGTCTCTCTGACACCCCATCCTCTTTGTGAATAGTTGACCGGACAAGAAATGCCTAATCTGTCCTGTAGAAGATTGTGGGTGCAGAGTACGCATTTTGAAATAACTTACGAACGCAGGACTGTGATGGCAAGAGAGGCGACCACTCGTTCTGTCCCTGGCAAGAATACGGCATCATGACCGAGCCATCTTGAAAGGCGTAGCCACTGTTGCAAGTGACATTACAGGAAAGTTCGCCATCAGTAGGAGTTTCGCAGGTCACATTGGCATTTTTTGATCCAATGTCCAACTCAATGTAATCTTCCAAGCAGACCGAGGCTGCACATGAAGAAAAAACGATCAGATGTAAGCATGGACAAGAAATCAACAACAAACTTCGATAAAACATCTTGATATTCTGTTTTTCTCTCACACACACACATGCATGCACGCACACGCACACACACACCATGTCAACAAAAAATTCAATAAAAGCTGTTCAAGAAATTAAATAGCTAAAACTATAAAAACAATTGCATGAAGATGACCCCTTTCCCCTGCAAAAAAAAAAGATATTCATTAAACTGGACAGTAAATAATTAGATAAGTGAAGAAGACAATAAATTATTTATCACCCCTAAGTGTAATATTCCACAATGGTTTTGCCTCTCCTGCAGTGAAGTAGTCTTGCATCTAATGATCTATTCAGTGATAGTCAAGCAACTAAACCTTATTTATCAAGATGATTTCTATAGCGCTTATTCTAAAAGACCTAACATTGGTCTGTGACTGAAATAAAGTGCTTCCATTATGACTTTCACACTGCTATTCATTTGCAGATTTGTCACAGTATAATATATAGTAAATTGTAGAGTTAAACTTGTATTAGTTGCAATCTATAATGATGAATCAGAGATAATTAAATACCTAGAGCTTTGTGACAGAAATTTAAGTGATTTAAAGTTATTCATATTTTATAGGAAAAACACACCAACAAACACAAAGATAAAAAGAGGTACCTGAAAAAAGGGAGAACATATTTTTATACCTTCACATCCACCCCCCCCCCTCCCCAAAGTATACCATAACAAAACAAAGAAAGCAAAAAGAATCAAATGCAACACACTCACGCTGAATATCCACAATGAAGGCACACTGTCGGTGAAAGCCAGTATACATGTCTGTGGCCGTCACACGGTACACCGTCTTGCCCGCTTCACTGAAAGTCACGTTCACCATATGTCCAGGATCATACGACAGTGTAGAGTCATTGTCGGTGCTGATGTCAGAAGACAGATCGACATCGTAAGCAGTGCCGTTTAATTCCAGAACCATGATTACCGGGCATGCTAGGTCTGGAAGGGTTTCGGCATCTTCAAAAAGGAAACAATAAAAGTGTCTTCATTCACGGTACAGAAATAGCTTCTAAAGAATTTCAAACGATGTTTGTCAAAGTCACTTCGTAAGTTCCTTTAGCAGGTATACTATGGAAGATCCAAACCTGTTTAGCGTATAGAAAGAGAAAAGTTAGCAGGTATACTATGGAAGATCCAACCCTGTTTAGCGTATAGAAAGAGAAGAGTTAGCAGGTATACTATGGAAGATCCAAACCTGTTTAGCCTATAGAAAGAGAAAAGTTAGCAGGTATACTATGGAAGATCCAAACCTGTTTAGCGTATAGAAAGAGAAAAGTTAGCAGGTATACTATGGAAGATCCAAACCTGTTCAGCGTATAGAAAGAGAAAAGTCATTGTTGTACATGTAGTTTTAAACATGACCATCTCCTTCCCCATCTTTAACGCAGAAAAGAAATGAGAGTAAAATGTTACACAGCATGAGCCAAGCACACACACACACACAAAATGGCAGTGCCAGCACAGGCCACAGTAACAACAACAAACAAACCACCTAGAATTCTGACATATTATAGCCAGTCCACAAGGATTAATGCATAGCTAATCCATGGTACCTGAACTTGTTGCATGCTGATTTATCAACCCAAAGCAAGCGACTCAGCAAATGGCCCAATGCTTATGTACACAGTTTTCACATTTAAACAAACAGACAGACATGCAGACAGACACACTTATATGCACAGAAAGACAGACACACTTATATGCACAGAAAGACAGACACACTTATATGCACAAAAAGACAGACAGACAGACACACTTATATGCACAAAAAGACAGACAAACAGACAGACACAAACTCAATGCACAGCCCCCATTCACATACCGTGCACTTCCACTGTGACATTACAAGTGGCAGAGTTTCCTTGGGCATCGGTAGCTTCGTAGTCGACCTCAAGAGTTCCCTGTTCCAGCGCCACAGCATCGCTGTAGAACCATTCAGGACAGACGGTCACCATGACCAGCCCCGAGTTGTCAGTGGCACTGATTGACACAGCGCTCCTTGGACTGCTGTACAGCTTCACTTTGACAGTGTCAGTGGGGCAGTTGGTGAATTCAGGGGACACATTATCTGCAAAAACAACAGCAATCCAACACACATACTCACAAGAACAAAAACAACTTCTTTCAGTGAATCTGTAGATTTTCAGCTATTTTTAAGTTTATAATTGACAGTGTCAATGGGGCAGTTGGTGAATTCAGGGGACACATTATCTGCAAAAACAACAACAAATCCAACACACATACTCACAAGAACAAAAACAACTTCTTTAGGTGAATCTGTAGATTTTCAGCTATTTCTAAGCTTCACTTTGACAGTGTCACTGGGGCAGTTGGTGAATTCAGGGGAAACATTATCTGCAAAAAAAACAACGAATCCAACACACATACTGACAAGCACAAAAACAACTTCTTTCAGTGAATCTGTAGATTTTCAGCTATTTCTAAGAGGCTTCACTTTGACAGTTTCATTGGGGCAGTTGGTGAATTCAGGGGACACATTATCTGACAATACCCAATGAATCCAACATACATACTCACGAGCACAAAAACAACTTCTTTCAGTGAATCTGTAGATTTTCAGATGTTTCTAAGCATACAGGAAAATAACTCATGACCACCCACATCTATCTGCTTCACAATACTAATGATCCTTAACAGAGCAATGAGCCCTTTTGAACGACGTTTCCAATGGGGCGTTACACTACTTCTTGGCGACACACACCGAATCAAGCGCATCACCTAAACTAGTGACAATCAGGGGCAGATAATTTTCAGTAGCTTTATACTTCTTTGCGATGCTTAAGGGCGATAATTTTATGTAGATGGCATACGCAATTCAATACATGAGTCAGGAGCAGAAGTTTTTCACTATAAAGGCTCACTCTGTCCAAACCATACGATGGTTTGCCCATTGTATATGCGAAATTTGATGCATCAGGTGGGTTTTTTCCAAATCATAGCTTTGCAATTACTTTGTTGTTTTATGTTCTTCAAGTTTATAATAATAATAATGGATATTTGTTGCGCTCTTTCTCCAAAGAGCTCAGAGCGCTTAAGGGGATACGCGCCATTTACTTCCCACGATGACACATGATTAAGATTTTTGTCATAGAATCTACATGTACTCCTACGGTCAAAACTTGAAAAAAAAAGAGGGTCACTGTGCTACTTTTCTTGTAATTCATGGTCCAAATGTGGGGGGTTGGGCAATTTTTGAAGTAAAATCAGGTCTACTGAAAACTGGATTTATTTCATGCACTAAAGTGACTTACAACTTTCAATAACATTTGCCTAATACTACAACCTATTTCGTATTAGAATCTATGTCAAAGTTTATAAAAATTCAATTTAGTCAATAGGAAATTTCGGAAAATGGTTGTTGTACTGACAAAAATTTCCCTAAATGTCATTGTTCAAATGCTTGTAGAAAAAACCTCAACGATTCAATAATTCTAGTTTTTTAATAATAGATGAAATAATCTATACTCTGCATAATAAAGATCCAGTATGTTTCCGTGCTTGTTACTGAACCCCATACACTTTTTCAACCCCACCCCTATTTTCGCACGGGACTCATGCCAAGAGTTATATCCCTTAATACTTTTGTTGTTGACAGTTTTATGAAATTTTAAAAATTTAGTAACGCGGTTTTAGTAGTTACTAAGAAATTAATATGTTTAAAAATAATCATTATATTCTAACAATGCAAACGTTTTAGCGATATACTTTTCACAAACATAAATAAACTTGTATATTTTCAAAAAATGTCTTGCACCACTTGGAGTCCCCCATATTATGCTAGCACGATCAATCACAGAGAGAGTAGGTCAGTTCATTCACAATTTCGTCATTTCATTCTTACGTCATCTTAGCCATGCGTCATTCATTCATGAAACCACAGAGAGAGAGTAGGCCAGTTCATTCACAATTTCGTCATTTCATTCTTACGTCATTCATTCACTGAAACCCTTTAGTAGTGTTTCCTACGACACAGTCATCCACAAGGGGAAAACTAGCGCCACCTGTATGCCCGTATCCCCTTAAAAAGTTAACTTTAGACAACAACAATAAAAATAGTAATAAACACAAAGCAATCAAAACATCATATAATAAAAAGCCAAATGTCCGTGTGTGTGTCTGTCTGTCTGTCTGAAACACAAAACGGGCCTTATAACTCCGCCGTTTTTGGAACGAATCGCTTCAAATTTGCTGTGAGCCCTGACGGGGCAATGGCAACGGCAAACGAGGCGGCCGTGTCATTTGCGCGGTTTGGCAAATGCGCGAAACGCGTATCCGACGGACTCTTGGCGCCCGTATCTCCGGCATTTCTGGACTGATTGCCTTTACATTTGGCAGGTAGATGACCGAGGACGGTGACTATCGGTGTGCCAAACCGGAAGCGAATCGGTTCAGAAACGAGCGCGCTATACGCCGCTTCACCTTTTCACAAATACCTCCGCCGTTTCTTAACCGAATCGCTTCAAATTTGCTGTCATGCTTGCTATGGTCCGGGCAAAGCCTGGCAGCAAATTTGAAGAGAATCAGGAGAGCGCGTCACTCTCAGAGCAGCGCCAACGGGAAACGGGGCCTTATAACTCCGCCGTTTCTTAACCGAATCGCTTCAAATTTGCTGTACTCAGCGTTACCAGTACTTGGCGTTACCGTTACTAGGCGTTACCGTTACTAGGGAGAGCGCATCAGTGATCACTCTCAGAGCAGCGCCAACGGGAAACGGGGCCTTATAACTCCACCTTTTCTTAACCCGAATCGCTTCAAATTTGCTGTACTCAGTAAGGTGCGGGGGGTAGTAGAACGGGATGAGTGAAGAAGATGGAAGGAGGGAGAGAGATAAAAGTAATAATATTTCGCGGACCCGGCGAAACCAGTACTCAGCGTTACCTGTACGTGGCGTTACCAGTACAGTGCATTGCCAGTACTAAGCGTTGCGCTAGTATATATTAAATACAAATCCGATACTTCACATGTGCGCATACACATGTACGCATACACACATGCGCATGCACACACACACAGCACACACACAAAGACATTCTTACCCAAAGGCTACTTTACATGCAAGTGCATACCGAACAGTTTCCAATATGAAAGTCTAGTCAGAAAATATGACATTATCATGTAAGGGAGAAAGTGGGCTCCGGTGAGATGAGGATGATGAAGAATAGGATCACTTAAATCTAAATAGATAAGTGAGCTGTGTGTGTGTGTGTGTGTGTGTATGTGTGTGTGTGTGTGTGTGTGTGTGTGTGTGTGTGTGTGTGTGTGTGTGTGTGTGTGTGTGTGTGCGTGCGTGCGTGCATGCGTGCGTGCGTGCGTGCGTGTGCTTTCGGGATAAAACCATATTTAGCGTGGTTTTATCGCCGCCAAACGTTCGCAGTATCCAGATGGATGATCCCAGGTTAACATAGGGTACATTACATTTTGCAACACGCTCCGTAATTAGCGTAATTAGTCAAAGTCAAAGTCAAGCGATCAACCAGGTCAGTGGTTCTACCCACTATAAGGCATAATTTTCAACAGACAGCAGCAAGATACAGTAGCCTGATGGTTAAGTCGTCGCATTCTCACACAAACGTTCCTGGTTCGAACCTGGCTCTGTCCGAATATTTTTTTTTTTTTTTTAAATTTTAACAATCATCCCAACACGCAAATAATAATACAGTGGATTACTACACTTATTATCCGCGAAGCGGGTAGGTAACCGGCTAGTCAGTATGATAATGAAAGAAAAAAAACCCTCAGTAAATCACTGACAGAATGCAATAATGAAAATTATCCAACATTTTGTCTTGTTGCAGGGTTTTTGCACAGTCCATTCTTCAGCCTCATACTGACAGAAAATAAGAATGAAATTTATCCAACATTTTGTCTCGTTGCAAGGTTTTTACACAATCCATTCTTCAGCTTCGTTAAAAAGTATCAAGAGGACAAAAAGCAAGCTTACACAAATACAGGTAAAGATAAAGAAATGTTGGTAATTGACGGTTACGGCAGGTGGACATTATTGGAAGAAAAAGAAGGATCAACCCATCCTCCAACCAACCCTCCCTGGCGGACTTTGTTTTTGCTGATTTCTACAAGATCTAGGATATTTTGTCCTACTGATTTTCCTGTTTCAGGACAGTTTGTTCTATCACCTTTCTATCCTCAGTGCATCTCTGCCCACCTCCTCTCACAGCCTTTTCTTACCTACACACACTGCTTCCACATCCTCCTCTGGCTGCCAGTAGGTGTTGTTGTCAGTGGTGTTCAGGATGCAGGTCAAGGAGGACACCGTGGGGAAATAGCCGGGTTCCTCGCAGTTATACTCCACCACTTCGCCCACCTCAAACGAGGTGAAGTTCAGGCACATCCCGGCTGGGGTGCCCGGGGCTGAACACCTAGCAGCTGAAGACAACATTGTCAGGTGTGAGGCACACAGAACAGCTCACTTATAATAATAATAATAATAATAATAATAATAATAATAATAATAATGAGCATTTCTTGTGCTTAATCTTAAAGAAGCCCTAAGCGCTTACAATAATGAAACAATAAAAAATAAAAAATAAAAAGCAGTAGAAATATACCAATGTTAAAAATGTCTTTGCACACACACACAGACACCAAACACACACACACAAGCTAACAATGCACATGGGCAAACAAAAATTACTTTGAAAAGAAATGAAGCAGGCTATGATTTGAAGAGAGTGGTTTTGAGAAAAGACTTCAATGAAGAAAGGGAGTTGGTAAACTATTTACGCTAAACTACAGAAAGGACTGGGAACATAGAAGAAGAAGAAGAAGAAGAAGAAGAAGAAGAAGAAGAAGAAGAAGAAGAAGAAGAAGAAAGCACACTAACTTGTGATTTACATAGTAAAGGTGTGTACATATATATGGAAATTGCGGATGGGTTTCTGCGCAAAAATGTGGATGATTTTCCACAAACGCTTTCATGTTTCTTACTTAGATTCTTTTGTGATTCTGTTGCGTGATGGGATATGCAGATGGGTTTATGTACGTGTGCACATGCCTTACCTCTAAATGAAAAAACCATTCCATTCAATTTTGTTACAATATGTATTCACAGTTATTTATTTGATTCATGTATTCTTTATAAAAGAGAGATGTTTAGATATTTCACACAATTGACAGTTTTGCACAAAGTTGTCTCTGACATTATCTGGGTGAACAAGATCGAGACACAGGGTTGCAACGACAAGCATTCCAAAGCTTAAATGAAATGAACAGTTTTTCTGACCGGAACAAAAGTAAAGGAACGCACCAATGCAAGTCAGATTTCCAAGCCCCCAGCGGCCGTTCTTCTCACATGTCACCTCATCATTTCCGTTTGTAGAAAACCCTTCTTTGACCCGCCCTGCTTCGCAGCTAAAGACAAAGGAGGAGTTGAAACCGTTGGAAGCGGGCATCGAGAAATCAGCTCCCGCTATGGAAGGTACGTCCCCACAGTCAACAGCTAAACAAAGAGAGGAAACATTTCAGGTCAGTGTTTCAATCAACTACACTTTAAACAATACTACATCATGAATAATTGGAAAATGTTCAGGTTTTTTTTATTACGACATTTTGCTGTTGTTTGTGCAGTGTCAATGGTGGCAGAATTGGTGTTTATAAACCTTTGTGCATGTGACATGATTAGGATGACCACTACGCCACGCAAGGCATGTTGAAGGATGCAATGACAAAAAACAAAACAAAGCACATGGGCAAAATAATAATTCGAACCAAAAGCATCTTAAAATGTTCACATCTTATGATCTTAAAATGGAATCACAAATTAAGCAAAACAACACTCTGAAGAGCTCATATATGTTTAATTCCTTGGCCATTCCTATTTACTAACATCAAGCGCCTTTAAATAAGACCATCCAAATAATCTTTACCTGGGCAATGAGGTTTGTCGCCTTGTATACGGAAAGTTTTGTTTGCTTGGTCATAGGCACAAAACAAGGTTTTGTTGTAGTTTTCTTGCATGGATTCGGAATAACACTCCAGAATGATCTCTTCATCAGGATAATAGGTCCTGTTGGGGTAGACGTTCATCACCAAGCCAGTTGGTTCCAGGCGTTCACAAGTGATTTCTGCAACAAGTGTCAACCGGTGTCATGATAAATTAGTAGCTCCCATGAAATAAGTACCCTTCGCATGCGAACTATAACCATCCTAACCCTAACCCTATCCCAACCCTAACCACAGAAAGAACCAAGAAATAGAGCAGGAGGGTGTAAATCTACATCTTTGCCGATAAATCGATGTACAAAGCCATGCCACTTAGTTTCGTTAAATTCACGATGGCGGACGATAAAACACCATTCGAATAAGGAATGGGTACTTATTTCATGAGGTAGAACATTCTCTTCACACCGGGATTAACATTTCTTACTTCAAGCTGACAAAAAATAATATTCATTTCCACATTTACATTAGAGTACAAACCAAAAATCTTACAAATCCAATAATGCTGTTTACTATATTCTTGTAACCGTTGCAATAATCATCATCATCCCCTATTTTAATGGACACACCTGCATGAAGCCATTTCTGGTTTCCTGCACAATGTCAGTCACATCGTAGACTGCATTCAATGGAGCCCATTTCATTTTAAATGTTATTCGATTTCCAATGAGGCTTTATACCGAAAAATTATCTGCCCCTGTCTCGTGACCTGAGATGCGAACGCCACCTACTTAAGATTATCGCCCTTGCCTGTCAGGAACTAGTAGTATATAGCCACAGAAAATTATCTGCTCCTGACTCGTCACCAGGGGGCATCGGCAGTTCAGACCTAAACTTATCGCCCTTTCGTGTCGGCAAGGAGTAGTATAAAGCCTCATTGAGAGCAACACTAATAAGTTTCCTGATCTTGAGGCCAGTTTGCATAAGATCTCTCTCTTCAAAGGAACTTCAGGCGCCTTATCCATGACCTACCCAGTAATTACAATTTTTCTCTCAAATATGCAGTGCCTTGTATTCACTGAAGTTGTAAGCCGACAATTGAGAGCAGTACGCGAATACCCAGCTAAGTCGGCCAGATCTTGAGGCCAGTTTGCATAAGATCTCTGAGAAAGAGAGGAAAGAGAGAGATTTGAGGATTGAAAAATTATTCAAAATAAACTATTAGAGATAGATGAATTCTGTTTTTTGCCTGTTGATCTGTTGTCTCTGGCCTTTCTGAAAATATGAATAAGTCAAAAGTGATCATTTACGACATTAGCCTGCTTTTCCTGTGCTGCATCACATATGGTACTGCTGTTCACAAGTAAGTCTTAACTCATTCGCATGGCAACGATTTTGAATTATTAATAAAAACTCACAAATAACTCCAGCCACACACACAAACAAAACATACGTAAACAAAAGGAGAAATGAAAGAAGATTACAGGTTTTAACTTCAGGTTTAGACATGGGGAAGTGGTAGATCAGACTTTTTTTTACATATATAGACTTAATATAGGAAAACTCTACACCGATTGGTTTCCCCACAACAAACCACTACAAAAGCAAAGTCAGAGGCAAAATTGTGGTCCAAGGGGGTGAAGCAATCTTGGAAGTGACCGAGGTATGGTGTGCAGAACAGATTTACTTCCCTTGAAGCAAATGCATAAAAAAATTGACAGTTATCTATTAATTCCGGACCTATATGGCTGGAATGACTTGAATGAGTTAATCGTACTCACGTATGCATTCTGGAGGGTCTGCATCCCAGGTGTTGTCTCCAAGGCAAGTGAGCACATCACCGGAGGATGAACTGGTGTTCACTTCAAATCCAAAGTCACACCGGTATGTCACATTTTCGTTGTAGTCAAAGGAAATCCTAGTTGTGAGAGCCGTGCCATTGCTGATGTTCGGTGGTGCACTACAGATTTTGGCTGTAACAAAATTACAAAATTTTGTTAAAAAAACATTTTTACCTGAAAATAGCACACATGTGCATTAGTTAAAAGACAAATTTTTGTATAGATAGTTGGACAACAGATCGTCGGAAGAAAATTATTTCATCATGTTATGCAAGATCATCGATGGGAGGTGATACATAGCTGTTTTTTTATTCATTTTTTGGGCAAATGAAAGCTTGTGGAGTGTATATAACAATTGGTAAAATAGTACTAAAACAGCATTTGCTGACATGATATAACAGCTTCAGTACAGATAAACCTGGATAAAATGTGCAGTCAATACCATATAATGTATATTTGTGCTTCTACACGTATTTTAAAGGGGTCTAGATATTACATTTAGGCACCCAAAAGTGGATGTTTTGATAATCATTTGAATATTGTGAATGCCATCAAGGGCACAAGTTGAACAACTGCCTTCTGTTGCACATGCAACAAATTTCCTTGTTTTAATGAGATTGGGACAATAAATGATCCATGAACATGCTTTTGAATAAAACAAAAATATCTAAACTGTAAGTTATGTTAATTTTTTCATCACCTTAAGTTTCTTTAACGGGTGCAATTATACGAAAATAAATGTATCAGTCCACCATATTATACGATACTTCCCATTTTCATTGCTTAGTGATCTTTCAGCATGACAGCCCTTACCATTACAATACTGAGAATACATAAAGAAATGAACATACAGCTATGAGCAGTCATTTCTAGGAAAACATGGCTATGACTTAGTGCTTCAATTAAAAAAAATAGCTAAAACTAATTGTTTCTATGTAACTATTTTCAACAACATTCAAACAGCTGACAAAAAAAAAGCTTGGATTAATTTCCCCCCGACATTTCGTCTGTTGACTTTTTCCAGGGGTCTCTTTATTCTGAACAAGTTGTGGCCAGTATAAATTGCATTTTCTTTGTCCACACCTGAAAAAAACTCACCAAAAATAAATACAGGTAAAAGTCAGGTAGTCACGGGCACGCTAAAAATCTAGGTTACTCACGGATAACTTGAATCAATTAATAATCAATATGTTTAAAACAAACAAAATGATGGCTAGACAGCTTTAAAGAAAACCAGACATGCTTCACTTACGGACACAGGTGTGGTTGAAGTGGTAGACATCCCCAGGTGTGTTGCCATCTTCCGGGGAAGGAATAAAACGCCCACTGAGTCCGTCCTCCGTGAAAAGGAGGTAGCCTTCATTGCACACACATTCGTAGTCTGTTCCACTGTTCAAAGGATCACAGCGTCCGTTTTCCAGATCACATCCCGAAGTCCCATCATCGCACTTGTTTATGGCTGAAACAAAAGCATGTCTTTGATTACAGAGGAAAATAAATAAAATGTTCAGGTTTTGCTTAAAAACCAAACCAAAAACCTTTCTAGTGTGTAATTGGCCCTTTCCAATACATTCTCTAAAAAAAATCTGGAGATCACAGTGACTTTATTTTTGTATAATGGTTTAGAATATATTTTTAATCTTTTAAATGATATAAAATTTGAAAACCAACTTGTTAATTTGTGTTTAACTGAATAAGTTGAAAGCACTGTCGGTCTGTTGCTAAAAAGCTGCGAAAAAGTCAACCATTAATCTTTGAAACTAGCAGTACCATGATTAGCGTCCCTTTTGCAGATAAAAATATAAATGTTACTGCTTTTTAAAATTACTGTATGGCCACTTCTGTCTATGATTATCGGGTACTTGTGACTTACAATAACTGTCGATTGTTGACAGATGCACTTTTCCACACTACAGCTACTTTGCCTACACATAAGACTATTGCCAAAATGTTTATAAACTCCAATGATACTACTTTCACCTGTCTAGCACACATACATACTAATGTCACCCACTCTGTCTGTACTTTAGACTTACATATTATTACCTAATTCATGCTCATAATATATTAGTTTAACCATGAACATAATATTACTGCTTGTCCATGAACATGCACGCTATGTTACTTGTCCATGCATTTTTGTATTCCAGACTTGTTTTCATCCACATTTGTGTGCATTTGTCTCTTGTTCAGTACATGCACTTACGCAGCATTGCCACCTGTCCATGCACCTTTGCCACCTATTGCCACCTGTCCATGCACCTTTGCCACCTATTGCCACCTGTCCATGCACCTTTGCCACCTATTGTTACCTGTCTATCCACAATTAGATACTAGTGCAGTGCCATTTGTTTTCTCATTCTTTCTCGGGAGATGCATACATATAGAATTTACCATGACTTTATGCATGCCACAAGTTAATTTCTAGTTATCAATGCAATGTTTGTAAATTCATCATTCAGGAATGTTGTACCTAATTATTGTCCATGCATGCTGTAAGACTTCTCCACAAAAAACAAATTTTAGCCCAGCCCACTGGAATAGCAGCTGTCCCCTCTGCTATCTGGATGTCATAGTCGGAAACGACAGAGGCATACATAAATATATATATGCTGAAAATGTTTGTAACATGCATAGTTACAGAATATTGTGGGGTTTTCATGCAAACTGACAGTACACTGTCAATAATCTATGCATATTAACAATTAAATACTTTTAGTTTATCAGCACATTGATACATCACTGCATGTTCTATCATTGTTCATGCATACTAAGAGATAAGCACACCATGTTATACATGATCTAATTAATGATTATTATGTTTATTTTTTCAACGCATGCTTGCACCTTGTTGTCTCGTGTGACTGACAGTTTACTCTTACTTTAAATTGTCAAAATATACATCTACATGTATGTCCCACTGTTCACTCATGCTCCACAGCTAAATATCTTACTTCATGTATCATTACATGCATCCTATATATACTGATGCCATTGGTCCATGCAAACTTACTGATACTGGCACATGTTCAAGCATACTCACTGACTGTTGTCAGAGTGGAACTGATTAACAAGAAACATGGAGGAGCAAGCTTTAAGTGTTGCATTTCTGCGTCAAAATTTATTGAACTTAATCAGACTTTAGTAGAGATAATAAACAGCAACGACAACATAATAAAGTTGCCTTACATCACCATAATTGTCTGCCCTGCTCACCGCCCTTTAGTATAATAAAACGTGACAAAACAAAACTTAAATTATCAGAAATGATACCATGTAACTGTATTAAAAACTATAAAGTACAATAAAGAATGAGTTGTGAGTTATTTTCAAATTTTAAAAATGATACACTGACATGATCTTGAAATAATTACAGTGGTACCCCTCTAATAAGACGCTCGCAAATGCGACTTCTCCTCACATACGACTGATTTTTTTTATCCCCGAACACATTCCACTATATATCCTATGCTGCAAATACGACTTTTCCTGAGTTCCGACTTACGACCCGATTTCAGGGGTTGAGATGCGACCACAATCTTATCTTTTTGCAGTCAGTTTCGTGCAAATCGATCTCTCGATAAAAAGTAGTTAGAAATGTAAACATGGAATTTCCATTGGAAGCGCGGAAAAGAAAAACAATTGACATTGGAAGAACGCGTCCGTGTTGTGGAAAGAAGTGAGAAAGGGGAGACTGCGATCGCAATTGCGAACTCGCTCAGTGTCGGCAAAACACAGATCCAAAACATAATCAAGTATAAGGAGTCGATTAAATCACGATGGGAAAGTGGCGAGTGTGGGAGCAGGAAACTAGCGAAAGTAAGGAAAACAGAAACCATGGTCATCGACGAGAAAGTTTGGGACTGGTTTTGTGATGCAAGATCACGCAACATTCCAGTGACTGGAAAATTAATCCAGGAAAAAGGCGCTCTGTGTAGCTCTCGAATGTGGCCTGGATGATTTTATGGCCTTAAATGGATGGCTGCGCCGTTGGACTCAGCGTCACAACGTTCACAATGCTGTGCTCAGTGGTGAGCGTGCGAAGGTTTGTTTATAAATGTACAGTAATTTATTATACTTTGTGGATTTCTCAGTTCTTCTCGTGTGTTCAATAAAATTATACTAGTATTCATCAACAGTGTTAAAAAGTGTTTTATTTCATTGTTTCCACGATGCTTGCTTAGTTCTGTACTCTGTACTAAGATGTCACATGCTTGGTTCTCTAAAAAGACCACCCCTCAGATAAGACTTTTTTTTCACTGCACTTTCAAGGTCTTATTAGAGGGGTACCACTGTACTACCGGTAATTTATTTGGCCTGTTAGGAGGTGGAAAACATTCTCCTGAGACATTTATTCAAGAGGCTTTTGGAAAGGATGAACCCCTATCTATATTTTTGAATGCCGGTACTTCAGAACTTTTAAGCTCAAACTGAGGACTAATGGACTATACATTCTCTTTCTTTTTCCATTTCATACACACACACACACACACACACACACACACACACACACACTACATTATCTTTCTTTTTCAATTTAATACACACACACACACACATTATACATTCTCTTTAGTTTTTTCCATTTCCCCCCTCCACACACACACACCATAACACATGCATGCATGCAAACTCAAACATACCACA
The DNA here is from genome assembly GCA_017654935.2 of Phymorhynchus buccinoides. Classification (NCBI taxonomy): domain Eukaryota; kingdom Metazoa; phylum Mollusca; class Gastropoda; order Neogastropoda; family Raphitomidae; genus Phymorhynchus; species Phymorhynchus buccinoides. The sequence goes on from CM065682.1 coordinate 55,697,011, forward strand.
CACATGCATCACATACAAACAGATAAAACTAATACAATAACATTAACAATTATTTGAATAAAATATCCTAAATAGCACAGCAATACTGACTGAAAAGAAATTCTTGCAAACGTCCTACCTTCACAGCCGCTCCCACTCTTCCGGTACTTGTCTTCACACTCACACGTGAAGCTCCCATTTGTGTTCTCACATAACTGATTTTCTGCTCTGCAGTTGTGGCTATTATCGTCGCATTCATTTTGGTCTGAAACACACGCAGTGGAAGTGGAACTCGCATAAACATTTTTATTTTTATTTTTTAAATTACCGGTTTTACTTACGATTGCACAATGATTTCCTAACATAGTTGCTGAGGCAGTGTTGGTGATTTAAAATGACAGATAAAAAACAACAACTGGTTGAGTTGTTCTGGGAGGTCATGGGTTTCACTGATTGAACCTTTAGAATGTTTTACTATATTTTATGGACTACTTACAAAATTACTCCACATATTTTAGTACAAAAATCAACAAACACTGATAAAAACGCGATATTTCGGTTTATTCGTAAACCTTCAATGGGCAAAGCACCAGGGCAAATAAAACAGCCTTTGAAATACAGTGGTACACAATAAAAATTATTACCAAAACTCATAAAAGCAAACACGAAGCAAGGCTCTTAAAATTAGATCACTGTGATTAGAAGCTAACCCACAAAACCAGAATTTGTAGGAGATCGTGTGCAATACATTTTTATCCAGGTCTTACCCATTTTCTTTTCTCCCGCCTCCCCTTCCCTCTCTCCCTTCCCCCTCTCTTTCTCCAAATTAAAAAATCTGTGCAGAATCTGTGCAGAGGGTGTTCCCTATGAGTATGAGGATATATGTATAGACATATCATAGAGCATAGTCAGGTTAGAAAAAAACAATGTCTTGCAGTAACATATAGTAAGGCAGTTTATAATCAATTAAAAATTATTCCATAATTGAACTAAAAAACATCAAAACGCTACACTCACACAAGCACATGAAGGTGAAATAAACACTACACACGGCGAATAAAACCAAATTTTCGTCTTTAAAAAGACTTTGACGAGGTGACAACACACTAAACTTAACAATGACGGCAGTGAATGGATGACGCATACTAACTATATGACGTGATAATCTGATGACGGTAAAGTAAAAGAAAATAATGAATGAAAAGACGTCATCTTCGTCATCCCCTCCTGTCCCTCTTCTCTCTGTTTCTTTACCTCCCACCCCCACCCCACCCTCTCTCTCTCTCTCCCTCCTCATCTCCCTCCCTCTCCCTCTGTTTAAAATTGTTAAAAATTATTCCAGAAATACGGGTAATAGAAGAACTGCGGCGGAAAAGTTACCTCCTTTCAGTCTCTAAAACACAGACCTGTTTACTCTACTCCTTTCGAGTAGTATTCTACTCAGTTTGGACCTCTACTACTCTTCAAAACTGAAAATAATGCTCTTTAATTCTTGATTACTACTCATTTTCAGTGAACATTATTTGATGGTTTAATGAATAAAACTACACGTTTTGCACCAAAGCTACTCATTTCAGCTATCCAGACTACTCAAGACTTGTGTAGGGGGTAAACAGGTCTGAAAACATATTTCATCCCCGCATAAAATACTGGGTACTACTTACCCTCACACACGTCGAACGAGATCCCAAAGTCTCCGGTGTTCAGACAAGTGAAGACTTGTGAAGAGTCACTGGTGCCATTGATCACGTAGCCTGAACTGCAGGTCACCTCTATCTCTCCTTCAAACTCCACAGGTTCCAACACGTTCAGCGTAGCCAATTCAAGGTCAACATCGGGGACGGGACATTTAATACCTGCGTGAGTTTGAAGATTAACTGGACGGTAATGACAAGCTGAATTACTGTCATATATGGCTCCAACCCACCTGCGTGCGCATCTCGACCATTCCAACGGAAGTGTCGCCATCTTAGTCCTTATTTGTGTGTAAACAAAGTGAAAATTACTGTCATATATAGTTTAGATAAGTTTCATAATCTTAAAAAAAAGGTTCATGGCGCTCCTTGTGGCCGGAATGGTGGGTTAGCATAATTTAAAATTCATGAACGGTTTGCTTTTTTGTATAAATCACAAAAGAGGATAGCCATTCCTGTACAAGAAATATCTTCATTTAAGCATCTTATATAACACCAAAATTCAGCTTTCTTCACAAGCATGCATGAGCAGAAGTTGTTGTTGTTGCTTAAAGACTCCAGGGATCATCCCAACAGCCGAAGCAATTGAACACCATGGTGCAAATGCACCAGCTAGGGATGAGAACATTGATTACGTGTGTGACCATCTTTGATTACCCCGCCATGTGGGCAGCAACACTCTGACTTCGGAGGATATGAGTCATTTGAATTATATGTAATGTATTGTGTACGGGTACGTTATAAGCTATATGCTTGTTGTTACCCAGTTACATCGTTATTGTTTATAATTTGACATTGTTGAATAAAAAAAACGTTTAAACCAGAAGTGATATTTACATATAGTTAAAATATCAACAATGACAATCAATGTCTCCTTTCTAAAAAAAAATTTAAAAACACTACCCTGCTAACAGGGGATGAAAGGGGCGATTTGAATTTAGCATAGATCATCAAAGTAGATTCAAACCTTGCAGATGATATTGCAGGCAACTAATTTTTTGCTCTACACTATGCTGGTAATGTGTGTGTGCTGATTGTTTAAGTGCATTTGAATGTGTTTGAGTGTGTGTATTATTATTATCAGGTATTAGGTACTTTATAGTCATGGAGGCGTCTCTGTGAAATTCGGGTTGCTCCCACCTGGAGAGCGCATCGCAGCCAATTTTTTTTTTCATGCGATTTTTGTGTGACTGATGATGAAGGAAGGGGGGAGTAATTTTGACCAAATGACAAATTTTTCGTTGCCACTGGGATTAACGTGTGCTGAGTGCATGGGCACATGGGACCTCGGTTTATCGTCTCATCTCAAAGACTGCACGTTCAGACCGTAAGGCCTAGTGCAAAGTGAGAGGAACAATCCCCTGTACCCAGGTTCGAACTTGGGTTTATTTGACAAGAGGCAAACTACCACTTTGTGTGTGTGTGTGCGTGTGCGTGTGCGTGCGTGCGTGCGAGTGTGTTTGCATGTGAGTAAATGCTTGTGTGTCTGTGTATGCCTGCTTGTACATTTGCATTTGAATGCCTTTGTGAAAACTGCAAACGGAACTTACGCTGACAAACAGGGGCTTGATGGGACCAACTGCCTTCTTTTTCACACACAGAACGGCTTTTCCCAATCAGCTCATAACCCGGGAAACAGTAGTACTCAATCACCATGGCGTAGTTATCTCCATCTCCGTTCAGCAGGGTGTAATTACCGTCGGGCAAATTTGGCACTGCTCCACAAGCCGTTGCTGAAAATATAATGTCAAAGAACAAAATTCTGAAGAAAAACCCATTTGGCACCGATTAACCCTTTCACCGCCAAGGTCGCATTTTTGCACCACAATGATTTAACACCAATGTTCCAAAGGCATAAAACCAGGGTCTGTTAATCCAGGGACCCTATTTTCTTAATTTGGGGAGGTAAGGATAGGCCTTACTTTATACATGTCACAGAGGAATTTCCAGATGATTTTTTTTCTCTACCCAGGTAAGATTAATGAAAACATTTTGCTGAAAAATGGCCGGCGGCAAAAGGGTTAAAAACAACATTTGGCACGTATTAAAAACAAACAGGAAAACATGAAATGAAACTTTTCTTTGACACAATTTTGCAAAATTCTGAGAGAAAAAACCATTTAGCACAGATTAATAATAATAATAATAATAATAATAATAATAATAAACAACGGATATTTATATAGCGCTTTTTATCGAGCACAAAGCGCTTTACAATCAGCATTGAAAAAACTCACACATGCACACACGCACAACAGACACACACGCATGTATGTGCACGCACGAGAGTGAACGCGTTCTTGCACACAGACATACACACACATCCCCACACACATTTCATCAAACACACAGAAAAACACATTCTCACTGAAATGCACACAAACTTACTCAAACATACACTTGTACAAACACGCGCACACGCACGCACACACACGCGCACTCACGCGCACTCACATACACAAAAACACTTGCGTGTACTCACACTCACAGACACATGCTCGCATACACTCCCTCTAGCCGAACACAATCTCTCCTGCGCACGCATACACTTATGCACATGCAAGCAGATATACCCACACAGAACACACACAACACACAAAACACTCACACCTGCTTGGAAGCGCGGATTTGGCACGGATTAAAAACAGAGTAAAACATGAAATGAAACTTATCTTTAACACAATTTTGCCTGACAAAAGACATTTAGTGCCCAACTGCATAAAAGAACAAAACGGTTGTAACTTTGTCTTGAATGCGCCTGGAAAATGTGCATGATGTAGTATAAGGTATATAATAAAGTATATACTGTGCATTATCTTTCTATGCAACTCAAAACATAGCTTACCGTATTAAATCCCTACTGAAGTAGTAAATCCATACTGAATGCATGAACCTGCTGATCTCAACTGCTTTGACTTGAATGCATACAGGGTATGGTCAGAGAGTGCACATAAAAACTGAACAATGAGGGCAAGGCATAAATGGACCAAGAATCTGAGACCTTTTTTATGGTGATCCATGGGGATACTATGAAGATACTGATAACGCTGTGGTGTTTCAATGTAGCAGACTTACTGGCAAGACTATTCTTCATTCCCTTCGTAAATATTCTGGTGTAAACAGACCTACAACACAGAAAGCCTGAGCAACAATTTTTGAAAAGCGTAATTTGTAAATTATGCAACCATGGCTTCACTCAAATGTAGACAGAAGTCGCAAGAGAGAGAGAATGGTGTTGGAAATTTACATCAGTAATGAGTGTGACAAGCGGCTTAAAATTTATTATCTCCCAGCCCGGAACCTGAAAAATTATTACAGCACTAAAGAACAGATAATTATTTTATTTTACGTGTTGGGCTCGGTTTTGTGTCTTTGGACTCCTAAGCCCTGTCCCTCATCCCCCTTTAAAAAAAAAAGAAAGCAAACATTTGTTTGGACTCCTTTCCCCTGCCCCTCCACACTACCCCCCCCCCCCCCCCCCCAAAAAAAAAAAAAAAGAAAAAAGGGAAACAAAAGATACTTATCAATATTCAGCATGTCAAGAATAATAAGCCAAAGAACTGCAAAGGGATTACTCTAAATTTTTCCTTTTCTGTTTACAGGCCATAACGGGTGAGGTACGTATGTGTCTAGTTCTCAGTTTTCACCCCCCCCCCCCCCCCCACCACCCACTGCATTAATTATTCTAAACCATTACAAACCTGGATGGTTCCCCCAAGGTACTCACATATAGAATGAATGAATGAAGGAAGCTAACCTGTAACCATCAATGGTCAATAACACATATTCAGGGCTGGTCAAAACTACTAGCCTGGTAACTGTAACGCTCTACCAGTTAGCAGAGAGCGCTACGCAGAAGGGCTGCCTGTGAAAGTAACCATTGGCTAGTAGAAAAATCTGTGGGCAAGTAGATTTCAAAAGTCACTAGCCTAATGAAGCCATTACATTGAAGTCAGTCCCTCTACTAATGGGTGACTAAAAATTTAAGAACTGCACGGCCCTGTTTTGATTTTTACCACTGAGTCTCCCCAGACCATCTCTCCCTTCCATGTAACCAAATATCAAAGCAAGCTCAGCTGTCTACTAAAAATAAACCAGCACTGAAACTTAAACCCAGAGCCGGCATATATAAAGCGTTCACGCGAGACGAGAGGCATCATTCTTATCGCAGCAGGCGAGAGAGACGGTTCAACCGTTCTTTTTTCTCTGTTGCTCGAGCCACTGTGAGTCAGAACTTCGCAGCGACTAGGCTAGCAGTTTACACCCAATCCCTGGGATCGGTAGCTTTCCCTTTAAAAGAAAGGAAACCGAAAGGCAGCCTCCTGTCTCCTCCTCCCTCTCTCTCCCACCTCTCTCCCCAAATCATTTCTCTTTCTCTTTACTTCTCTCCTTTCTTTCTTTCCCACTTTAATCTCTTTCTCTTCCTCTCTTCCTTAGAACTCTTCTCTTCCTCTCTCTCTCTTCTGTGTGTGTGTGTGTGTGTGTGTGTGTGTGTGTGTGTGTGCGTGTGTGTGTGTGTGTGTTCGTTCTTTAGTTTAACGTCTGTTCACCCGCAAGTGATATTAGACCATTGTACACAATGTGTGTGTGTGTGTGTGTGTGTGTGTGTGTGTGTGTGTGTGTGTGTGTGTGTGTGTTCTTTAGTTTAACGTCTGTTCATCCGCAAGTGATGTGTTGTGTGTGTGTGTGTGTGTGTGTGTGTGTGTGTGTGTGTGTGTGTGTGGTGTGTGTGTGTGTGTGTGTGTGGTGTGTGTGTGTGTGTGGTGTGGTGTGGTGTGGTGTGTGTGTGGTGTGGTGTGGTGTGGTGTGGTGTGGTGTGGTGTGGTGTGGTGTGGTGTGTGTGTGTGTGTGTGTGTGTGTGGTGTGGTGTGGTGTGTGTGTGTGTGCGTGTGTGTGCATGTGTACGTGCATGTGCATTCAAGTGTGTTCAGGGATTTTTGTTGTTGTTTTCTTCGGGCTAGTAAAAATGTGTTCGGGCAAGTAAAATGTTTAAGTTACTCGCCCAGACGGCTAATGAAAATTTTAAAGTTTGGCCAGCTCTGAATATGCTGGTATATGTAAATCTTTTAAGTTACCTTCACAGGTAGGCTCTTCGCTCCAGTCGGACCCATTTCCACAAGTAGTGGTGTTGAAGGAAGTGAAAGTGAAACCTCCGACACACTCATAAGTCACTGTTGCACCGTACTTGGCATCTCCAGATCCCTCCACAATGATCCCATTGCTTATTGCAGGAGGTACCCCACAGTATATTTCTGAAACAAACAAAAGTATGATTGAAAACTGTCCACTATTCAATCGAAAGACAGACACATGTATGCATTCTAGCACACAAGCATAAGCATGGCACAAACACATACACACATGCTTGCACGTGCACACATACACACATTTAAATGTATTTAAATACCCTGTATTTCTCTTTTATCTGTCCACTCTACTTTTATGCTTCTTTTGAGGTCTTGAGGCCTTTTCTTCCAGCAAAAGTGGTATGAACCTCCCCAGTTCCAGGCAAAATAATCAGTGTTCATTGTGGCCATGCACAGCGACGAAGAACACACACACACACACACACACACACACACACACACACACACACACACACACACACACAGAATCACTTTTTTGTGGAAGGATGTAAAACCAAAGAACACACACTTAAAAACATACACGTACAGTTTGTCCATGACCATGACCACATCCTTGACAATGCCTTTATTTTTTCCAATTTCCGTTGACACACACTGTACTGTGACGTAAGTGTCCCGCGCGACCCCTCTTTCTTATCTACGCCCCCCCCCCCCCCCCCCCCTTTTCATTTCTCGGGCCGGCCGCCACATTAATTGCCATCCACCATCAAACAGACGCCGATTAAGGCATTTATCTCTTTGAAGCCCGGTTTACCTCCCCTGTCAGCATGTAACACCTACAGTGGTGATCTCCCTTTACCCCCCCCCCCCCCCCCCTATCTCCATTTCCCATCACGAGAAAGTGACTTCCACAGTCGGCGCCCTTTGAACCCTTCCTTTTGGAGCACGAGAAGGATAGGAATGTCGGCATGTGATAATGATGTAACCGGCGCGTATTGTTCTGTACTACTAGGCATCATCTTGTGACGTGTCGACTGCTATAAACCAATCACAGGCTTTCATTGTTTGAAAGTGAAGGCTATAATTTGAGTAGTGAGAAAAAGTTAGCCTACACATACTTTCACACAAGACGCTGAAACCTGGCTAGAGCAACATTGCAGACTCAACCTCTCTCCCAGCCAGTCATAATAGCCCAACTAGTGAGTATTATTGATGGCTGGTGATTGAGATTTGGTTTGTTTGATCCTATTTTTGATCTAGATCCTATGTTCAATGATGAATAAGGAGTAGATAGATATGTTATTGAAAAGAAGTGGTAAACATTCTGTTCTATTTATGTGCACTGATTATTTGTGTGTGTGTGTTTTTGACTTTAACACTTTTGGTACCAGAACCGGATTTTATGCCTACTAACCCATTTGTCTATTTTTAGTAGGAAACCTGTGGGTTGCAATCTTGCACTTTATGATACCATTCCTTTCCAGGTGTTGGATGGAGAGTGATGTTGGCTTGATCACCTTTTATGTTTTACTGATCTCAGTTTGTTAACTGAAATTCAGTTTATTTATTAACTAGTGCTATTGTACAAGGGCAGCCTTCTAGCCGGTTGGGATCCACTAATTCCCTGCCGACTGAAGCCCCTTGTCTCTAAGCCATAGAGATCTACATCCACCTTCTCCTGTGATTATCAGCAGGGCATCGTGGTCAGGACGCACAATCCCTGACTCACAAGCACCAAGACGGGAACGCCGCCAAGACGCCCCGCACCCAGAATCCGCGAGGAGACCACGCCTGAACCGTGCCATCCCGCGAAGCCGTAACCGGAACGACTGGGAGCTACTCTCACCTGACGAGCAAGCCCAGCCACCCCAGCACTCACCGATCACTACGGAAAACTTGACAGCAGCTAAGTCCACCGGACCGCGCCAATCATTTGAACTTTCCCCCTGGCACTGAAGACACTTAAGTGACCCTTCCCGCTTGGGGCTAACCTTCTAGATAAACAAAAGTCTTGTAAATCCTTTCGGATTCCATTGTTTTTCATTCACATTTTGTTTTGGCGCCATTGAGCTGCTTTATTATTATTGTTGCATAATCTTATGCAGATTTTGTGAGTAAATAAAATACAAGTGTCAAATAATCCTGAACCCTTTGGTCAGACTGATGAGAGTGGGAGTCTTGTAATTTCATGTAAAACCCTACTTCTCTCTGTCTGCCATTAAGAGCAAATCAACCACTTGTATTTCTTACAATCATACGAGCCAGAACCCGGGCACAAATATAAATTTATTAGATGAAAAGGGGCCGGGAAAGTTGCTCACCTCCCATACCCTAGAGAAGTGGGCTAAAGGCAAATTTTCTACTTGAAAATTTAACACACTAAAAGTCTTCCCTAGGGACTTAGCCTTTTAACCCATTACCTCGTCACATGTACTTTATCCAAAAAGCAAGCATTCAAACGCAGACTCGAACAGATACAAACATGCACGCACACACGCACACACACACACATATATATGCATGGGTGCTCCTGTGAAATTTCAAAAATCCAGCAAGGCAGGGGTCCAGGGGCCACCCAGTTAGCAAGTTGACTTAAACAATCCTAAAAATATAAAGTTCCTGGTAAAGGCGTGTAAATGTTTATCTGAATTCATTTATTTTATATTCTATACATGAGAGAAACTGACAAAACTTTTATAAATAGGAAATTCGTTGCTTTTCAAATTCTCATAATCCGGCGACACCGGCTCCAGGCAATTAAAAAATCCTGCATTTCAGGACATCCTGAAAGCAGGAGCATCCATGTATATACAGACACAAACACACAATGTTCTACCTGCACAGGTGGGCAGGCGACTGGCGTTCCACTTCCCTTCCATTCCACAGATGATGGTGATCTCCTCATAGTCCACATATTCCTCTTGCTCAAAGGCATAGCCGAGGTCGCAGCTCAGAACCACATCTGTTTTGTAGTGGACATCACTGGTGGACAAGCTCATGTGGTCAGTGTTGGTGATCGGAGGACACGCTGTTCAACATGACAGAAATTATACAGTATGTTTTACATCACTACTCACTGGCCATTAGAATAACCACACGTCAAGAAGTAAATTGGAACATTTAAAACAAAATTTACAAAAAAATTGTTTTGATATTCTATCTCATGCAGTGTTATAAATGCAGATTACTTTTCTTGGATGATTTATTTTCAGTTCTTTTAAAGAAAGGAATATGTTTAATGTTCTCCGACCTGGCACAGGTACATATGGGACGTTTTTATAATATGTAAAGATAATGGATCGATCCTGGAGGTACTGCGACACCAGGTCGACCTGAATCGATTCGGTTCTTTTTGTATCTTCATTGTTATTTGCTCTTCAACTTGAATTACTTTAAATAACAAGATACAAATATATGATTATAAAGAGCTTCAT
>CM065682.1:55707704-55740204 GCA_017654935.2 Phymorhynchus buccinoides
ATCAGGTGGGTTTTTTCCAAATCATAGCTTTGCAATTACTTTGTTGTTTTATGTTCTTCAAGTTTATAATAATAATAATGGATATGTGTTGTGCTCTTTCTCCAAAGAGCTCAGAGCGCTTAAGGGGATACACGCCATATACTTCCCACGATGACACATGATTAAGATTTTTGTCATAGAATCTACACGTACTCCTACGGTCAAAACTTGAAAAAAAAAGAGGGTCACTGTGGGCAATTTTTGAGTAAAATCAGGTCTACTGAAAACTGGATTTATTTCATACACTTTTAATAAAAATTTGCCTAATACTACAACCTATTTCGTATTAGAATCTATGTCAAAGTTTATAAAAATTCAATTTAGTCAATAGGAAATTTCGGAAAATGGTTGTTGTATTAACACATATTTCCCTAAATTTCATTGTTCAAATGCCTTTAGAAAGACACTCAACGATTCAATGAATTTCTAGTTTTTTGATAATAGATGAAATAATCTATACTCGTTTCCGTGCTTGTTACTGAACCCCATACACTTTTTCAACCCCACCCCTATTTTCGCATGGGACTCATGCCAAGAGTTATATCCCTTAATACTTTTGTTGTTGACAGTTTTATGAAATTTTAAAAATTTAGTAACGCGGTTTTAGTAGTTACTAAGAAATTAATATGTTTAAAAATAATCATTATATTCTAACAATGCAAACGTTTTAGCGATATACTTTTCACAAACATAAATAAACTTGTATATTTTCAAAAATGTCTTGCACCACTGGGAGTCCCCCATATTATGCTAGCAGGATCAATCACAGAGAGAGTAGGTCAGTTCATTCACAATTTCGTCATTTCATTCTTACGTCATCTTAGCCATGCGTCATTCATTCATGAAACCACAGAGAGAGTAGCACAATTTCGTCATTTCATTCTTACGTCATTCATTCACTGAAACCCTTTAGTAGTGTTTCCTATGACACAGTCAGCCACTAGGGGAAAACTAGCGCCACCTGTATGCCCGTATCCCCTTAAAAAGTTAACTTTAGACAACAACAATAAAAATAGTAATAAACACAAAGCAATCAAAACATCATATAATAAAAAGCCAAGTGTCCATGTGTGTGTCTGTCTGTCTGTCTGAAACACAAAACGGGCCTTATAACTCCGCCGTTTTTGGACCGAATCGCTTTAAATTTGCTGTGAGCCCTAACGGGGCGATGGCAACGGCAAACGAGGCGGCCGTGTCATTTGCGCGGTTTGGCAAATGCGCGAAACGCGTATCCGCCGGACTCTCGGCGCCCGTATCTCCGGCATTTCTGGACCGATTGCCTTCAAATTTGGCAGGTAGATGACCGAGGACGGTGACTATCGGTGTGCCAAACCGGAAGCGAATCGGTTCAGAAACGAGCGCGCTATACGCCGCTTCACCTTTTCACAAATACCTCCGCCGTTTGTTAACCGAATCACTTCAAATTTGCTGTCATGCTTGCTATGGTCCGGGCAAAGCCTGGCAGCAAATTTGAAGAGAATCGGGAGAGCGCGTCACTCTCAGAGCAGCGCCAACGGGAAACGGGGCCTTATAACTCCGCCGTTTCTTAACCAAATCGCTTCAAATTTGCTGTACTCAGCGTTACCAGTACTTGGCATTACCGTTACTAGGCGTTACCATTACTAGGGAGAGCGCATCAGTGATCACTCTCAGAGCAGCGCCAACGGGAAACGGGGCCTTAGAACTCCACCTTTTCTTAACCCGAATCGCTTCAAATTTGCTGTACTCAGTAAGGTGCGGGGGTAGTAGAACGGGATGAGTGAAGAAGATGGAAGGAGGGAGAGAGATAAAAGTAATAATATTTTGCGGACCCAACGAAACCAGTACTCGGCGTTACCTGTACGTGGCATTACCAGTACAGTGCATTGCCAGTACTAGGCGTTGCGCTAGTATATATTAAATACAAATCCGATACTTCACATGTGCGCATACACATGTACGCATACACACATGCGCATGCACACACACACAGCACACACACACACACACACAAAGACATTCTTACCCAAAGGCTACTTTACATGCAAGCGCATACCGAACAGTTTCCAATATGAAAGTCTAGTCAGAAAATATGACATTATCATGTAAGGGAGAAAGTGGGCTCCGGTGAGATGAGGATGATGAAGAATAGGATCACTTAAATCTAAATAGATAAGTGGGCTGTGTGTGTGTGTGTGTGTGTAGTGTGTGTGTGTGTGTGTGTGTGTGTGTGTGTGTGTGTGTGTGTGTGTGTGTGTGTGTGTGTGCGTGCGTGCGTGCGTGCGTGCGTGCATGCGTGCGTGCGTGCGTGCGTGTGCTTTCGGGATAAAACCATATTTAGCGTGGTTTTATCGCCGCCAAACGTTCGCAGTATCCAGATGGATGATCCCAGGTTAACATAGGGTACATTACATTTTGCAACACGCTCCATAATTAGCGTAATTAGTCAAAGTCAAGCGATCAACCAGGTCAGTGGTTCTACCCACTATAAGGCATAATTTTCACAGACAGCAGCAAGATACAGTAGCCTGATGGTTAAGTCGTTGCATTCTCACACAAACGTTCCTGGTTTGAACCTGGCTCTGTCCGAATATTTTTTTATTTTTTATATTTTTTAACAATCATCCCAACACGCAAATAATAATACAGTGGATTACTACGCTTATTATCCGCGAAGCGGGTAGGTAACCGGCTAGTCAGTATGATAATGAAAGAAAAAAAACCCTCAGTAAATCACTGACAGAATGCAATAATGAAAATTATCCAACATTTTGTCTTGTTGCAGGGTTTTTGCACAGTCCATTCTTCAGCCTCATACTGACAGAATATAAGAATGAAATTTATCCAACATTTTGTCTCGTTGCAAGGTTTTTACACAATCCATTCTTCAGCTTCGTTAAAAAGTATCAAGAGGACAAAAAGCAAGCTTACACAAATACAGGTAAAGATAAAGAAATGTTGGTAATTGACGGTTACGGCAGGTGGACATTATTGGAAGAAGAAGAAGGATCAACCCATCCCCCAACCAAGCCTCCCTGGCGGACTTTGTTTTTGCTGATTTCTACAAGATCTAGGACATTTTGTCCTATTGATTTTCCTATTTCAGGACAGTTTGTTCTATCACCTTTCCATCCTCAGTGCATCTCTGCCCACCTCCTCTCACTGCCTTTTCTTACCTACACACACTGCTTCCACATCCTCCTCTGGCTGCCAGTAGGTGTTGTTGTCAGTGGTGTTCAGGATGCAGGTCAAGGAGGACACCGTGGGGAAATAGCCGGGTTCCTCGCAGTTATACTCCACCACTTCGCCCACCTCAAACGAGGTGAAGTTCAGGCACATCCCGGCTGGGGTGCCCGGGTCTGAACACCTAGCAGCTGAAGACAACATTGTCAGGTGTGAGGCACACAGAACAGGTCACTTATAATAATAATAATAATAATAATAATGAGCATTTCTTGTGCTTAATCTTAAAGAAGCCCTAAGCGCTTACAATAATGAAACAATAAAAAATAAAAAATAAAAAGCAGTAGAAATATACCAATGTTAAAAATGTCTTTGCACACACACACAGACACCAAACACACACACACAAGCTAACAATGCACATGGGCAAACAAAAATTACTTTGAAAAGAAATGAAGCAGGCTATGATTTGAAGAGAGTGGTTTTGAGAGAAGACTTCAATGAAGAAAGGGAGTTGGTAAACTATTTACGCTAAACTACAGAAAGGACTGGGAACATAGAAGAAGAAGAAGAAGAAGAAGAAGAAGAAGAAGAAGAAGAAGAAGAAGAAGAAGAAAGCACACTAACTTGTGATTTACATAGTAAAGGTGTGTACATATATATGGAAATTGCGGATGGGTTTCTGCGCAAAAATGTGGAAGATTTTCCACAAACGCTTTCATGTTTCTTACTTAGATTCTTTTGTGATTCTGTTGCGTGATGGGATATGCAGATGGGTTTATGTACGTGTGCACATGCCTTACCTCTAAATGAAAAAACCATTCCATTCAATTTTGTTACAATATGTATTCACAGTTATTTATTTGATTCATGTATTCTTTATAAAAGAGAGATGTTTAGATATTTCACACAATTGACAGTTTTGCACAAAGTTGTCTCTGACATTATCTGGGTGAACAAGATCGAGACACAGGGTTGCAACGACAAGCATTCCAAAGCTTAAACGAAATGAACAGTTTTTCTGACCGGAACAAAAGTAAAGGAACGCACCAATGCAAGTCAGATTTCCAAGCCCCCAGCGGCCGTTCTTCTCACATGTCACCTCATCATTTCCGTTTGTAGAAAACCCTTCTTTGACCCGCCCTGCTTCGCAGCTAAAGACAAAGGAGGAGTTGAAACCGTTGGAAGCGGGCATCGAGAAATCAGCTCCCGCTATGGAAGGTACGTCCCCACAGTCAACAGCTAAACAAAGAGAGGAAACATTTCAGGTCAGTGTTTCAATCAACTACACTTTAAACAATACTACATCATGAATAATTGGAGAATGTTCAGGGTTTTTTTATTACGACATTTTGCTGTTGTTTGTGCAGTGTCAATGGTGGCAGAATTGGTGTTTATAAACCTTTGTGCATGTGACATGATTAGGATGACCACTACGCCACGCAAGGCATGTTGAAGGATGCAATGACAAAAAACAAAACAAAGCACATGGGCAAAATAATAATTCGAACCAAAAGCATCTTAAAATGTTCACATCTTATGATCTTAAAATGGAATCACAATTTAAGCAAAACAACACTCTGAAGAGCTCATATATGTTTAATTCCTTGGCCATTCCTATTTACTAACATCAAGCGCCTTTAAATAAGACCATCCAAATAATCTTTACCTGGGCAATGAGGTTTGTCGCCTTGTATACGGAAAGTTTTGTTTGCTTGGTCATAGGCACAAAACAAGGTTTTGTTGTAGTTTTCTTGCATGGATTCGGAATAACACTCCAGAATGATCTCTTCATCAGGATAATAGGTCCTGTTGGGGTAGACGTTCATCACCAAGCCAGTTGGTTCCAGGCGTTCACAAGTGATTTCTGCAACAAGTGTCAACCGGTGTCATGATAAATTAGTAGCTCCCATGAAATAAGTACCCTTCGCATGCGAACTATAACCATCCTAACCCTAACCCTATCCCTAACCCTAACCACGGAAAGAACCAAGAAATAGAGCAGGAGGGTGTAAATCTACATATTTGCCGATAAATCGATGTACAAAGCCATGCCACTTAGTTTCGTTAAATTCACAATGGCGGACGATAAAACACCATTCGAATAAGGAATGGGTACTTATTTCATGAGGTAGAACATTCTCTTCACACCGGGATTAACATTTCTTACTTCAAGCTGACAAAAAATAATATTAATTTCCACATTTACATTAGAGTACAAACCAAAAATCTTACAAATCCAATAATGCTGTTTACTATATTCTTGTAACCTTTGCAATAATCATCATCATCCCCTATTTTAATGGACACACCTGCATGAAGCCATTTCTGGTTTCCTGCACAATGTCAGTCACATCGTAGACTGCATTCAATGGAGCCCATTTCATTTTAAATGTTATTCGATTTCCAATGAGGCTTTATACCGAAAATTATCTGCCCCTGTCTCGTGACCTGAGATGCAAACGCCACCTACTTAAGATTATCACCCTTGCCTGTCAGGAACTAGTAGTAGTATATAGCCACATAAAATTATCTGCCCCTGTCTCGTGCCCTGAGATGCGAACGCCACCTACTTAAGATTATCGCCCTTGCCTGTCAGGAACTAGTAGTATATAGCAACAGAAAATTATCTGCTCCTGACTCATCACCAGGGGGCATCGGCAGTTCTTCCTAAAATTATCGCCCTTTTCGTGTCGGCAGTGCCTTGTATTCACTGAAGTTGAAGCGACAAGGAGTAGTATAAAGCCTCGTTGAGAGCCACACTAATAAGTTTCCTGATCTTGAGGCCAGTTTGCATAAGATCTCTGTCTTCAAAGGAACTTCAGGCGCCTTATCCATGACCTACCCAGTAATTACAATTTTTCTCTCAAATATGCAGCGCCTTGTATTCACTGAAGTTGTAAGCCGACAATATGGTACTGCAGTTCACAAGCAAGTCTTAACTCATTCGCATGGCAACGATTTTGAATTATTAATAAAAACTCACAAATCACTCCAGCCACACACACAAACAAAACATACGTAAACAAAAGGAGAAATGAAAGAAGATTACAGGTTTTTACTTCAGGTTTAGACATAGGGAAGTGGTAGATCAGACTTTTTTTTTATATATAGACTTAATATAGGAAAACTCTACACCGATTGGTTTCCCCACAACAAACCACTACAAAAGCAAAGTCAGAGGCAAAATTGTGGTCCAAGGGAGTGAAGCAATCTTGGAAGTGACCGAGGTATGGTGTGTGCAAACAGATTTACTTCCCTTGAAGCAAATGCATAAAAAAATTGACAGTTATCTATTAATTCCGGACCTATATGGCTGGAATGACTTGAATGAGTTAATCGTACTCACGTATACATTCTGGAGGGTCTGTATCCCAGGTGGTGTCTCCAAGGCAAGTGAGCACATCACCGGAGGATGAACTGGTGTTCACTTCAAATCCGAAGTCACACCGGTATGTCACATTTTCGTTGTAGTCAAAGGAAATCCTAGTTGTGAGAGCCGTGCCATTGCTGATGTTCGGTGGTGCACTACAGATTTTTGCTGTAAAAAAAATACAAAATTTTGTTAAAAAAACATTTTTACCAGAAAATAGCACACATGTGCATTAGTTAAAAGACAAATTTTTGTATAGATAGTTGGACAACAGATCGTCGGAAGAAAATTATTTCATCATGTTATGCAAGATCATCGATGGGAGGTGATACATAGCTGGTTTTTTATTCATTTTTTTGGCAAATGAAAGCTTGTGGAGTGTATATAACAATAGGTAAAATAGTACTAAAACAGCATTTGCTGACATGATATAACAGCTTCAGTACAGATAAACCTGGATAAAATGTGCAGTCAATACCATATAATGTATATTTGTGCTTCTACACATATTTTGAAGGGGTCTAGATATTACATTTAGGCACCCAAAAGTGGATGTTTTGATAATCATTTGAATATTGTGAATGCCATCAAGGGCACAAGTTGAACAGCTGCCTTCTGTTGCACATGCAACAAATTTCCTTGTTTTAATGAGATTGGGACAATAAATGATCCATGAACATGCTTTTGAATAAAACAAAAATATCTAAACTGTAAGTTATGTTAATTTTTTCATCACCTTAAGTTTCTTTAACGGGTGCAATTATACGAAAATGAATGTATCAGTCCACCATATTATACGATATTTCCCATTTTCATTGCTTAGTGATCTTTCAGCATGACAGCCCTTACCATTACAATACTGACAATACATAAAGAAATGAACATACAGCTATGAGCAGTCATTTCTAGGAAAACATGGCTATGACTTAGTGCTTCAATTAAAAAAAATAGCTAAAACTAATTGTTTCTATGTAACTATTTTCAGTGAGTTAATAATCAACATTCAAACAGCTGACAAAAAACAAGCTTGGATTAATTTCCCCCCGACGTTTCGTCTGTTGACTTTTTCCAGGGGTCTCTTTATTCTGAACAAGTTGTGGCCAGTATAAATTACATTTTCTTTGTCCGCACCTGAATAAAACTCACCAAAAATAAATACAGGTAAAAGTCAGGTAGTCACGGGCACGCTAAAAATCTAGATTACTCACGGATAACTTGAATCAATTAATAATCAATATGAATAAAACAAACAAAATGATGGCTAGACAGCTTTAAAGAAAACCAGACATGCTTCACTTACGGACACAGGTGTGGTTGAAGCGGTAGACATCCCCAGGTGTGTTGCCATCTTCCGGGGAAGGAATAAAACGCCCACTGAGTCCGTCCTCCGTGAAAAGGAGGTAGCCTTCATTGCACACACATTCGTAGTCTGTTCCACTGTTCAAAGGATCACAGTGTCCGTTTTCCAGATCACATCCCGAAGTCCCATCATCGCACTTGTTTATGGCTGAAACAAAAGCACGTCTTTGATTACAGAGGAAAATAAATAAAATGTTCAGGTTTTGCTTAAAAAACAAACCAAAAACCTTTCTAGTGTGTAATTGGCCCTTTCCAATACATTCTCTAAAAACAATCTGGAGATCACAGTGACTTTATTTTTGTATAATGGTTTAAATATATTTTTAATCTTTTAAATGATATAAAATTTGAAAACCAACTTGTTAATTTGTGTTTAACTGAATAAGTTGAAAGCAGCCACACCACTGTCGGTCTGTTGCTAAAAAGCTGTGAAAAAGTCAACCATTAATCTTTGAAACTAGCAGTACCATGATTAGCGTCCCTTTTGCAGATAAAAATATAAATGTTACTGCTTTTTAAAATTACTGTATGGCCACTTCTGTCTATGATTATCGGGTACTTGTGACTTATAATAACTGTCGATTGTTGACAGATGCACTTTTCCACACTACAGCTACTTTGCCTACACATAAGACTATTGCCAAAATGTTTATAAACTCCAATGATACTACTTTCACCTGTCTAGCACACATACATACTAATGTCACCCACTCTGTCTGTACTTTAGACTTACATATTATTACCTAATTCATGCTCATTAGTTTAACCATGAACATAATATTACTGCTTGTCCATGAACATGCACGCTATGTTACTTGTCCATGCATTTTTGTATTCCAGACTTGTTTTCATGCACATTTGTGTGCATTTGTCTCTTGTTCAGTACATGCACTTACGCAGCATTGCCACCTGTCCATGCACCTTTGCCACCTATTGCCACCTGTCCATGCACCTTTGCCACCTATTGCCACCTGTCCATGCACCTTTGCCACCTATTGTTACCTGTCTATCCACAATTAGATACTAGTGCAGTGCCATTTGTTTTCTTATTCTTTCTCGGGAGATGCATACATATAGAATTTACCATGACTTTATGCATGCCACAAGTTAATTTCTAGTTATCAATGCAATGTTTGTAAATTCATCATTCAGGAATGTTGTACCTAATTATTGTCCATGCATGCTGTAAGACTTCTCCACAAAAAACAAATTTTAGCCCAGCCCACTGGAATAGCAGCTGTCCCCTCTGCTATCTGGATGTCATAGTCGGAAACGACAGAGGCATACATAAATATATATATGCTGAAAATGTTTGTAACATGCATAGTTACAGAATATTGTGGGGTTTTCATGCAAACTGACAGTACACTGTCAATAATCTATGCATATTAACAATTAAATACTTTTAGTTTATCAGCACACTTATCACTGCATGTTCTATCATTGTTCATGCATACTAAGAGATAAGCACACCATGTTATACATGATCTAATTAATGATTATTATGTTTATTTTTTCAACGCATGCTTGCACCTTGTTGTCTCGTGTGACTGACAGTTTACTCTTACTTTAAATTGTCAAAATATACATCTACATGTATTTCCCACTGTTCACTCATGCTCTACAGCTAAATATCTTACTTCATGTATCATTACATGCATCCTATATATACTGATGCCATTTGTCCATGCAAACTTACTGATACTGGCACGTGTTCAAGCATACTCACTGACTGTTGTCAGAGTGGAACTGATTAACAAGAAACATGGAGGAGCAAGCTTTAAGTGTTGCATTTCTGCGTCAAAATTTATTGAACTTAATCAGACTTTAGTAGAGATAATAAACAGCAACGACAACATAATAAAGTTGCCTTACATCACCATAATTGTCTGCCCTGTTCACCGCCCTTTAGTATAATAAAACGTGACAAAACAAAACTTAAATTATCAGAAATGATACCATGTAACTGTATTAAAAACTATAAAGTACAATAAAGAATGAGTTGTGAGTTATTTTCAAATTTTAAAAATGATACACTGACATGATCTTGAAATAATTACAGTGGTACCCCTCTAATAAGACGCTCGCAAATGCGACTTCTCCTCACATACGACTGATTTTTTTTTTTCCCGAACACATTCCACTATATATCCTATGCCGCAAATACGACTTTTCCTGAGTTCCGACTTACGACCCGATTTCAGGGGTTGAGATGCGACCACAATCTTATCTTTTTGCAGTCAGTTTCGTGCAAATCGATCTCTCGATGAAAAGTAGTCAGAAATGTAAACATGGAATTTCCATTGGAAGTGCGGAAAAGAAAAACAATTGACATTGGAAGAACGCGTCCGTGTTGTGGAAAGAAGTGAGAAAGGGGAGACTGCGATCGCAATTGTGAACTCGCTCAGTGTCGGCAAAACACAGATCCAAAACATAATCAAGGATAAGGAGTCGATTAAATCACGATGGGAAAGTGGCGAGTGTGGGAGCAGGAAACTAGCGAAAGTAAGGAAAACAGAAACCATGGTCATCGACGAGAAAGTTTGGGACTGGTTTTGTGATGCAAGATCACGCAACATTCCAGTGACTGGAAAATTAATCCAGGAAAAGGCGCTCTGTGTAGCTCTCGAATGTGGCCTGGATGATTTTATGGCCTTAAATGGATGGCTGCGCCGTTGGACTCAGCGTCACAACGTTCACAATGCTGTGCTCAGTGGTGAGCGTGCGAAGGTTTGTTTGTAAATGTACAGTAATTTATTATACTTTGTGGATTTCTCAGTTCTTCTCGTGTGTTCAATAAAATTACACTAGTATTCATCAACAGTGTTAAAAAGTGTTTTATTTCATTGTTTCCACGATGCTTGCTTAGTTCTGTACTCTGTACTAAGATGCTTGGTTCTCTAAAAAGACCACCCCTCAGATAAGACTTTTTTTTCACTGCACTTTCAAGGTCTTATTAGAGGGGTACCACTGTACTACCGGTAATTTATTTGGCCTGTTAGGAGGTGGAAAACATTCTCCTGAGACATTTATTCAAGAGGCTTTTGGAAAGGAAGAACCCCTATCTATATTTTTGAATGCCGGTACTTCAGAACTTGTAATGCTCAAACTGAGGACTAATGGACTATACATTCTCTTTCTTTTTCCATTTCATATACACACACACACACACACACACACACACACACACACTACATTATCTTTCTTTTTCAATTTAATACACACACACACACATTATACATTCTCTTTAGTTTTTTCCATTTCCCCCCTCCACACACACACACCATAACACATGCATGCATACAAACTCAAACATACCACACACATGCATCACATACAAACAGATAAAACTAATACAATAACATTAACAATTATTTGAATAAAATATCCTAAATAGCACAGCAATACTGACTGAAAAGAAATTCTTGCAAACGTCTTACCTTCACAGCCGCTCCCACTCTTCCGGTACTTGTCTTCACACTCACACGTGAAGCTCCCATTTGTGTTCTCACAGAACTGATTTTCTACTCTGCAGTTGTGGCTATCATCGTCGCATTCATTTTGGTCTGAAACACACGCAGTGGAAGTGGAACTCGCATAAACATTTTTATTTTTATTTTTTAAATTACTGGTTTTACTTACGATTGCACAATGATTTCTTAACATAGTTGCTGAGGCAGTGTTGGTGATTTAAAATGACAGATAAAAAACAACAACTGGTTGAGTTGTTCTGGGAGGTCATGGGTTTCACTGATTGAACCTTTAGAATGTTTTACTATATTTTATGGACTACTTACAAAATTACTCCACATATTTTAGTACAAAAATCAACAAACACTGATAAAAACGCGATATTTCGGTTTATTCGTAAACCTTCGACGGGCAAAGCACCAGGGCAAATAAAACAGCCTTTGAAATACAGTGGTACACAATAAAAATTATGATCAAAACTCATAAAAGCAAACACGAAGCAAGGCTCTTAAAATTAGATCACTGTGATTAGAAGCTAACCCACAAAACCAGAATTTGTATGAGATCGTGTGCAATACATTTTTATCCAGGTCTTACCCATTTTCTTTTCTCCCCCCTCCCCTTCCCTCTCTCCCTTCCCCCTCTCCCTTCCCCCTCTCTTTCTCCAAATTAAAAAATCTGTGCAGAATCTGTGCAGAGGGTGTTCCCTATGAGTATGAGGATATATGTATAGACATATCATAGAGCATAGTCAGGTTAGAAAAAAACAATGTCTTGCAGTAACATATAGTAAGGCAGTTTATAATCAATTAAAAATTATTCCATAATTGAACTAAAAAACATCAAAACGCTACACTCACACAAGCACATGAAGGTGAAATAAACACTACACACGGCGAATAAAACCAAATTTTCGTCTTTAAAAAGACTTTGACGAGGTGACAACACACTAAACTTAACAATGACGTCAGTGAATGGATGACGCATACTAACTATATGACGTGATAATCTGATGACGGTAAAGTAAAAGAAAATAATGAATGAAAAGACGTCATCTTCGTCATCCCCTCCTGTCCCTCTTCTCTGTTTCTTTACCTCCCACCCCCACCCCACCCTCTCTCTCTCTCTCCCTCCTCATCTCCCTCGCTCTCCCTCTGTTTAAAATTGTTAAAAATTATTCCAGAAATACGGGTAATAGAAGAACTGCGGCGGAAAAGTTACCTCCTTTCAGTCTCTAAAACACAGACCTGTTTACTCTACTCCTTTCGAGTAGTATTCTACTCAGTTTGGACCTCTACTACTCTTCAAAATTGAAAATAATGCTCTTTAATTCTTGATTACTACTCATTTTCAGTGAACATTATTTGATGGTTTAATGAATAAAACTACACATTTTGCACCAAAGCTACTCATTTCAGCTATCCAGACTACTCAAGACTTGTGTAGGGGGTAAACAGGTCTGAAAACATATTTCATCCCCGCATAAAATACTGGGTACTACTTACCCTCACACACGTCGAACGAGATCCCAAAGTCTCCGGTGTTCAGACAAGTGAAGACTTGTGAAGAGTCACTGGTGCCATTGATCACGTAGCCTGAACTGCAGGTCACCTCTATCTCTCCTTCAAACTCCACAGGTTCCGACACGTTCAGCGTAGCCAATTCAAGGTCAACATCGGGGACGGGACATTTAATACCTGCGTGAGTTTGAAGATTAACTGGACGGTAATGACAAGCTGAATTACTGTCATATATGGCTCCAACCCACCTGCGTGCGCATCTCGACCATTCCAACGGAAGTGTCGCCATCTTAGTCCTTATTTGTGTGTAAACAAAGTGAAAATGTTATCTAAATGTGTAAAGAAAACATCCACATGTTATAAATACAGTTTAGATAAGTTTCGAATTGGAACAGCCAAATACGCAGCATCGATCTGGCATTTTTCAAAAAAAGGTAAGGACTAAGATGGCGGTCTCCCATAATATGGCGCTCCTTGTGGCCGGATATGACGACACGTGGGTACCAGCCATAGTCATAATCTTAAAATTCATGAACGGTTTGCTTTTTTGCATAAATCACAAAAGAGGATAGCCATTCCTGTACAAGAAATATCTTCATTTAAGCATCTTATATAACACCAAAATTCAGCTTTCTTCACAAGCATGCATGAGCAGAAGTTGTTGTTGTTGTTGCTTAAAGACTCCAGGGATCATCCCAACAGCCGAAGCAATTGAACACCATGGTACAAATGCACCAGCTAGGGATGAGAACATTGATTACGTGTGTGACCATTCTTTGATTACCCCGCCATGTGGGCAGCAACACTCTGACTTCGGAGGATATGAGTCATTTGAATTATATGTAATGTATTGTGTACGGGTACGTTATAAGCTATATGCTTGTTGTTACCCAGTTACATCGTTATTGTTTATAATTTGACATTGTTGAATAAAAAAAACGTTTAAACCAGAAGTGATATTTACATATAGTTAAAATATCAACAATGACAATCAATGTCTCCTTTCTAAAAAAAAATTTAAAAACACTACCCTGCTAACAGGGGATGAAAGGGGCGATTTGAATTTAGCTTAGATCATCAAAGTAGATTCAAACCTTGCAGATGATATTGCAGGCAACTAATGTTTTGCTCTACACTATGCTGGTAATGTGTGTGTGCTGATTGTTTAAGTGCATTTGAATGTGTTTGAGTGTGTGTATTATTATTATCAGGTATTAGGTACTTTATAGTCATGGAGGCGTCTCTGTGAAATTCGGGTTGCTCCCACCTGGAGAGCGCATCGCAGCCAATTTTTTTTTTTCATGCGATTTTTGTGTGACTGATGATGAAGGAAGGGGGGAGTAATTTTGACCAAATGACACATTTTTCGTTGCCACTGGGATTAACGTGTGCTGAGTGCATGGGCACATGGGACCTCGGTTTATCGTCTCATCTCAAAGACTGCACGTTCAGACCGTAAGGCCTAGTGCAAAGTGAGAGGAACAATCCCCTGTACCCAGGTTCGAACTTGGGTTTATTTGACAAGAGGCAAACTACCACTTTGTGTGTGTGTGTGCTGTGTGCGTGTGCGTGCGTGCGTGCGAGTGTGTTTGCATGTGAGTAAATGCTTGTGTGTCTGTGTATGCCTGCTTGTACATTTGCATTTGAATGCCTTTGTGAAAACTGCAAACGGAACTTACGCTGACAAACAGGGGCTTGATGGGACCAACTGCCTTCTTTTTCACACACAGAACGGCTTTTCCCAATCAGCTCATAACCCGGGAAACAGTAGTACTCAATCACCATGGCGTAGTTATCTCCATCTCCGTTCAGCAGGGTGTAATTACCGTCGGGCAAATTTGGCACTGCTCCACAAGCCGTTGCTGAAAATATAATGTCAAAGAACAAAATTCTGAAGAAAAACCCATTTGGCACCGATTAACCCTTTCACCGCCAATCAGCATTGAAAAAACTCACACATGCACACACGCACAACAGACACACACGCATGTATGTGCACGCACGAGAGTGAACGCGTTCTTGCACACAGACATACACACACATCCCCACACACATTTCATCAAACACACAGAAAAACACATTCTCACTGAAATGCACACAAACTTACTCAAACATACACTTGTACAAAACGCACACACGCACGCAACACACACACACACGCACACACGCGCGCACTCACATACACAAAAACACTTGCGTGTACTCACACTCACAGACACATGCTCGCATACACTCCCTCTAGCCGAACACAATCTCTCCTGCGCACGCATACACTCATACACATGCAAGCAGATATACCCACACAGAACACACACACACAACACACACAAAACACTCACACCTGCTTGGAAGCGCGGATTTGGCACGGATTAAAAACAGAGTAAAACATGAAATGAAACTTATCTTTAACACAATTTTGCCTGACAAAAGACATTTAGTGCCCAACTGCATAAAAGAACAAAACGGTTGTAACTTTGTCTTGAATGCGCCTGGAAAATGTGCATGATGTAGTATAAGGTATATAATAAAGTATATACTGTGCATTATCTTTCTATGCAACTCAAAACATAGCTTACCGTATTAAATCCCTACTGAAGTAGTAAATCCATACTGAATGCATGAACCTGCTGATCTCAACTGCTTTGACTTGAATGCATACAGGGTATGGTCAGAGAGTGCACATAAAAACTGAACAATGAGGGCAAGGCATAAATGGACCAAGAATCTGAGACCTTTTTTATGGTGATCCATGAGGATACTATGAAGATACTGATAATGCCGTGGTGTTTCAATGTAGCAGAGACTTACTGGCAAGACTATTCTTCATTCCCTTCGTAAATATTCTGGTGTAAACAGACCTACAACACAGAAAGCCTGAGCAACAATTTTTGAAAAGCGTAATTTGTAAATTATTCAACCATGGCTTCACTCAAATGTAGACAGAAGTCGCAAGAGAGAGAGAATGGTGTTGGAAATTTACATCAGTAATGAGTGTGACAAGCGGCTTAAAATTTATTATCTCCCAGCCCGGAACCTGAAAAATTATTACAGCACTAAAGAACAGATAATAATTTTATTTTACGTATTGGGCTCGGTTTTGTGTCTTTGGACTCCTAAGCCCTGTCCCTCATCCCCCTTTAAAAAAAAAAGAAAGCAAACATTTGTTTGGACTCCTTTCCCCTGCCCCTCCACCCTACCCCCCCAAAAAAAAAAAAAAAAAAAGAAAGAAAAAAGGGAAACAAAAGATACTTATCAATATTCAGCATGTCAAGAATAATAAGCCAAAGAACTGCAAAGGGATTACTCTAAATTTTTCCTTTTCTGTTTACAGGCCATAACGGGTGAGGTACGTATGTGTCTAGTTTCTCAGTTTTCACCCCCCCCCCCCCCCCCCCCCCCCCCCCCCCACCCACACTGCATTAATTATTCTAAACCATTACAAACCTGGATGGTTCCCCCAAGGTACTCACATATAGAATGAATGAATGAAGGAAGCTAACCTGTAACCATCAATGGTCAATAACACATATTCAGGGCTGGTCAAAACTAAGCGCTACGCAGAAGGGCTGCCTGTGACAGTAACCATTGGCTAGTAGAAAAATCTGTGGGCAAGTAGATTTCAAAAGTCACTAGCCTAATGAAGCCATTACATTGAAGTCAGTCCCTCTACTAATGGGTGACTAAAAATTTAAGAACTGCACGGCCCTGTTTTGATTTTTACCACTGAGTCTCCCCAGACCATCTCTCCCTTCCATGTAACCAAATATCAAAGCAAGCTCAGCTGTCTACTAAAAATAAACCAGCACTGAAACTTAAACCCAGAGCCGGCATATATAAAGCGTTCACGCGAGACGAGAGGCATCATTCTTATCGCAGCAGGCGAGAGAGACGGTTCAACCGTTCTTTTTTCTCTGTTGCTCGAGCCACTGTGAGTCAGAACTTCGCAGCGACTAGGCTAGCAGTCTACACCCGATCCCTGGGATCGGTAGCTTTCCCTTTAAAAGAAAGGAAACCGAAAGGCAGCCTCCTGTCTCCTCCTCCCTCTCTCTCCCACCTCTCTCCCCAAATCATTTCTCTTTCTCTTTACTTCTCTCCTTTCTTTCTTTCCCACTTTAATCTCTTTCTCTTCCTCTCTTCCTTAGAACTCTTCTCTTCCTCTCTCTCTCTTCTGTGTGTGTGTGTGTGTGTGTGTGTGTGTGTGTGTGTGTGTGTGTGTGTGTGTGTGTGTGTGTGTTCGTTCTTTAGTTTAACGTCTGTTCACCCGCAAGTGATATTAGACCATTGTACACAATGTGTGTGTGTGTGTGTGTGTGTGTGCGTGTGCGTGTGTGTGTGTGTGTGTGTGTGTGTCTTTAGTGTGTTCATCCGCAAGTGATATTGACCAGTGTGTGTGTGTGTGTGTGTGTGTGTGTGTGTGTGTGTGTGTGTGGTGTGGTGTGTGTGTGTGTGTGTGTGTGTGTGGTGTGGTGTGTGGTGTGGTGTGTGTGTGTGTGTGGTGTGTGTGTGGTGTGGTGTGTGTGGTGTGGTGTGTGTGTGTGTGTGTGTACGTGCGTGTGTGTGCGTGTGTGTGCATGTGTACGTGCATGTGCATTCAAGTGTGTTCAGGGATTTTTGTTGTTGTTTTCTTCGGGCTAGTAAAAATGTGTTCGGGCAAGTAAAATGTTTAAGTTACTCGCCCAGACGGCTAATGAAAATTTTAAAGTTTGGCCAGCTCTGAATATGCTGGTATATGTAAATCTTTTAAGTTACCTTCACAGGTAGGCTCTTCGCTCCAGTCGGACCCATTTCCACAAATAGTGGTGTTGAAGGAAGTGAAAGTGAAACCTCCGACACACTCATAAGTCACTGTTGCACCGTACTTGGCATCTCCAGATCCCTCCACAATGATCCCATTGCTTATTGCAGGAGGTACCCCACAGTATATTTCTGAAACAAACAAAAGTATGATTGAAAACTGTCCACTATTCAATCGAAAGACAGACACATGTATGCATTCTAGCACACAAGCATAAGCATGGCACAAACACATACACACATGCTTGCACGTGCACACATACACACATTTAAATGTATTTAAATACCCTGTATTTCTCTTTTATCTGTCCACTCTACTTTTATGCTTCTTTTGAGGTCTTGAGGCCTTTTCTTCCAGCAAAAGTGGTATGAACCTCCCCAGTTCCAGGCAAAATAATCAGTGTTCATTGTGGCCATGCACAGCGCGACGAACACACACACACACACACACACACACACACACACACACACACACACACACACACACACAGAATCACTTTTTTGTGGAAGGATGTAAAACCAAAGAACACACACTTAAAAACATACACGTACAGTTTGTCCATGACCATGACCACATCCTTGACAATGCCTTTATTTTTCCAATTTCCGTTGACACACACTGTACTGTGACGTAAGTGTCCCGCGCGACCCCTCTTTCTTATCTACGCCCCCCCCCCCCCCTCCCCTTTTCATTTCTCGGGCCGGCCGCCACATTAATAGCCATCCACCATCAAACAGATGCCGATTAAGGCATTTATCTCTTTGAAGCCCGGTTTACCTCCCCTGTCAGCATGTAACACCTACAGTGGTGATCAGCCAGTCATAATAGCCCAACTAGTGAGTATTATTGATGGCTGGTGATTGAGATTTGGTTTGTTTGATCCTATTTTTGATCTAGATCCTATGTTCAATGATGAATAAGGAGTAGATAGATATGTTATTGAAAAGAAGTGGTAACCATTCTGTTCTATTTATGTGCAGATTATTTGTGTGTGTGTGTTTTTGACTTTAACACTTTTGGTACCAGAACCGGATTTTATGCCTACTAACCCATTTGTCTATTTTTAGTAGGAAACCTGTGGGTTGCAATCTTGCACTTTATGATACCATTCCTTTCCAGGTGTTGGATGGAGAGTGATGTTGGCTTGATCACCTTTTATGTTTTACTGATCTCAGTTTGTTAACTGAAATTCAGTTTATTTATTAACTAGTGCTATTGTACAAGGGCAGCCTTCTAGCCGGTTGGGATCCACTAATTCCCTGCCGACTGAAGCCCCTTGTCTCTAAGCCATAGAGATCTACATCCACCTTCTCCTGTGATTATCAGCAGGGCATCGTGGTCAGGACGCACAATCCCTGACTCACAAGCACCAAGACGGGAACGCCGCCAAGACGCCCCGCACCCAGAATCCGCGAGGAGACCACGCCTGAACCGTGCCATCCCGCGAAGCCGTAACCGGAACGACTGGGAGCTACTCTCACCTGACGAGCAAGCCCAGCCACCCCAGCACTCACCGATCACTACGGAGGAACTTGACAACAGCTAAGTCCACCGGACCGCGCCAATCATTTGAACTTTCCCCCTGGCACTGAAGACACTTAAGTGACCCTTCCCGCTTGGGGCTAACCTTCTAGAAAGACAAAAGTCTTGTAAATCCTTTCGGATTCCATTGTTTTTCATTCACATTTTGTTTTGGCGCCATTGAGCTGCTTTATTATTATTGTTGCATAATCTTATGCAGATTTTGTGAGTAAATAAAATACAAGTGTCAAATAATCCTGAACCCTTTGGTCAGACTGATGAGAGTGGGAGTCTTGTAATTTCATGTAAAACCCTACTTCTCTCTGTCTGCCATTAAGAGCAAATCAACCACTTGTATTTCTTACAATCATACGAGCCAGAACCCGGGCACAAATATAAATTTATTAGATGAAAAGGGGCCGGGAAAGTTGCTCACCTCCCATACCCTAGAGAAGTGGGCTAAAGGCAAATTTTCTACTTGAAAATTTAACACACTAAAAGTCTTCCCTAGGGACTTAGCCTTTTAACCCATTACCTCGTCACATGTACTTTATCCAAAAAGCAAGCATTCAAACGCAGACTCGAACAGATACAAACATGCACGCACACGCACACACACACACATATATATGCATGGGTGCTCCTGTGAAATTTCAAAAATCCAGCAAGGCAGGGGTCCAGGGGCCACCCAGTTAGCAAGTTGACTTAAACAATCCTAAAAATATAAAGATCCTGGTAAAGGCGTGTAAATGTTTATCTGAATTCATTTATTTTATATTCTATACATGAGAGAAACTGAAAAAACTTTTATAAATAGGAAATTCGTTGCTTTTCAAATTCTCATAATCCGGCGACACCGGCTCCAGGCAATAAAAAAATCCTGCATTTCAGGACATCCTGAAAGCAGGAGCATCCATGTATATACAGACACAAACACACAATGTTCTACCTGCACAGGTGGGCAGGCGACTGGCGTTCCACTTCCCTTCCATTCCACAGATGATGGTGATCTCCTCATAGTCCACATATTCCTCTTGCTCAAAGGCATAGCCGAGGTCGCAGCTCAGAACCACATCTGTTTTGTAGTGGACATCACTGGTGGACAAGCTCATGTGGTCAGTGTTGGTGATCGGAGGGCACGCTGTTCAACATGACAGAAATTATACAGTATGTTTTACATCACTACATGTACTCACTGGCCATTAGAATAACCACACGTCAAGAAGTAAATTGGAACATTTAAAACAAAATTTACCAAAAATTTTTTTAATATTCTATCTCATGCAGTGTTATAAGTGCAGATTACTTTTCTTTGATGATTTATTTTCAGTTCTTTTAAAGAAAGGAATACGTTTAATGTTCTCCGACCTGGCACAGGTACATATGGGACGTTTTTATAATATGTAAAGATAATGGATCGATCCTGGAGGTACTGCGACACCAGGTCGACCTGAATCGATTCGGTTCTTTTTGTATCTTCATTGTTATTTGCTCTTCAACTTAAATTACTTTAAATAACAAGATACAAAAATATATGATTATAAAGAGCTTCATTTTGAATAGCTTTTTTCAGTATTCATCGATCACAACCTTAAAACCCAAACAAAAGCAAAGCGGATGGAAGTTCAGTTTAACGTCGCGTATCGACTTTCGCCATGTACGACGGGCTGAACAAACCAACCATGGTATAAACAAAAATTTATGTTCCTGAATCACTGTCTTAGCCAAAAGGCCGAGAAGCGATCAGTAAAAAGGCAAAGCAAGATTAATTTCCTATTTATACTGTAGCCTTCTTCTTCTTCTTTTGATCTTCCACCTTCATCGTACTGAAGATTCTGAAGATAATAGAATTAACTTGGGAAAAAGGTTTCTGCCTTATAATATTAACAGTAACACAACTGAACGAGCACTCTTAGAACTTCAAGAAAACGTCAAGAAGTTGAAGAAGAGGGAAGAGAAGGACATTAGGCAAAGTTGTAGCTTAGATACCCCCCTCCCTCATGTCTACGACTCTCAATCTCAATACAGTGGAACCTCCATTACAAGACCTCCCATTATAAGAATCCCTCCCACATAAGACCTACTTCTCTGAGACATTGCCCTTCTTTGTAAGTATTAAAATGTCCACCCTTATAAGGCCCCTCCCTTATAAGACCTCATTTTGGATGATTTTTTAAGGTCTTTTAAGGGAGGTTCCACTGTATATGTATCTGGTTCTTTCAGTTTCATGAAAATGACCCTGGGCTGATCCTAACCATATCCTTTTCAATAGAATGGCAGAATGCTGCTTCCTGGAGAAATGTTTTAATGTGACAATGAAAGTTTTACTTTCTATCTAACGATTCATTATTTGTTTCCCTTTAACCGTTTCGCTGCCAGCCATTTTTCAGCTAAGAAATACCATTAAACTTAGCGGGGTAGAGAAAAAACTTGTTTGCAATGTTGCGAATTCGTCTGTGTCATATATAACATTAGGCATATCCTTACCTCCCAAAATTAAGAAAATAGGGTTTTGGGGTGACAGGCCCCGATTTGATGCCTTTTAGTAACATGGGTGTTAAACCGTTGTGGTGCTAAAATGCGACATTGGCGGTGAAAGGGTTAATGTTCTTGTTATCAATGTAAAGCGCACTGAGCTCATGTGAGAAAGAGCACTATAGAAATTCCCATTATTATTATTATTATTAACTACTGGTACAACTTTGCCAGGAAATTATTACCCAGGTCGAAAGTCAAACTGAAAAATCCTTCTGTCTGCACCAGGCTTGAGGTGAACACTGCCAACACTGAAGATGACGTGGATGTGCTAGTTTCGTTGATCATTGACGGCGTCACGTCAGGGTCAGTGTCGTCTGGCCCATCATACACCTGCAAGACAATGGAGTGTAGCATATAACTCAAGGATGCAGGTTTTCACACAAAAATGCCATGAAGGCAGGATTAGGAGTCCAACTTTTCTCTGCCCTGCTTTCAGCATCTCACAGCAACATTCAAGCACAATGACATCATTGTCCTCATTCAAGAACCATTAACGAACGGAATTCTACGTGTATTTTCAAAGTTTTATAACATGTCAGAGAAGAAAATGAGAAGCTGGTAATTGAATTTTAGCATTGTTTAAAGTCCCGATAGTGGGACATCTTATCTATCACATTTACCTCTTCTTGAGAAAGTCATTATTCAACTGTGCCACATTGATAAGTATTTGAAAGTAAATAATCATTCAACCAATCAAATTCAATCAACCTATGCACCTAAAGACAAAGAGTCGACATGTAACAAAGAAAATCCGTTGAGACTGATCAACATCAGGTTAAAAACAGAATCATTGCCTCACTTTAGTTCGTCTCCGTGGAAAGGAAACAATAATAGGCAGGGCCGGACCTAAGTTTCTAAGGGGTGGGGGCTAATTCATCGAAGGTGCGAAGCACCAACACCTCAAGGGGGGTCCGGGAGCATGCTCCCCCGGAAAAAATTCAAATCCGAGAAGCAAGATGGTGCAATCTGGGCATGAAATAAAGGACTAACGCCATTACTGTTCATACCCCTATTGAAACATGTTTTGAACCATTAAGTACCTATCAACTGGTGGTGCTGATGAGTGCTAGATATAGCACGCAAGGAAATTTAGCTGCTGCTCGGCAATTTTTTTCTTTCTTAAATCAGAAAAAAGGGTGGGGGCTGAAGCCTCCTAAACCCCCCCCCCCCTCCCCCCCCTCAGGTCTGGCCCTGATACGATTAATGCCAGAGATTGGGGATTCAGATTGAAGAATTGTCTCACCTCTACGGAGTCTTTGTCGTCAGCTAGGTCATGCTCAGTGAAGTAGAACTGGAACGGCTGAGGGTTGTTTGCGGGAGCGTTGATGAGATACAGACATTCCACAGAAGCTGGGTAGTGGTCTTTGAAGGTGGGCGGAACAATGTAGCCATTGGTTCCGGTCACGTTTGCCATGCATCCTGTAGAGATGACACGACTTATTTGCATGTTATCCTTTCTTTTTTCAATGCCTATCACAATAATAATAATAATGAGGAAAATATATATAGCGCCCATCCTATTATGTAGGCTACAGGGCACTTCACACAGAATTGAAATGGAATAAAAACATGAAACAAAAATCCAATAACATGAGCAGACAAAACAATACCGGTCACTTTGTTTGGGCGGTAAAAATGCACATAACAATCAGCAACAACAACTGCTGTGACTACTACTACTACTACTACTTATAATTGATTAATAGGCCTAATACACGTATGCATTGTTACACAATTCGCAAGCATGAAATAACAGTATATATTCACAACAACATACACACATAAACAACACACACACACAAACATCACACACACACACACACACACACACACATACACACACGCATGCACGCATGCACACATACTCATATAGGGGCCTACATAGTATTACTTTGAAACTATTAAACTCATCAGTTTACCCAGTGAATGAAACTTCTTTTGTAAAGCTTACCATAAAATGTGCTTACCAAATAAACAAATACCTGGTGATTTATAAGCATTTTGTTCAAATCACTATCTCATCTCTTTCTCGTGTTAAGGAAGCAAAAACCGAATAAGAAGACAAACAAACACAAAAAAGCCTAAATAAATGCCACATATTTCTTACAAAAATATTTGTTTAGAAATGGCTATTTAAGTTATCATAGAATTGTTACAATAAATAAACATTTTAATAAGGATCTTTCCTAGTATTGCAGTACATCCAGGATCGACCCATCGACCCACTATCTGTAGAAATATAAATAATAATAATAATAACGACCATTTATATGTGCTTATTCTTAAACAAGCCCTAAGCGCTTACAATAATAAACAAATAAATGAATAACCCCCACCCACCCCAAAAAGCAGTAGAAAATATGAGAACGTCAAAAATGGCTTTGCACACGCACACACACACACACGTGTGCGCGCACAAAAACAACAACCCCACACACACACACACCACACCACACTACACAACACCCCCCCCCGCACAAACCACACACTGCACACAAACACACAGAAGGGACAAAAATTACTTTCCAAAAGAAAAGAGCAGGCTACGATCTGAAGAGAGTGGTTTTGAGGGAAGACTTAAATGAAGTAAGGGAGTGTGCAGAACGGAGAGAAAGAGGGAGTTTGTTCCAAGTAGAGGAGGGCTGAAAAGAGAAGGAACGTTCACCGAGAGTCCTGGTGCGGTAACGAAGGATCTGGAGGAGAGAAGTATCAGAGGAGGAGTGTCCCATATTATGTACCTGTTCCAGATCAGGGGACATTAAACACATTTTCTTCTCCACAGTACTGTTCACATTACAAAACGCAACTAAGTTCATTAGAATAAATCACTGTGCATAATTGTTTAGGGTTTTCCTACAAATCTTTTTGTTTTTGGTAAAAGTGGGAAAAGTTAAGCTCTATGATTAATGTACAACTGTACAGTGTATTTACCTTTCTTCACTCTAGCACGGAATTTCTCGGGGCCATCACATCCGCTGCTCACGATATAGAAGCTGAACATGTTGGACTTGGATACGTATGTTTCAGGGTAGAAGTGCCCGCCGCTGACCTTGCTCAGTGTTTCAGGATCGTAGTGGAAGTCTTCAAACACCTGGTTTTCCATCACCTGCAATTGCCCATTGTGCACATAATGAGCAAGATGTTGATAGTTTGGCAAAGACGCAGTTTTGCTACACCCCACCAACTTTTCTTATTGAAATTGTTCAGTAAGAAGCAGCATTTTGCCTTGCTTGGTTGGCATCAGGTTAGAGTTACTTTCATGAAACAGAAAGAACGACACATTCAGATCGAAGGCCTTGAACATGAGGGGGGTAGCTAAACTGCACCTTAACTGATAGTTTTAGGAAATAGTGAGTCAAAAAAATGCTGAGCATAAACAATTGTTACTTGTAGTTAAGGTGTGATTGATCATGCTTAGGGTATCAAACCAAAAAACGTTGACCACTCATATTATATATATATATGGATCCTCATGCACAAGCAATTCACAACTGCACATGCACATAAACATGAAAAATTGTTGTGCTTTAGCATGTGCATACACACACAGGAACACACACACACTAAGAGGTGTACACACACACATACTTACCTCTAAAGTGATCAATGAATCTTCGTCTTCTGTATACACCGAGAAGGATCTCACATAATAGGTAGGCAAATTTTCATCGCCATAATATGGAGATGTCAACTCTGTCCAGTCATCAGTTGCAGTGATGGGCCGCTCTTGACGTGACAGTTCGTCATCTGCATAAGTGAACAAATGAACAGCACAAATCTGAAAGCTTCTGTGACAATTTGTCATATACTTTTCATACACCAACCCCCTTCCCTACCTCTCAAAACCTTCTGACATTTAACTTTTAAGTTCTGATAAAATGTGATAATAATGATTTAAATTGTGGAATGAAATAACACAATAATTACAATAATGGATATTTAATGCCCTCTTTCTCCGAAGAGCTCAGAGTGGTTACAATAATTGAAAAGAAAAACAACATATACAAGTTACAATGTTATTTACCTAGCCAAATTATTTCGACAACAGAAAAAGGGTTTGTCGTCTAAATCTAAACATGCCTTGATACAAATGACACATAACAAATTAACAGCAAAGTGACATGCTAATCCATCATCTTCGAGGCTAAACATATGAAAACAGCCGAAGTATGAACAGCAGCAGTTCTTCAACCCCAGCTATAATCCCCTCAACTCTCCCTTCCGTTCTCACTGCCAGAGAACCTTCCAGACCCGTGTAGGGTCTCATAAGTCACCTAAGACTAAGAGTAAGAACTCATCTGACATCCTGACTCTCTCTGACAAACTGAACTGCTGAACTTAGTCTTCATCTTGAGGTACGGACACATAACACAGTGATATGTAGATCTATACTGATGTCCCGAGGCCCAGGTCGTATGACATGGTCCCATTAAAACCGAAAATGTCCTATTATGTCCCCCACCCCCACACTAACAGGACAAATAAATAATTGAAAATCAACATTGGCAGACCTAGTCCTATTAACCCCTAGACTGCGAGAGAAAATCAAAGAAAAAATCATTGGGCAAATCATGACATGAAAAAGACAACTGATAGAGCCAATCTGAGAAAATGGTCTGGGGATATTACTCTCTTGCTTATGTTAAGAGCAAAAGCCAGCATATCAGGGTTATTCCTCTTCATCTGATGTTATCAGGTCAGTAGGTAATAAGTTGATGGCAGTCAAGGGGTTAATTTCTAGTACAAGAGCCAAGACAATTTTGTTCTGATTTTCTTGTTTTATGACAGTTCGTTCTATCACTTTTCCTTTCTCTGTGCATCACTGGATCTATAATCAATTAAAGACCCACCACGTCACGTGTTAAAATCATGGCTTTCACGTGTTTTCCCTCTTATAGCTGGTAAGAAATCTTAAGAAATCCTCCAAGCTTAAGGCTGTGTACACACATAAGCGGATATTCTATGCGGAAACCTGTGCGCAATCCATAAAGAAGTGAAACAAAGAAAGGAAAAGATTTGCGCACGTGTCCGAATTTCCCCTATATGCGTAAACTTTTATCCTTCTTTCTTCCACTTATTTAGGGTTTTCCGTACGGAACTTACGCGTCTAATGTGAACCCGGCCTAAGAGGGAATGTGACATGTGACGTGAGGGGTCTTTAAAACCTTTTTTCACAGACTTACTGGGCCCCCATGTTGCCCTGAATCCTGAATACTGGTTGCTGTGGTCTGTCATCATCCTGACAGTGAGGAAGTGGTTGCGTCCGTACACGGTTTCATCAGTCAATGATCCACTGAATGTCTTCTCCAGCGTGCTGGTCACAATCGATGGGCCGCCCGTCCACACCTCCACATAGTCCACATCTTCCTCTGTGTGCAAAGTCTCAAACTGTAATGAAATAGAAATAAAAATTAAATAAATTTATAAGTAAAAACTCAGACCTTTCCCATGTCAATCTTTGGCTATAATAACACAACACTTTAAACATTTTGATAAAACCAAATTGTGAAATGAGTAACCGGGGTAGTAAATAATAACATCCAATTTACATCCAGTCATTAACCCTTCAATGCCTGCCCTGTGTCTACTACAGGGTGTGTGATGCCATTGATGATGTCATAACTCTTGATGTCATAGTCCTGGAAAGCTGGTTTTTGGTTTAGACAAGTCAGGAAAGATCTACCTCTAGACCATTTTCTCAGATTGAGTCTAATAATAGGTCTCTTTTAAATTTTATAATAACAAAATCAACAATTTATCGATTTTGTCTGTGGCAGTGAAGGGGTTAATAAATTGCTAAAAAGATACATACCGGTACTTACATTTTGTTGTTAAGCAGATACTTATACTTTGACATGCAAGCTTTATGGATGATCGAGACAAATCTTTTGAAAAGAACTTTATACTAGAGATTAAAAGAATTAACACTAATTAAGCAAAAAATATCTGTTAAATTACCGTAATGGATAGAGGATGCCCAGGTTTTCCTTCAATCACCCAAGTGCATGCTGTATTGGCATCATAGCCATTGTTCATGTCAATTGTTCCAGTCTCATTGGTCAGGTAATATGTGCAGTAAGATGCTGGAAAAGGAACAAACAACAGACTGATACTTTTCCCAGGAAAACTGCAAAGAGCATCAGACATAATGCAGAACATACAAATAAGCCTGTAATTAAAACACAACAGAATATCATTTTACTAATCCATTACCCTTTAGCAGAAGTGGGGAAAAGGGATATGATTATGAAGGATAACTGAAATTACAAATAATTTAAATGTCAACATTTGTTTTTAGTGCGTAAATGTGCCTATATACACACACAGCACAAAACACCACATACATGTTTGTGCACACATACAGAATGCTCTTAAACTTTTTCTTTAAATAAAACTAATCTTTACATTTTACTTTATTTAACCTAGGTTTCTTCATTTTTTTAAAATCTCAATTGTTTAGTCATTGCATATGATTTGACTACAGGGAAATATTTGGAGTAGAGAACTGTTAGAAAAAATACATACGACAGTTGTCTTCGTCAGAGTGGTCATCACAGTCATAGATGTTGTCACACTTCCAGTTGTTGCTGACACATTTCTTCCCATCTCTGCAGCGAAAAGTTCCTGAAACATGGTGAAAGAAAGTCTTATAAATATGCATAGCAACAACAGACACAAAGCCCCACAAATGTGAGAAAAGAAAAAAAGAAGAAGAGAGAACTGGACAATACATAGCGTTCGGAACTTCAGAAAAAGTTTTTTACATCTTTATTTTTTAGCTACCAAAAGTGCACAATATGAGGGCTCAGGGTCCAGACGCAAATCCACACCATGATTGTGTTATTTCTTTGATCTATCTTTCTTCATTAGCTAAATGCAAAGACCTAACAATATTTCTGAATAACTGGTGCCAAGGGACTGGGGGTTATTTCTAAGTTATCCCTATCAACATGAGCCCATATTATAAAAAAATTGTTTTAATCAAGCTTAGAAATGAAATTTTTTCCCCCATATTTTCTTGTAAATATGTAAGGTTGTATCCACTTCATGGAATGCAAATGCATAAACACATGTTTGTGTGTTTCACGGTTTGGTAGCACTTAAAACTACCATTTCAGACATTGCCAAAGAAGCCGCCAGACTAAAAAGGCTTACCAGAGACGCAGGCAGGAGTCCGGCAGACAAAAGGAAGCCATGTGCTTCTTGCAGTTTCCCTCCATCGGCCACGTGCAGTGGCAGCCACGTAGATGGTGGAGCTGGCATTCACATCTTTGGGTTCTTGTACATCCCAAAGGCCACTACAGGTCCCCTCTTCATCTGTCAACAGTCAAAGTTTTAGACATTATGCATTCAACTGGGGTACTTCAGGTCTCTTCATTGCTTATCTTCATCTACTGATCTAGCTAGGAGTAGGATTGGGTGATTTCAGGGTGGATTGGTTTGTTTTTCTCTCCTTTTACCTTTTGTTTACTCCCGAGGACATAATTTTGTCTCCGTTTCTTTCTCATTCTGTATAGTAAATTTTTAGTTCTGGTCGGTGTACATTGAATGGAGCCTATAATTTAAAGCCTATTATCTCAACGGAAAAAGAAGAAAGAAAGAAGAAATAAGCGGATGGGATAATGTGCATGGGTTTCTGTATGCGTTTATCCCGTCTACTTATTTTCTTTTTACTTATTTGTAGATTGCGGACATGGACATCCGCATGTACGGTGCACCTGTAAGCCCTTGCTCATAACTTGAAAGGTTAGTTTTACTTTTAGAGCCATACAGCTTGATTTTTCAGTTCTAGCAAAATGACCCCAGAAATCGTCCAGTCCCCCACGCTCAGCTCCTTCATCTCAAGGGTGCTGAAGCAGTCTGTATAAGCTCACGCCGACCCCCCCCCCCCCCACTCCTCCCACGGCTTCTCCTTCTCTCTCTTTTTTATGTTTTATGATTTATTCTTTTTCGTGTGGGGGCAGGTGTTCTCGGACTAGCTGGGGGTGCATGGCCCTACATGCTCTCTTATCTATCTAGGCTTTTATTTTTATTTATTTTTCTCCCAGCGCAGCGATTTTTCTTTGAACCCCAATATATGTCAGTTATTGCCGGTTACGGCAGGTGGACATCATTGGTAGAAGAAGAAAAACTTCTTCAAAGGCAGATTTGCCGAAAACAAAATACAAAAACCTCTCAGCTGTGCAAAAGTTCAAACAAAAATGACAGGACAGTGAAGAGGCCGCGAGGCCTAATGTCCTAACTACCTGACCTGAAGTTCCATCATGGAGAATTGGCGATCACCTCCAGAAAGCCAGCCCCCAGCCCCCCAACAAGATATACTCGTTTCCTGCATGCTGAGGCGTACCAACTGCCAGCATGCAGGACTCTGTACCGTCAGCAGTCCTTCTTCCCTCGGACCATTGCCGAGTGGAACTGCTCCCTTCTGTGGCAGCATCATCAGCTACAGTGGGAGCCTTCAAAATAGGCCAGATCTACCCCCCGCCTCCCCCCTTCCCTACCCCCGTCCCTTCTTCTTCCTCATCTCCTTACCTCCACCCCCCTCCACCCTCATCCACGACTCCCTCTCTACCCATCATACGAAGCCAAGACTTTAAACCAGAAGCTTAAACCTAAGCGCAGAAACCTTTTTCAAAGTTAATCTTCAGAATCTTCAGTACGATGAAGGTGGAAGATCAAACGAAGAAGAAGAAGAAGATAAACAAATCATACAGTGGTGGGGAGCTGCCGCTTGTCAATTAGTGTCTTTTAACACAAATGGATCGTAAACTACACTGAAAGAATGCTGCTTAATCGGATTGGGGAGTAGGCTACAAACAAATATGAATGAAGTTGCAACAGATGCAAAACATACATAATGATGCAGAACACACACACACACACACACACACACACACACACACACACACACACACACACACACACACACACACACACACATATATGACTCACACACACACACACACACACACACACACACACACACACACTCACACTCACACACACACACACACACACACACACACACACTCACACACACACACACACACACACACACACACACACACACACACACACACACACACACAGGCAGGATGAAAAAAAGCTTTGTTAGCTTATTCTTTAACCCTCAATAAAGATGATTTTGACTTGACTTGACTTGACACACACACACACATGCACGCACACACACAGGCACACATGCATGCACGCACACATACACACACTGACACACACACACACACACACACACACACACACACACACACACACACACACACACACACATGCACGCGCGCACGCACACACACACACACATGACGCACACACACACACACACACACCATCATGAAATCACGAAGGTCCGAATGGAGGATGATGGGGTGCTGGGATGGGGAGGATTAAGCCGATTAAGATTAAAATTATAGCCCCGTCGACAACTAGGGCCTAAGGCCATGTCATGGCTGTCACCACGGGGAGGGGGTGGAGACAAAGGACCTACTGACAAAACCAGTGGTGAAAAGAGAAACTTAGGACTATAATACCAGAATGTATTACTTTTGTAATTAAGCTTACTACCTATTTAAGCCAAGGCATTTTTTTGTCATTTTTGTTTTGACCTTTTTATTGTTTTAGTTTTATGTAACCGACTTTTTATTGTTTTATTTTTATGTAACTGACTTTGTATTGTTTTATTTTTATGTAACCGACTTGTTATTGAGAAAATACATTAAAATCGATGTAGAAGGGCTATAAACTTTGCCCAAAATATTTTTATAGGCGTGTTTATAGAGTCGGAAATAGACCAAGCTACAGAATATTTGCATCGCGGATAGGGAAATTGCTTTATTTACTTTGACACAAATCTTATCACTGGAGGGCTTTCAAATTTCACACAAACAAAGAAAATGAACAGCTTTGTTGCAAGAACCAAACAGAAATCAGGTAAGGTTTTTAGATATTTTCGTGCAGTTCCTCGCATTACAAGAAACAAAAAGTGGTGAAAATAAAATACACATTAAAAAAAAGTTTGAACTGCACAAGAGAAGCCCAATTCGAGGTTCATACAGATTCACAGAGGCTATAGGCTGTAAACCTTTTGCCCTCGATAGTGTAATTTCTTTGTGCAGAGATTGATTGACTTTAGTGCCCATGGATTTAGTGTTGACGTTAGTGTATAACTAACACTCAATTTTACAATTTAATGCATGACCAAATTGGTAGAAAACATTAGTGTTGTTAATTCCTTATCAATGTGATTTTTTTAAAGGCATTTACAGATGGTGCATTGACGGTATTATGGGACAAATTATTCCATAAATTTATTATTCTGTTTGCAAAATATGAGTGGAATTGACGGGTATTGGTTTGTTTTTTGGTTAGTTTAAAATTGTGACCTCTTGTGACATACAACAGAATATGATACAACAGGCCACAGTGTAAAAAAGAAGTGTGCACAATTTGAGCTATTTTCTCAATTAGTTTTTTTTTTATATAGGCCTATCATTTGCAAACCACAAAAAGCACTGAAATATCGCAGTTTGTGAAAATTATCACTTTTTAATGCCAATATCCACGTGGTCAACGCTAGATATAAAAAAAAAGTATGAAAGCAAGGCCAAAGAAATCACTTGTGTGATAAATTTCAACCTTTTCTGCATTGTTAATTCTTCTGGCACCTAATGGTTGATCGATTTTGACGTGATTTTTGTCGCTCTATAT
>CM065682.1:55747704-55752704 GCA_017654935.2 Phymorhynchus buccinoides
GCGTGCGTGTGCGTGTGCGAGTGAGAGAGAGCGAGAGTGGATGAGTGGGAGAGAGGAGAGTGAGAGAGAGAGAGAGAGAGAGAGAGAGAGAGAGAGAGAGAGAGAGAGAGAGAGAGAGAGAGAGTCAGAAATGGTAAGAGAGAAATTGATCTACCGATCTTATAGACAGAATCAAGAAGACGAGAGAGAGTTGTTAGGACTTTAATAATAATAATATTATTTAACAAACACCCTCCCCCTTCTCTCTCTCTCTAGTGTGAGTCTCTCTCTCGATTGGGAAAACTCTCAGATAACCTCTCTCTCTAGATAAGAAAAGGAGGCAGAAAAAAGTGTCATTGCTTATTTTATGTTCCCTGGTTAAATAAAAAATAGGTGTGTGTGTCTCTCTCTGTCTCTGTGTGTCTGTCTCTGTCTGTGTGTGTGTGTGTGTGTGTGTGTGTCTGTGTCTCTGTGTGTGTTTATTTTGTCCTCATGTGTGTGTGTTTATCATGTTGACCATTTTTGTAACCAGTGTTTGAATACAACATTTTAATGCCGCAAATTCGACACGGGGTGCTAGCGTAATGTTAACATGTCTTTGCTGATTCGGGAAACGAAAGCTTGGCTTGAAGCGCGCTATTGTTTATTTTAAAGTTTAAAGCACTGTAGGAACGGGCGCGGGGGGGTGGGGCGGGGGGGGGCGGCGGGGGGCGGGGGTGTGTGCGCCCGCGCGTGTATGGCTTCAAGGAGGTGGGGCAGACGTATCTCTCTGCCCCCCCTCCTAAATTTATACGGCAAAAAAAACAAAAACAAAAAACCCCAGAAAGGACACAAGGAAACGAAAGAGTTAATAGTCTCAGCCCATTCACTACACATTGCTGTCATGGACTTGGTACTGCATCAAAGATGGATTTGAGGGGGGTTACAGGGGTTCCACCCCCTCAGACAAAAAATGGAAAGAAAAAGAGGAAGACAAATTGTAGTTCCATGCTACAGCTATTCTCTCACGAGAAGCCTTGATTGCATCTTCTACATTCAAACTACATTCAGCTTCTGGGAGGCAACCACCCCAGACCCATCACCCCACCCCAACTGACCACT
Organism: Phymorhynchus buccinoides; assembly: GCA_017654935.2. NCBI lineage: Eukaryota > Metazoa > Mollusca > Gastropoda > Neogastropoda > Raphitomidae > Phymorhynchus > Phymorhynchus buccinoides. The sequence goes on from CM065682.1 coordinate 55,748,785, forward strand.
TGGAGCTACCCCCTCCCCTCTTCCATGACTGGCTGATCCGCCTCAAACATGGTTGTATTTTTATGCTTTTTTGTTGTCTCCTTTCAATTCACATCATGTTTTATTTCATTCATAGATTTTTTTAAATCATTGATTATGATTATGTTTAAAGATAACAATAATAAAGTATTTTTGTAGGATTTACTAAGTCATGTAATTTAACCTATCCATCCATTCGTCTTGTCCGTGCGCTTGCGCCCCCCCCCCCCCCCTCCCCGGTTTGTTGGCAATCCTGCCCCCCCTGGCTTGAAAACGTTCCTACGCCACTGTAAAGAGATTCGTAATGAATTCTGATCGCTTCTCGGCCTTTTGGCTAAGACAGTGATTCAGGAACATAAATTTTTGTTTATACCCTGGTTGGTTTGTTCAGCCCGTCGTACATGGCGAAAGCCGATACGCGACGTTAAACTGAACTTCCATCCCTGTGAAGAGATTCGTGTTTGTTTTATGCCTCGAACCTGTCAGCCCCCATGGTGTTTTTCCTCTCCCCCTTTCTAAATAAACTTTTGGGCTACCTTGTGCGTTATTCATCCCCACTCCCACCCCCCACCCCCCTCCTCAAATCATCGCATTGAATTTTTTTTTTTTTTTTAACCCAGAAGCAAGTTTCTGATATTTTTGGGGGGACAGGGATGCGAATAAAGAGATAAAAATAAAAGAAGCAGACTTTGAGATTAAGAGACCTGTAAAAAAGAATGACCACTACTTGGTAGTTTCGGGTGTACAGAAAATTGCTGAGTTTAAGTAAGGTTACCTCTCAATTGCGCCTATTTGAAAAGTTGTCAATTGCGCCTACTATCCGGGTATGTACATAAATTGCGCCTGGTTTCTGTACAGAAGATTGCTGAGTATTTGAAAGTAAGGTTACTTATCAATTGCGCCTATTTGATAATCAATCAATTGCGCCTACTATCCGGGTATGTACATAAATTGCGCCTGGTTTCTGTAAGAAGATTGCTGAGTATAAGTACGGTTACCTCTCAATTGCGCATGTTTGAAAAGTAGTCAATTGCGCCTACTATCTGAGCACTTTCTCATTGACTGTCCCAATTACATTACACAACGTAAAAATACCATCGATAAACTTCCGCAAGAATACATCTTTATTACAAACCTACTATTCCGCAATACTTCTTTTTCCCTTCAAGACAATGTCAATATATCTGAAGCAGTTCAAGCATTCATCCTGCAAATGAAACGTTTTGAAATCTAAGGTTAAGGTGCATTCTTCATACTATTGTACTGCAGACATATAAGAGTTTGTTTGCTTGTAATCTGAGACTGATCTCCATTTCTCAACACATTTGTTTAATATTCATTAATATCTTTTTATTATATCTTTTAATTTAATATTGTTACCTTTTTATGTTCTTCTTACTGTTTGCTTGTTTATTTTTTATTTGATTGTTTATGTGTTCATGTGTTCCATTAATACATGAAACATATTTGAAAATTAAGATAGCGCTTCATTACTTTGCTTGGCCGTCCGTCACTATTATTGTCTGTGCATTTTTTTCTTTAAGATAGGGCTTTATATAAGTTTTCTTGTTGCCCTATCTAATGATCATTGTTGATTTTCATTTGCGACTTTCAGAAATAAGATGCTACTTAAACCAATTGCGCCTACTACCCGGGTATGTACATACACTGCGCCTGGTTTCTGTACAGAAGATTGCTGAGTATAAGTACGGTTGCCTCTCAATTGCGCCCATTTGAAAAGTAGTCAATTGCGCCTACTATCCAGGTATGTACATAAATTGCGCCTGGTTTCTGCAATATATGTAGCTTAGAAGTTACACTTAAGAGGACTATAAAATCAAAACTAAAAAAGCTATTTAAATTCTGTTCTCTGTATCTTTATATATCTGGTTTCTGCAATATATGTAGCTTAGAAGTTACACTTAAGAGGACTATAAAATCAAAACTAAAAAAGCTATTTAAATTCTGTTCTCTGTATCTTTATATATCTGGTTTCTGCAATATATGTAGCTTAGAAGTTACACTTAAGAGGACTATAAAATCAAAACTAAAAAAGCTATTTAAATTCTGTTCTCTGTATCTTTATATATCTGGTTTCTGCAATATATGTAGCTTAGAAGTTACACTTAAGAGGACTATAAAATCAAAACTAAAAAAGCTATTTAAATTCTGTTCTCTGTATCTTTATATATCTGGTTTCTGCAATATATGTAGCTTAGAAGTTACACTTAAGAGGACTATAAAATCAAAACTAAAAAAGCTATTTAAATTCTGTTCTCTGTATCTTTATATATCTGGTTTCTGCAATATATGTAGCTTAGAAGTTACACTTAAGAGGACTATAAAATCAAAACTAAAAAAGCTATTTAAATTCTGTTCTCTGTATCTTTATATATCTGGTTTCTGCAATATATGTAGCTTAGAAGTTACACTTAAGAGGACTATAAAATCAAAACTAAAAAAGCTATTTAAATTCTGTTCTCTGTATCTTTATATATAAATCCTATATATAAATCGCTATATAAATGTATTATTATTATTATTATTATTATTATTATTATTTATAAGGAATGTTAGCTTTATCGTCTGAAACCAAAAAAAATGAAATGGTAGAATGTGGGCAGAAAGGGTGGAAAAGAAAAGGGTCTAAAGAATAGAATGTTGTTGGGGAGGGGGGAAAAAAAGAATAGAAAGCGTCGAATGTGTGAAGAAAAAGTGTAAAAGATAGAATGTGGGTAGAAACGATAGAATGTGGTACGGACAGGCAAGGAGAGAGAGAGAGAGAGAGAGAGAGAGAGAGAGAGAGAGAGAGAGAGAGAGAGAGAGAGAGAGAGAGAGAGAGAGAGAGAGAGAGAGAGAGAGAGAGAGAGAGAGAGAGAGAGAGAGAGAGAGAGAGAGAGAGTAGAATGTGAATAGACCGAAACGAGAAAGCGTAAAAGAACAAGAACAACAACAACAAAAACAACCACGTTGAAAGGGCACAGTATATATCGTAAAAGTCGTAAAAGGTACACAGAATAGAAAAGATCGACGACGACGAAGAAGAATGGGGGTAGCAAGGGCAGAATATGCATAGAAAGGATAGATTGTATAATATGTTACTCTGTCTCCCTTTCTGCTTTTCTCTCTCTCAGTTCACGTAACTACGCGCTCTCTCTCTCTCTCTCTCTCTCTCTCTCTCTCTCTCTCTCTCTCTCTCTCTCTCTCTCTCTCTCTCTCTCTCTCTCTCTCTCTCTCTCTCTCTCTCTCTCTCTCTCCCCCCCCCCCCTGTTCTGTCTCTCTATGTGTGTGCGTGTATGCATATGTGTACATGTACGCGCGCGCGCGCGCGCGCGCGCGCGCGCGCGCGCGCGCGTGTGTGTGTGTGTGTGTGTGTGTGTTTTGTAGTGATTGATGCTCACTTCTTGGTAACGGTTTAATATACAGTTTTTGAATGCAGAGTCAACACCTATTCAGTGTCTTAGTTTTGTCATTTTATTGCCCTACAATTTAGTAGGTTCTCGTGTTTTTGTGTTTTTTGTGATTAACTTGTACTCAGTATTTTTTTTTTTCGGACTCGGCCAAAATATGTTTCAGTGCTTTTTAGAGTCCACGGTTGTTTTTGTTTGTAAATTTTGATTGATTTAGGGACCCTCGTTTCTCCTAACCTGTTAATTTTTTTATAAAGACATTTGATGTAAAATCTAAAAGTCCTTTTTAATTCTGTATAAATAGTTTTCAGCTTTGAGTGGAAATCTTTTAAACGAGATATTTTTGACGAATAAAAGAAAAAACGTGTAAATATGTTTCTCGTTAGACCTTAATTTGAATTTTAAACTTCTATTAAACTTGTTCTTTTAAAAGTAAAGTGGTCCTGAAATTTTAATCATTTGCTCTTGCCAGAAGGGGTACAGCTAGAAGTT